>JARPMR010000012.1:26857783-27167783 GCA_029955525.1 Oeneis ivallda
ACGGAAGTCAGAAGGCCCTATAGGTCGACCGTTTAACTCGCGTATCGCCTGCGCGGTAAGAAGGGAGCGGAGGGAGATTTTAGAGATGTTAAAACTTAAAAATAAATACTTAATTCTTTACCAACAATGTCTATCTCGAGATAAATCTTTGGATTATTGACTCCGTGTGTAGCGTTACCCGCCCCCGCTCCCTTCTTACCGCGCAGGCGATACGCGAGTTAAACGGTCGACCTATAGGTTCCTAGTATAGAATGCTCATGCGTTCTACAATGTGCTACAATGTAGATAACACTGACACACACTAATCGCACTACACTTTACTCGCGTGTCCTCTTTGTGTAGTGAGGGGAGTCGTGGGTAGACACGGACGGACGGTGCGTGTATTTATGTGTTTCGCTTCTCCCCGCGTCTACCCACTACTTGCTGCTGTATACTATGCCTATACAGCGGTGCGTATAGGAGCGAGAGGTAAAACGCTTAAACTGAGTGCGAGATCGTGGAATTTCAACCACGTAGCGGCGCAGATCTATGCAATGCCTTCAGCTTTACGGTTCTATATTGTCTTATTATGCGTTGTCTATTTATAAGACGTAAGTAGTGTTCTATAGTCAAATTCGAGTTAAAGGTGTCTTTAATTTTAGGTACTGCGCTCAGAATCCATGATAGTCTAGTCAGCGTCTTTGTCCCGTAGGTCTCTTGCGGCGTGATTGAAGGACAAACCAACAAACAAACTTACTCACAATTTTAACGGACTTCAAAGAAGGAGGATGTTCTCAATTCATCGGAATCTTTTTTTAATGTATTTTCACCGTTAAGCGAAGACGTCTGAACCGATTTGGAAAATTCTTTGTTTGTTTATTTTACCAGTTTCATTTAAATGTTATCGAAATAGGTGGAGCGGTTTTATAAAAATCAACAATAAATTATATACTTTGTAGTTGCTCGGGCGTTTGTAAGGATGGTAATCAGAATAAATTTATAAACACATCAAAAGTTCCGAGGCCAGCGGGATTCGAAACCCACATGTCTTGGGAATCGCGCCCGAGTGTGTTAGCCTTTTACACTATAGCCGCGGTCGGACTACACGCCAGCATCGAAATTAGTGATATGTATCTACTTTTTCAGTTTAAGCAACTGTTATTTAAACAAATTAAATTAATTGTGTTAAATTTATTCTGATATTTCTTTAAGTGTAGGTTTTAAACAATTTAATAAAAAAAAAGTCGTGTGGTGTCGTGGGACACCAGATACGAACGAAGTTATTATTATAAAAATATTAATTTCAAGTTCTATTCGAGGTATAAAGAAAATAATTATTAGGGTATACATTTTTTATCATGATTTTTTTATCGATAAAAATCAAAATGACCCCAGGGAAGCCTAAATGTCGATTTTATAAAATATTAACATTAAAATTAAAATAATTTTATAAAATAAAAAGTGAAAATAAAATTGCGCGCCCCCGGGTGGGCTCGAACCACCAATCTTTCGGTTAACAGCCGCACGCGAGCCAATTGAGCTACGGGAGCGATGCACAACTTGTTGAAATTATTATATAAGATATTTTTAGGCGGCCATCAAAAAGTGTCGAAAGTGTCGTTACCACTTTTGGTCTTAATTACCGTCTAGCCCTCTTTCGCAACGCGCGATAAGGAACTTCGTTCCAAAACTTCGTTCCAATAAAAATAAAGGATGGTAATTGTGATTGTCGCAGGTTTGAGCTTGGCCTTAACTTCGATCAAACTGTCCCTGGTGCAGCTGACGCGCCGCTACCGCGTGCTGCCGGCCGCGTGCTACGAGTTCGGCGCGCGCCGCCCGCTGCGCGTCTCGTTCGACATCATGCTGAAGCATGAGCACAAGTTCAAAGTGCAGCTGCAGAATAGACACTGAGACCGGACTCGACACGCTCTTACGTTGTCTTAACGCTCATCATCATCATCAGCAACCCATCAACGGCTCACTACTGAGCGCAGATGCTGATGAGAGGGCTATAGGCCGTAATCCACCACGCTGGCCCAATGCGAATTGGCGCACTTCACACACTTTCAAGAACATTATGAAGAACTCTCAGGTGTGCAGGTTTCCTTCACCGATGTTTTCCTTCACCGTTGAAGCAAGTGATATTTAATTGCTTAAACGCACTTGACTCTGAAAAGTCAGAGGTCGAGATCGGGACCCTGGATCGAACCTGTGACCCCCGAATAGGAGACCACAGTCTTAACCACTAGGCTTACTGCTTAACGCTCTCCCCTCATTAATATTTTGGTTAGCGTCTTAATACCGATTAAACAACGTAACAAAATAATATAAGTAACAGTAACAACAGCAACTGTACACAAGTAACAACAATTCAACGAAATGAATAGAAGAATCGTTTGATTGTATGACGTTTAGTCATCAAATGATCAAACTATTCTTCTATTTGTAAGATATTTTGGTGATTGCTGAGAATAATGTTCAATGTGATGGTAACTCTTTCGTTTCTTTTATTAGATGCTCGACCGTGAGCTTATAAATTATTGTTGTTACTTGTACCGTTGCTGTTGTTACTGTTACTAATATTATTTCGTTGCCTTGTTTAATAAGAGGGGTGAAAAGGAAAAGCTGTTGCATTGTCTAAAAGTGATTGCAGCTGTGTTATTGTCTAAAAATGATTGCAGCTGTGTTATTGTCTAAAAATGATTGCAGCTGTGGTATTTTCTAAAAATGATTGCAGCTGTGGTATTTTCTAAAAATGATTGCAGCTGTGTTATTGTCTAAAAATGATTGCAGCTGTGGTATTTTCTAAAAGTAATTTCAGCTGTGGTATTTTCTATAAGTAATTTCAGCTGTGGTATTTTCTAAAAATGATTGCAGCTGTGGTATTGTCTAAAAATGATTGCAGCTGTGTTATTGTCTAAAAATGATTGCAGCTGTGGTGTTTTCTAAAAATGATTGCAGCTGTGGTATTGTCTAAAAATCGGCCAAGTGCGAGTCGGGCCTCGCTCTTTTAGGGTTCCGTTAAAAAAATTAAATTAAAATATTTTCATGTACCCATGGAAATATTTTAATTTAATTTTTTAATTTAATTTAATTTTTATTATTTGTTGTTATAGCGGCAATAGAAATACATAATATGTGAAAATTTCATCTGTCTATCTATTACGGTTTAAGAGATACAGGCCGCTGACAGACGGACGGACGGACGGACGGACGGACGGACGGACGGACAGCGTAGGCTTAGTAATAGGGTCCCGTTAGTACCCTTTGGGTACGGAACCCTAAAAATGATTGCAGCAGTGGTATTGTCTAAAAATGATTGCAGCTGTGGTATTGTCTAAAAATGTTTGCAGCTGTGGTATTGTCTAAAAATGATTGCAGCTGTGGTATTGTCTAAAAATGATTGCAGCTGTGTTATTGTCTAAAAATGATTGCAGCTGTGTTATTGTCTAAAAATGATTGCAGCTGTGGTATTTTCTAAAAATGATTGCAGCTGTGGTATTCTCTAAAAATGATCGCAATGACCTCTGATTGGACAAAATGGCGTTGTTGATGCATCAATACATTTTAACCAATAGCGGGAGAGTACCAGCCAACTTGTGGTCTTTGCGATCGTTAGCACAGCAGCGAGCCCACATGACGCGTTGCGTCGCATACGCCAGTGCCAGGTCGCAGCAATTAGCAAGCACTCGTGTCGCCTCCAGTCTCCACTCGTCTCTCGCCCCTCGTGACTATCGAGTGGGGACAGGCGTTAATTGCGTTGCCGAGTGCAGTCTCCTCGACTCCTCCACCACAGCCTTGTCTTGTACGTTAGCTTGTTTAGTATTTATCGTGCGATCTCTATGTTAATCATACATATACTATAATATTATAAGCCTAACACAGAGATCAGAATAAAAGATGGTTTTTTCGTTTGAAGTATTCCTGTTACCTGCCTGCATATTAAAGTTTAAATTAAATCCTCAAGCCCGATTTCACATTTTGCGCTTTATGATTTTAATGCATGTTTTGATTAATAAAGCAAAAGTTGAGGCAAAACCTCTTTTTCCTTCTTTTGTTTCTTTGTCAACCTTTGTCAACTGATAGATGTCCACTGCTAGACATAGATCTCTTGCATGCAGTTCCACAGACCTTTGTTTAGCGCCGCCTATATCTAGTAGCTCCCTGTCTGCGATTCGTCTAATGTGTGAGTGTTGCAGACCTTTAATATAAATATAGCTTTTATATTAGGTAGTAATAATATAACTTACTTATCTAAAATTGTAAGTGCAGCTGTAGTTAAGTTCTGTCGGAACACTTCAAACACTCCAAACCTCCAGCCTGTTTCGAGTGTTAATCACTTGACGCTGCAATCTGCACAGCCTGCATAGTGCTATTCTATTCTCGCAGACTTTCGTCTAACTGTTGTTGAATTTTTGTTTAGAGCCTATTGATTGAAATAGTACTAAATGTAGGCTCACATAATAATTATCTAATCTATAATCATCATGATTTATTCGACGGTTCATTGAGCTCTATTTCAGCACAGTGGGTTCCAAATTAATTAACTACAGATCTGTACATTATCTAACTTATTGAAGTAATCAACTGTAGGAAGGTACTTAATTTTAGGTACTAAATAAATACATAAGTAAAAATCTTTTATACCATGACTTTTTATATTTTAATACACACTTCAATAAAATGATTCGTGTATTATTTTCCTAGAAAGTATGATATAAAGCACTATGTATCACTCGAGAGATAGTGCAATTCCTAACTCGAGTGTAAGAGGCTCTTCGGCTACGCCTCGGGCCTCATACTACACCCTCGTTAGTAATCGGTCACTTTCACCTCTCAGTGAACAATGTACTATTTATTTTTGCTTGATTCTCGTGTAATATTCCCCTTTCCCCTCCTAATAAGCAAAAACTTGGGTTAGGAGAGGGTACGAAAGTGCAACGAGTAGGGATTGACCTTTGATCTGTCAGTCTTCAGTCCGTGCCTTAATCGTTGTGCCATTGAAACTATAATAAATAAGTTGTCTATCTGTTATCATTGATCTAATGACATCGAATTGATTTTTTATTCCAAAGTAATGTTTGTAAAATAGCCTTTTTGCATATTAAAATGAAATCTATCGTTGGTTATGAATGCTCTTCTTTCCGAGAAAACCAGAAAGAAACGATGTCCTTGCCTAAGGCACTCTAAGGTAGTCGACTTCACTGAGCTTCACCCGGTGGCTTCATAATATGAAAACTCTGAATTGAATTCTTCTAGTTTCGACAGCAGCCAACAGGAACTAAAATGATTTCCTCTGAACCTAAACTATAACCATACCTAAAAACTTCTAACAATTTTTGACAGCTTGAGCTCTCTACCAATTTGTAGCTAAATTAGTTTTCGAACAATTTATGCAAATCAGAAGCGATTTCATTTATTTAGGTTTCGTTGCTGGAAACCCTTTTCGTATTTACTACTAGCTGATGCCCGCGACTTCGTCCGCGTGGATTTAGTTTTTAAAATCCCTCGAGAACTCTTTGATTTTCCGGGATAAAAAGGAGCCTATGTCACTCTCCAGGTCCTCAACTATACCCATGCAAAAAATCACGTTAATCCGTAGCCCTGTTGCGGCGTGATTGAAGGACAAACCAACAAACCAACAAACAAACACACTTTCGCATTTATAATATTAGTAAGGATATAGCTGTACCTCCGGAAAATCAAAGAGTTCCGGCGAGATTTTTAACAATTATAATTTAATAGCTATTTATGCAACTGCATCGTAATGAGGGTCATTTTAATTCGAGTGCTGTTTTTTGATACGAGGCTTGCCGAGTATCAAAATAGGATAGTACGAGAATTAAAATGACTAATTACGTTCAGTTGCATACAAGATTTTATCTACGACAAGGAAGTAAAATCATTAACAAAATACGCCGTAGGCCCTCAATAAACAAAAAGTAACTCCGTAAGCCGCCACCAGCCGCCTGTGGCGCCTCTGTTATATGAACGGTACAAAAGTGCCAGAACTCAGAGCCTTAGCTTTAGGTATCCTATTTTAAGAAGATAACCATTTCAATTCAGCTCCCATACAACGAGCTGCATCGAAATGAGAAGCAAAACCGAAAGAGGGTTCATTTCGATTCAGCTGTCAAACTCGAAATTGGAACTTTTCGATGCTGGAGTAGATAAAAAATTTAAAACACCCTTGACATGTGAATCTATGGCCGGACTACGAGTATGTGCGATATACTTGACATCCTGTTACCTAGTTTGCTTCATCATCATATCCTCCTCCTCGATCCTCGATCATCATCTAACATGTATCTAATCATCATCTAATGAGTAGGTCATTGAGACCATTCTAATGGGCCCAAACACACTATATTATCTGCTATGAGTTAGTGAGGAGATCCCCGCACTTAATTCTCGATCTCTTCTATCAAAATCGGTCCATTTTTGGAGAACTTCGAGAGAACAGACAGATACATAGACACCGATACACCAATATCTACAAATGTCAAACTTATAGCATCCCTCTTTTTTGTCCGGGGTTAAAAAGTAAATCCACACGAACGAAGTTTTTCTTCTTTATCAACCGGTAGACGTCCACTGCAGGACACTCGGCCTTGTGCCACCTGAATCCAGCGGCTCCCTGCGACTCGTTTGATGTCGTCGGTCCACCTGGTGGGGGGTCTGCCAACACTGCGCTTCCCGGTGCGTGGTCGATTTTCTTAAATACCTACATACAATGATATCATTAATTATATTAATCCAAGAAGGAAAATATATATTTTATGTAAATAAAACTATACTGAATAGGTGGCCGAAGTGGAAGAATTTAGTCAGGCTCTATAAAATAAGAATACAATAAGGAAAAAGATTAGAGAGGACTCTTAATGTTTTGTAACGAATAACACGAGTGGCAAAAAAATAAGCAGAATATCGAGTCTTTATGTTGAACAGTCCGCTACACAAGTTTGTAGTGCGTGCCGGCCGCCCGCGCCGCGCCGCATCGCTCGCTTCCCTCGTTATAAAGAGATATGTCGCAAGACAAAAAGTTTGATGTACCTATCTCATTCTGTAGCACGAAAAAATTGTTAGCCGTCGCGGGACGCCCGGCAGATGTAATGTAAAACATCGAAATTATTGTGTACAGGTAATATCGAGCTACTTATATAAAGGCACGCTCTTTTTAAACTATCACTATCAGACATATTAATATAAATAATACCAAAACAAGGACAAAAACGCTAGCAATACTAAAGAGAGGGCAACACTAAGAAAAAACAGCGGAAAGAGTCAAAAGTAATATAATTAAATGTGAAAACTAGTGAATATATTTAAATAAAATGGGACAGCGTATAGAAATAATAATAATAATAAATAAAAATTAAAACTATAGTGTATTAAGCTTAGATTTATTTTTAATAGTAATTATTTAAATTAAAATTAATAAGAGTTGCTATTGGAGTTCAAGGCGGACATTTTGGAAAAGAAGCTTGTCTTGGAAAAGGGACGTTTAAACAAAAGGATATTATAAAATAAAAATTAATTAGTTAAGCATAGTGATTCCAGAATCTAAAGTTAAGTATTGTTCTTGATTAAACAAATAAAGAATTATTTTAAGGTGTTTCAACGTAAATAGATTACATCAGCAAAGTTTAAATAAGTGTACTAAAGAATGTCGCGTTGGAAGAATATTTGGAATGAATGATTTATGTGTCTCAACTAATTAAATAACAACCGTTTGATCAAATAAAGAGTTTGTTGTGGGCTCTTCTCAAGCCGGTCGCATTTTGGTGTCCTCGTAGCTGCATTAATTTTGTATTGTTAAGACAGGAAAATTTAGATATGAAACTATGGAAAAGTAGGTCCTGAATACTTAAGACGCAATTAAACAAATGAACTAAGATAATAATAAGTAAAGTTAACTGACACTAATTTGCAGGTACCAAAGTACCTACAAATTATTAGGTTTGGAAATAAAACAAAACAGCATTAAAATAATTAATTTAATTATTCAATAATCTTAGAATAATAGAGATAAGGAGTTCAAATAAATGAGTTTTATAATAATACATCTGTATTTCATTTATTAGGCTGTCCTAGAACATTTTATATTACCTAACCTATGTGTTGTAACAATATATTATATTCTTGGTAAATTTATTTCTTTTAAGTAAGACACAGATATTATTATTACGTGTACCGTAGTCGGTAGCAGGGTCACCCAGCGAGCGATGGAGAGAGCTATGCTCGGTATATCCCTGCGAGATCAGAAATGAGGAGATTCGTAGGAGAACCAAAGTCACCGACATAGCTCAGCGTGTCGCGAAACTGAAGTGGAAATGGGCGGAGCACATAGTTCGAAGAGCTGATGGTCGTTGGGGTCCCAAGGTGTTGGAGCGGCGACCCCGCACCGGGGAACGCAGTGTTGGCAGGCCCCCCACCAGGTGGACCGACGACATCAAACGAGTCGCAGGGAGCCGCTGGATTCAAGCGGCGCAAGACCGAAGCCTGTGGAAGTCCATGCAGGAGACCTTTGTCCAGCAGTGGACGTCTATAGGTTGATAAAGAAGAAGAAGAAGAAGTCGGTAGTAAGCTACACTGTTTCGTACTTACTACATCTTTTACTACATACATACTGTGGCGACGCGTCGCCATGCCAACAGTCTGACCCGTCGCTTCAGATGTTTCACATCAAAAATAATTTGTTTTATAGGAATAATCATAATGAAAATAAAATATCAATTCGTAAGATTCCACGTTTTCATTGTGTCCTCCGCACAAAGGTCACATTCTGTAACTTGCTAGTAGATTTTGTCAATAACTATATCTAAATAAGTCATCTAATACAGTGCACATCATAATCTTTGATAACCTATTCGTGCCTATAGAAAGAAAGAGATATCTATTTATATAAATAAAATTACATTATTAGTAATAGTAATTACTAGTAATTATTACATTTAATAAAAAAAATTGTCATTTTAATGCTTTCATTATTTGATTTTTGTATTTTATTGGTGAATTTTAATCTGGTTCGTTCTTTTCTTTGGCACTCATATCTATTAGTTTTATTCTTGCACTTTAATTTTGACATTGTCACTTTAACATGGTTAAAAAATAAAGTAACACTGTTCTTATCGCCATTGCAATACATTGTTTTTTTTTTTTAAATTATTTAATTACTAAATGATGTCCGTGACTTCGTCCACGTGAATTAAGGTTTTTTAATTTCCGTGGGGACGCTTTATTTTTTCGAGATAAAATGTAACTTATGTGTTAATCCTGAGTATGAGCTATTTCCATTCCAAATTTCAGTCAAATCGGTTCAGGCCTGAAAGAGTAACAAACATCCATCCATCCATACATCAATTTTGTAATGAACATCTGATATTATATTATGTGTACAGTGCACATATAGCATTTTTAAATAACTGATATAAACATGTGCCGATGAAAAGTTTGAAACAAAAAGTCGTTCCCTGGGCGTGAATCATTTGCTTATTTCCGAGACCGCTTATTGAAATAGAAATAACTTAAGCTTTCCTTTGTCGCCACCATCCAACTTTGAAGCAATAGACGAGCGCTATTTCTATTCTAATTATTTTAATGTGCGGCTCTGCAGTGGGGCATCGGGGGCATCGGGGTACGGGGGGCACCGAGGGCACTGGGGGCACTGGGGCACCGCGCGGGGCACAGTGGGACCGCAGTTTAACAACCACGTCGCGAAGCATCGCGAATGTTACGTTGGTAAAACATTAGACATTATACTTTACTTTCCATTTTGTATTGCGTGTTATACGTTTCAAAGAAATAAAACTGAAACTGAAACATTTTAGGTTTTTATCAACATCATTATGTATTACCAAATATGCGAAAGTGGGTTTGTCCTTCAATCATGCGGTAATGGAGCAACGAATCGACGTGATTTTACATATAGGGCTGCAACGGTGAATGAAAACCTCGCGTGGAAACGTGCATGCCTGAGAGTTGTCAAAGGTGGGTGGACTAGATCCTAAGCCGCTTTCATTCAAAAAGTGTCCTGTGGGTCGGCGATGGGTTCAGATGAATGAATTCTTGCCGGGTCTTCTCAGCAGAATCCGCTTTCCGAACCGGTGGTAGAGTCATGACGTGTCATAAGAGCCACAACTTGGCTACGTAAAATAAATTCAAAAAAAATTCAAAATTCAAAATTATTTATTTCATGTAGGCCAACCTGTGGCTCTTATGACACGTCAAGATTCTACCACCGGTTCGGAAAGCGGATTCTGCTGAGAAGAGCCGGCAAGAAACTCAGCAGTTGCTCTTTTCAAAATAATCATTTTACAATATTAATAAGTAGCTATTACATTGAAATAAGTTTTTATACTATCTTGTGGGCAGCTGGATGCCAAGCTGATTTAACCCGTGCATCTTTGTTAGAATAGAATATGACATTTCCACAAAACGTACTACAATTCAATTCATGTCAAAGACGGGCAGACAGAAAGTAGCCCCATTCCCGCTGGTGGAACCCGTTCACGAGCATGACGCATGATCCAGCCATTGCTTCGCTCGACCATATTTGAGGGAACGTAACAACCGTGACACACGTCACGTTGTGTAACAAACAACAACAACGAAATAAATATTTTTCTTTTGAATGCAATTAATGAACGAGGCCAGCGCCTCGGATGTGCCTTATTATTGTAAATGACATAATTATTTCCAAAAATATGACTAAAAATAATAAGATCATAAATTATTACCTCTCAAAAAGTAGCACACGGCATAAATAAAGAACGTCGATCGATCTTAATTTAAGCCCGATTCGTCAATAGCTCTCGACAGTTCACTCGATTCATTACTTCCAACGAGGAAGGCCTAAGGGGACACTGTGTTTTCCATTAGGTACTCAAGAATTCATTTAATATTTTAAAATAAATCATAAGTTAAATGTGATGTTATGAAATATGAATAACGGACACTCTATCGAACCTTTTACAAAATAATATGCTGATTTTAGTGTATTACTGTTTTTTTGTGATTGTAGTGATTTTAGTGTATCCTACCTACCTACTAAGAAACATTAAAAAGATACTCTATCTCTTACAAAGATGAATGATATGACAAAAAATCAAATTAAAAGACAATTTTTTGTACATTATTTATTTATTGGGTTTTGGTCACAAGTAAATAAAAAGAAATGAAAACGGACAGGAAAATAGGAGTAACATTTGATCTGTTCACGGCTATGACGGGGTCAACGGTTTACTTGATTGCGGAATAAAACGACTTTTCCAATATGGCCGCCGGAAAACTTTTTCACTCGAAAAGTTGGAACGTATTGCATATTAATAAACTTTCTTCATATTGTGGATATCTTGGCGTGACAACTTGTATCTACTTAACTTTCCTTAAGGCCTGTAAATGTTCATAATTTGTTGAATAATATAGTCATTGAGGTATAATTTACTAGAAACCTTTAGTTAAACATGAACCTGAAGTTTACTTAACCACCTGCGCGAAGCCGGGAAGCGCGGATGGTTTAAGTATGTTTAACTGGCGGGAATGGGGCTACTTTCTGTCTGCCCGTCTTACCATGCGTTGACTTATAATTAGGTATGTTTTTGTGGAACTTCCCCTCATTGTGGAAACACTGTATAATTATATAGCATAGTATCTATTGTATTGTAAACTTGTTTTGTAAAGAGCAACCGCCGAGTTTCTTTCTGGTTCTTCTCAGCAGGAAGGGCATTCATCAAGGCAAGGGCGTAGACTCATCGACGATTCAAAAGTACTTGTAAAAAAGTTTATTTGAATAAAAACATTTCTATTATATTTCGTCGCTTCATTCTTCAGATATATTTAACAACATGGTAGTCCTTAATCCTGCAGGCAACATAACGCACATTTAGGTAGGTAATTCAATAATTTTTTTTTTTATTTCTTGTGGGTAGCCTCTCTGATGAGTCGTCATTCTTTTTCCGTGCGAGGCAACAAGCGCACGCTTCTAAAATGTCTAAACGAAGTGCTGAGGAAAAAATTAAATATTATACTTATTATATTTGTTTATTTCACTGTAATCTTTGTGGTGTACAATAAAAGTGTATTCATTCATTCATTCATTCATAGTGAAAAATTAAAAAACTTGAGAAGAAAAATGAACAGAAACATCGACGTGTAATCATGTACTCATCGTCGGATTCCGAGGACAATGTGGGTATGTACTTTAACAATACGTTACAGTGTGTGATTCTTTGATGTGCATAAAACGTCGAGCATGACGCTAAAAATCAACCCAACGGTTGTGCGCGGGTCAACCTAACCTGATATGTAAAGGTGTCTTTAAGCTTTCCTGGCGGTTAACTGCGGGTTAACACGAAGGACAAGCATGACGCTAAAAACCAACCCAACGTTTGAGTGCGGGTCAACCTGACATGATATGTATAGATGTCTGTAAGCTTTCCTGGCGGTTAACTGCGGGTTAACACGATGGACAAGCATGACGCTAAAAACCAACCCAACGTTTGAGTGCGGGTCAACCTGACATGATATGTATAGATGTCTGTAAGCTTTCCTGGCGGTTAACTGCGGGTTAACACGAGGGATAAGCATGACGCTAAAAATCAATCCAACAGTTGAGGGCGGGTCAACCTGACCTTATATTATATGTAAAGGTGTCTGTAAGCTTTCCTGGCGGTTAACTGCGGGTTAACACGATGGTTCAGCTGATGCCAAGAATATTTAACTCTTGTTTGTTACCGAATTTTTAATTCTGTAAAATAAATAAATAAAAGTACCTACCTTCAAGTTTTAATTTAATCGTTTTCGTTAGAAAACGGAATACAAGGGTCAAATGAGCACAATGACGTACCGCCCCTGTTATCTCGATCACCGACGCCGTCGCGTCCATCACCGCTGGGGTACTGCCTCCATCGATATCAAACCAGAGTTATTGCAAGCATTGGGTGAAACTGCGGACGATATTCCGATTTATGGCCCCGACATCCACAAAAAATTGGCGCAGTGATGGCTTCCAATTTTAAGGGAAAAGGGCCTTCAAACTTCTGTCTTTTCTTCATATCTCTTAAAATCTTTTAAAGGAGTACGTGACCCTAAATAATCGTAAACTATTAAAAGTCTGTCGCTGTCTCAGATATTGTTAGAGCCCGAGACAAGAAGCTCCAGACGAGGCAAGATCAGCTGGGCATGGGTATAACAGCCATAAACAAAGCGATGACTTTGTTATTGACCGGCGATGACAAGGTACAAGCTGTAAAAATTTTATCGGAATGCTACCGAGACACAAGCAAGATTGAAGCTCATCACTCCGGGACTGGATAAATCCTTTTGGCAGTGATTCAGGACCATGAAGGAGATGGTACCAGTTGGTACCATACCAGTTGGTTGGCGAGATGTTACCCTCACTACCAGTCGTCAGGCAGGGAGGGGCGGGCAGGATCGTACCGAACTCAGTACCGCCGCACGCCGGCGACGATGCCACCGCCGTCAACGCGAATTCGATTTCGACTTTCAGCGCGACGAACCCCACCAACAAGCGTGCCCCAACGCGGCACTAACACAGGTACACGCTGACAGGCTGCAGCATTAGTATCCTTGTTGGCTAAAGGTTACTAAAAATTTCATGGTTTTAGAATGGGTTCGTAATGGTTATTGTATACCATTCTTTCATATTGTAGTGCAAAATAAAAGCCCTCATAATTCACTCTCAAGCGGAGGGAAACAAAAAATGGCATTAGCCATAGGAAAAGAATCCTACTTACTTGTCCCGGTAACGTCCTCCCAACGTAAATATTTACGATTCAAAAACGAAAATGCACAAATATTGACTTACGAGTTTATTGCGATGCCCTATGGGCGATGTTCCGCTCCGCGAACCTTTACAGAAATAATTAAGGAAGTAGGTAGTTAGATATTTAAAATATCGCGGGTTTCAATCGGTCATAAAATTAGACGACATAATGTGCATTGGGGACAGCTTTGATGAATGCCTTAGAAACGTAAATGAAACTGAACCGAAGGTTACTTAACTGTCTAGGTTTCGTAATTAATTACGATAAGAGTAATTTACATCCTCAACAGTGTTGCAAGTTTTTACGGTTTATGTACAACTCAGTAGATATGACAATATTGCTTCCCTCAGACAAGGGATAATTATTTTGAATTGATATTGGGATTAATATTTTTGAACTTAGTGCAAAAATTTTTTAGCCTACCGATTTGTACTATTAGAGATTTCGCTCACTTAATAGGTGTTCTTACCTCAGCCTGCCTGGCTGCAAAATATGGTTGTATGTAGGTATACAAAGAAGCTAGAGAGACAAAAATACCTCATTCTTAAAAAGCACAAAAATTACGATGTACAATTTTAACCTAACTTTTATCTTACTTGATTTAACGTGGTAGTCGAATAGCATTCGTACCACATCAAATACACTTATTATTCCTAAACTTTGACTTGAAAATTTTTAAATACGCATCCGGGACAGGTTGAGGATCTTATTGCGAGAATAACCGCGCAAACGGTGGGTGGACAATTAGTGAACGTAATTCCCACATAAATTAATTAGAATTACTAGCTGTTTTTCTCGCCCTAAAATGTTTTCTCGCGTGAAAACTAATATTAATATACTGTTACGCGTTGATAATACGACCGCTATCAGCAATATAAATAGGATGGGTGGAATTCAGTTTCCTCATCTTATTGATTTGACCAGATCCATTTGGCAATGGTGCGAGGAGTGAAATATTTGGATTTTTGCATCATATATCAACACGAAAGATAATATAGAAGTAGACCAGGAATCTCGAAGGAAAAATCCTGATATGGAATGGTAATTATCTGATTCGGAATATCTGAGAGTGACAACAGCATTCGGTGAACCAGTAATCGATCTTTTCGCTTCTTGAACCAACGCCAAATGTACTACTTACTTATATCTTCAGGAAATAGAACCCGGATGCATTCACAGTAGATGCATTTACTATAAGTTAGAAACAGTTTTTTTTTTGTATGCATTCCCATTTACAATGATTTTGAAATGCTTAGAAAAAAAATCATAAATGTCGAAGCAGAGGGTATCTTAATATTTCCCTACTGGCCATCTCAGCCTTGGTTCCCAATGTTATTAAGCATGATCCAATATGACGTTATACTATACTTTAAACCAAATTTCAATCTTCCTTCGTCCTCTTCTAGGACTTAACATCACGACCTGAAACAGTTTACCCTGGGTGCCACCAAGCCAGGCACTAGACTTAATCATGGCATCCTTGTCTAAAAATACATTAGACCAATACAGCGGGACCTATAAATTATGGTGGCAGTTCTTGTCTCACTTATAAACTTCGCCCTTACGAGTGTACTCTTTCGTCTATAATGGTATTTTACTAAAGGGGCCGCATACAGCTCCCCGAACAGCCTCAAGTAAAACGATTACTCAAAGGTTAAAAAAAAAAAAAAAATTAAGACCAGCCACACCGAAGTTTTCTTTCACTTGTGACCCACAGATAGTATTAAATTTTATCGCGAATTGGACACCCAATAGAGACCTTTCGATAGAAAAAATCACGAAAAAATTGGTGATACTACTTGCTTTGTGCACAGCACATATAGTGCAAACTTTTTCGCTGATAAAATTAGATAGTATATTGATATGTTCCCCGGGCGTTAACATAGGAATATCAGATGAGATTAAAACATCTGCGGCTGGACGTGACCAGCCGGTATTGTTTTTACCGCATTTTAATGAGAATAGGTCAATTTATCCAACTACCGTCATAGAGGACTATATACTACTCACAAAGAATATTAGACCAGTAACTAATTAATAACCTGATATTAACATTCAAACGACCGTTCAAGTCTGCGGCCTCCCAAACCATCAGCAGATGGATTAAACAAGTGTTGAGCGAAAGTGGCGTGGATGTGTCAATGTTCGGTGCACATAGCACACGGCACGTTGCCACATTCGCGGCGCGCGTTTCCGGTATTTCTTTAGATACCATTAGGAAAACCGCCGGTTGGACAAGCAGGTCATAGGCCTTTGCAAAGTTTTACCACCGCAAAATATTAGATGACGATAACTTTGCCAGGTCCATCTTGTTACCTAGAGCAACGTAAACGTGGCAGGTATTAATTACAATGTCCACCTATTAGGTAATGAATAAGTACGTTGATTTATAAATAATTAAATACAAACTGATATAATGAATATTTAGCTTTGTTCGTTTCAAATAACTTTGTAAAGTTTATTTTGTTCATATAAAATGTGATTTGTTTAAAATTTATATAATAATAATAGTAAATATAAAACAGTTTCTATGTTCAGCCGAACATAGAACGGTTTTTCACTTTAACAAAATTTTCCTCTCTAAACATCTACCATGTTGTTAAATATATCTGAAGAATGAAGCGACGAAATATAATATATGATCAAACGAACTTGCAAAGTGAAGTTCGATCGATATTATATGAGTACGCTTCATTCGAAGATATATACTCCCTCCCACCCGAACCCATAAAAGAAAATTTTGTACCTTGTGGTTATTTATCTTACTCTAAAGAATGACGACTCATCAGAGAGGCTACCCACAAGAAATAAAAAAAAAAAATATTGAATTACCTACCTAAATGTGCGTTATGTTGCCTGCAGGATTAAGGACTACCATGTTGTTAAATATATCTTCGAATGAAGCGTACTCATATAATATCGATCGAACTTCACTTTGCAAGTTCGTTTGATCATATATTCTATTCTATTCTTCGTATACCTATTAAATAAACTAGAGACGCTTCTTACTTGGCTTAGACAAGGTAAGGATTTTCTTACTTTTTCCTTTGCCTATGAGATTTGTTCAATAAGGCATGAAGATAACAGCTTAACGTGCTATAGCGCAGCGCGACGGAAATGTGAGTGTTACACCGAGCGCGCGTGTTCGGGTACCATTTGTAAGAAGATTAAGGCGTTCTACTGGAGCGTGTGTTACAGAACACGTCTTATTCTTTGTGAACTGATGGCTGGTTTCATCGTATAATACATTATGTACTTTATTTATTACTAGCTGATGCCCGCGTGGATTTCGTTTTTAAAATCCCACGGGAACTCTTTGATTTTCCCGGATAAAATTTAGCCTTTGTCACCACCCTCCAGGTTCTCAACTACATCCATGCAAAAATCACGTCGATCCGTAGCTTTTTTGCTACTTGATTGAAGAACAAACCACATACAAACACACTTTCGCATTTATAATATTAAAAAGTATCCTATGGCCGTCTCCTGGTTCTAAGCTACCTCCCCACCAATTTTCAGCCAAATCGGTTCAGCCGTTCTTGAGTTATAAATAGTGTAACTAACACGACTTTCTTTTACATATATATAGATATAAAATTTAATAACTGTTGGCGGTTTTTGATATTCAGTACTGTATATTCAAATTATGTCTAGGTTTAACCCATATTTTAAGGGCTTTTGAAAGAAATCTTTAGACATAGATAATAATATGATCTTGTGCTGCTTGAAGTTTGTTTCAACTTTGTTATCAGGTCAGGCGGCTAGGAGTACAACAAATAATACATAATTAATTGGGGGTACTCTCAAAAAATACACTATTATACCCATGAGTGCACTCCCAGTGTAAATACAACTCCTTCATACTTCATACACAGTGGCGTTTCTATACCGTCCGAGGCCCGTGGCAAATGAATCGCATGGGGCCCTCTCCCACCCATATAAAGAAGCTCAACCAAAGTTAATTTTTTATTGGAACGTAAGTTCCTTATCGCGCGGTGCGGAAGGGGGCTAGACGGAAAAAAATTAAGGAAACGACACTCGACACATTTTTGAAACCGACATTTTTTTGTTGAATGTGAATTTTGCATTGTGTTCGGTATTTTCGCGATACAACATTGGGTCTCCGTAGCCTAGTGGCTCCGGCAGTCGCATAACAGTTCAAAGTCGATGGTTCGAATCCCAGGGGGGGAACACTTGACTCTAATAAAATTTAGCACTTGGTGTTCCCACACCCACAACGTTTTTGAAAGACCTATTCAACGACACCCCACACTATGGGATAGATGAGAAAAAAAAATTCATCCCCACTTTACATGTGGGGGAGGTACCCTAAAAAAATATTTTTCACAATTTTATTTCACCACTTTATCGGCGTGATTGATATTTATAATAATAATATAATAATAATAATAATAAGCCTTTTATTTCTAATCTCATGGTGTTTACAATTTTGTATTATTACTTTTAGATGAAACTACTTTTACTACTTTTTTCTAGTTGTGTTAGTGTTTGTCTTATTCTAGTTAGTATTGTTATTTGTATCAGTATTTATTGGAGATGTAGTCCCATATCGGGTAAAGGCCTCCTCCATCCGCTTCCAATGCTCCCGATCTTTGGCAAGGGTCAGCCAGTTTGTGCCAGCAGTCTGGGCTACGTCGTCAGCCCACCGTTTGTATGGTCTTCCAACCTTTCTTTTCCCTAGTGGACCTTTCCAGTTAGTGGTTCGTATCGTCCATCTGTCGTCAGTGAACCTTGCGATATGTCCTGCCCATCGCCACTTTAGTGCTAGTGCTTGTGTTAGAGCATCTGTCAGCATTGTCTTTTTCCTAATTTTTGTACTTCGCACTTTGTGAATTTTTCTTATTCCTAGTATGCTCCGCTCCATTGCTCTCTGGGTGGTTGTAATTTTTTGTTTGGTTCTGTTAGTGTGAACCCATGTTTGACAGCCGTATAATAGGCAGGGTAGTATACAAGTGTCCATTACTACTTTCTTAAGATTCAGGGAGTAGTGGCCTTTTAGGATTTCTTTTAGTGACCAATATTTTTGCCATGTAATGTTTACTCTCCTTTGTATTTCCTCTTCATTATTTGTCTTGCTAAATGTCACTTGTTTTCCTAGGTATGTATAAGTTTTAACATATTCTATGCGATTTCCCTTGATCCATATTGGTTGTTCATAGCTATTCGTCATTACTCTAGTCTTGTTTGCATTCATTTCCAGACCTATCTTGGAGCTTTCCATAGCTAAAGAGCATATCATTTCCTGAAGTGTGTTTGGTGTTTCAGCCAGTATGACAATATCGTCTGCGAACCTTAGATGGTTTAGGTATCTCTTGCCTATTTTAATACCTTTGTGAGCCCAGTTTAGCTTTCTAAAGATAGTTTCCAATACAGCTATGAAGAGTTTTGGTGAGATGGGGTCTCCTTGTCTCACGCCTCTTTCAATCTTGATTGGGTCACCTCTTGTTTCCAGTTTTACCTTACTAGTGCTGTTAGCATATATGTTCTTCAGAATGTTTATATATTTTCTATCGACGTTGAAGAGTTTCAGTGCTTCCCAGATTGAGTTATGACTAATTGTATCGAAAGCCTTACTGTAATCGATGAATGCTAGATATAGAGGCTTGTTGAATTCTTTGTACTTCTCCATTGTTTGTTCCAGTGCCTGTAGATGGTCAGTTGTACTAAAACCCGAACGGAAACCTGCTTGTTCTATTGGTTGTGAGTCATCAATTGTAGGTGCTATTCTGCTTAGGATGATAGATGCGAACAGTTTGTATGTACTCGCCATCAGACTGATTGGCCTGTAATTGCCTATATCTAATGGATTTCCTTTTTTATAGATAAGTGTTATTTCTGAAGTGCACCACTGTTTTGGCACTATCTCGGCATCTAATATCATGTTGAAGAGCTTGGTGAAATGGTGGAGTAGAACAGGTGCCCCTAATTTAATAGCTTCGTTGGTTATACCGTCGGGTCCTGGGCTTTTCTCATTTTTTAGCTTTCTAATGTGGTCGTACACTTCTCTTTCAGTTATTGGGTTTAATGCTGTTCTGAAATCACTATAATCTTGTGTTTGTGGAGTGTCATTATGTATCTTTCTCTTATACATTTCTCTGTAAAAATTTGTGGCATGGTTGATAATATCTTTTCTCGTTTTTGCTTCCCTTGTGTTGTCTTGTAACTTCTGTATCCACGTTTTTTGTAGTTTCAGGTCTTTAAAGGCTCTTTTTGTACTTCTATAATTCGTAAGGTTCCTTGTGATTATGTCCTGTCTATGCTTTTTGTAGTCTTGATTAATAGATTTGTTGGTAATTTTGAACACTTCACTTAGCTCTTTTCTTATGATATTATTTTTGGGTTTTGTTTTTATTAGTTCAGTTCGTTTCTTTATTAGTTCCTCAGTTTCTTTACTAAATATTTTTTGTTTTTTTCTCTCTTGGTTACTGGTGCTTAAACTGTGTAACACGGATTCTTCTAAAATGTTGTAATAGTTTTGGATGCTCAGAGTCTCTTTAAAATTGGTTTCTAGATGTGAATGCAGGCTATTCCTATAACTTTTAATTTCATTGTCAGTTTTTAGACTTGTAACTGAAGGTTTGTAGTTTTTCCTATCTTTTCTTGGCTGTTTTAAATCGAGGGAGGCTCTTAAAAGTCTGTGGTCAGAGGGGAATTTTATATTGTTGAGCACTTCTGTGTTTGTGATGAGTTGGGGGTGGCTTGTTAGTATGAAATCTATTTCATTTGTTGTTTTTTGATCAGGTGAAATCCACGTCCATCGCCTGTTTTCTCTTTTCCTAAAATATGTATTCATTATTGATAGCTTGTGTTCGAAAGCAAAGTCTATCAGTAGGTCGCCCCGGTCATTTCGATCGCCATATCCGTACTGACCCATTATTAAGTTCTCGCCTTCCTTGGGGTGTCCTATTTTAGCGTTAAAGTCGCCCATTAATATAACTTTGTCGTCAGCTTTGGAAAGTGCTTCTGTGATGGTGTTGTAGAATATATGTATCTCTTCTTCACTCGCTTTTTCTGTAGGTGCATAGACTTGTATTAGTGAGAGGTGTAAGTCTTCTAGTTTCAATTTTAACAGAGTAACCCTTTCTGATAGTCCTGTGAAATTAATTATTTTGTTTTTAAATGTTTTCTTCAGTAAAAAGCCAACCCCGTGTTTACCCTTGTTTTCTCCCATGTAACATAGAATGTAGTCTTTGTATTCCTCTATATTGCAGCCTGTTCTTCTAACTTCAGAAAGACCCAAAATGTCGAAGTTAACATTTTCAAGAGCATATGTAAGTTCAAGATATCTTTCAGTTGAAGAGAGGGATCTCACATTATATGTGCATATTTGTAAAGATTCACTTTTTATCTTCCTTGTAATAGATGGAGGGTGATGGTCGTTATTCCCCACGGGGAGCAGCCGGCTTGGGGAGTGTGATTTGTTGTTATTGTTTGTTTCTGTGTTTTTTCTTTTGTTCGGCCTTTGTGGGTAGATTTTGTTTGATTGCTATTGCTTGCTATTTTCGGTTTGTGAGTTCTGTCTGGAGCGGTTCATATATTCAAAAGCATTTGTTTTATTTATTTTACTTGGAGCCTTTGGTTGTGGGCTATCATCGCTGTTAGACTGAGGTGGTGAGTTTGACGGGGCTCGTTTCCTCTTTTCAATCCCTTTTTCTTGGTTTATTTTCCCTATAATTATTAATTTATCATATCGAATTATTGCTAAGTTTCCATTTTTTCTTTCTTGTTGCTGTTGCTGTTTTAGCTCTTTCCTTATTTCCAAGACCTCTTCAGGAAAATCTTCAGTGGCATATGTGGATGTTGGGAAATATTTGTTATTTCTTAATATTTCAAGTTTTCTCCAAGCCAAAGTAAGTTTTACTAATATTGGTCTCCTCTTTCTGTCTTCTTTTTTCCCCAACCTCTGTATCTCACTGATTTCCCACATATCAAATTCTCGTATTCCTCTCTCAGTTACTATTTTGTTTAAGAAATCTACAACCAAAGTCATAAGCTCATTGTTATTTTTCTCGGTTTCTTCTAGTCCATGAAGTAATATATTATTTTTCTTAACTTCCCTTTCCAACTTACTGATTTTCATTTTAAGTGTCGACACCTCACTGTTAAGTTTAAGGTTCTCTTCAACCAGTGGATTCAGCTTTTCTTCTATTGTTGATGTAATACTTGAGGTTATTGAACTGGTGTGCTTCATGAAATCTTCTTTTAATTCATGCATCTTCGTGTCTATTTTCTCATCTATTTTTTGTAGAAGTAATTCCATTTGTTTGTCCATTTTCTACTAATTGGTAGAAAATTTTTCTTATGTGGCAACTTTTTCCGAGCTCTGGCAACCCTATCTTACGATAGTGACACTGACAGCAATTATTTGTCGGTTGTTGATTTATAAAATTTTGTGGGGGTAGAATTGTTTTCACTGATCGATTTCAAGTTAATTAATCGCTTATTCCAAATTTAATAGTGAATTTTAGAGCTGTATAACACTATCACCACGAGATGGACACTTTAACTACAATTTGGTAGTATTTTTAGTACTTAAATCACAGTTTTTCTTAGCAAATCACGAAATTATTGGAGAGCACTAGTGCTTCTGACAACAGTTGACAGCCGAGATTGATATTTATACCCTTGTCAAATTACAGATTTCTAGTATCAATAGTCTCTGAGCTAAACCGCGAACAGACAGACAGACGGACGGTCATGGCGAAACTATAAGGGTTCCTTGTTTACTACGGAACCCTAAAAACAGAAATGTCTGGCAGTGGTTTCCAAACAACTCCTTACCTTTTAACATTTTTTAAATATTTTCCTGTCTGTTATCTGTTAATTATATTAATAGACTTGAAAAAGTAAAGAACTTACAAGGAGTTAGTGTGTAATGACTTCTTTGTAATAATGCGGAATAAAGTCATCATTGCTGACAAGACTGTGTTCAATACAATACCATGCAATACAATACAATTTTATATATTAATAAATAGCTGATGCCTACGTTTTCGTCCGCGTGGATTTAGTTTTTAAATTCCCTCGGGAACTCTTTGATTTTCCGGGATAAAAAGTAGCCTATGTTACTTTCCAGGTTGAAGGACAAACCAACAAACAAAAACACACTTTCGCATTTGTGTTGTCGAGAGCATATCAGCTGTTCATTTTGAACGCATGCTCAATAAGTTGCTTATTTTTCCGTGAAAATCAGATAAAACTCGTCACTCAGTAACGTGCGGCTGAGATAATATAAAGGCACGTCAGTCGGGACAGGCGGGACGGGCGGGACGGGCGGGACGGGCGCGTCAAAGTGCCAGTCTTTATCAGCGAACCGCTGCGGGGTAATTCTTACGGGGTAAATTACGTCAGCCTCGCGTCGAGGGAAAGTTGGCACATTATTGGAACACGAAGTTGCAGTGATCGAGCTTCGTAGTTCACAGCAATGTGTGTAGTTCAGGTTGAAACTATCGGAAAGGGGAAAACGACCTAACTCGCAACCCTGAGTGCAAAAAATTAATTTAATTAAATTAAGAGTGGGTTGTAGTGTAATGTTACACACTACTTCCAAAGTCACTTTACCTGCGCATTCGCAGTTCCATGACATATTAGATTTCCGAACGCACTAGACGGAACATCAGAACAGTCTGTCCCTCTCTGTGGTATCGTAATCCATAACCCGTCTCTTTCATACTCGAGCGGCGGCCACGAGAGTGACAGACGACAACCGACAGGGAGTCGAGGCTCGAATACCGCCACCGGAGGCCGCGTACGTGATCGACTCCCGCGTTTGTCACCGTCTAACCTGGGACGCGCGGTTTATTTGGCAACCATATTCTAAAATCATCCCGTTTTAAGGGCATCTTGAGAGTTTTTACCTCTCCTTAACTACCGATCATGTGACCGGACAATTTGCCGTCGCCGCAGCGACGTATTTTGGCAGCGGACCTATCAAATTAGTATGGACGCCTGCCACGCCACGCGATTACCCTGTCTACCATATAAGCGATATTCTCGTTAAGTAGCAAGAACAATGTAGTCGGCTTAGACTCAGTGACGTCTCTAGTGTAAATAGTGAGTGAACTATGTGAGCTCGACGCAATCTCCAGGAGATAGCCTCCTCGCCGCGCCGGTTCCCGCGAGACGCACCAAGGAGGCGGCGTGCTGACCGAGCCGCGCCTCCTCGCCTAACCAACCCTGCGGGGTCCGTAATCCCTTGGTCGAGCGGACCTTCCCTGCTACGGTCGGCTTAAGGCGGGCCTGACCAGGTCAGCCTCTGGCCCAGCTGTCAGCCCTCGTATTCGTGAGTTACAACATTAAATTCTACGGACGATGCGTTGGACTCAGTGCCATTAGTCTGTAAGTCTTTTTAGTTAATTTTAACTTAGTCATAATCTAAATCTTTGCAGAAACTTAAATTAAATCACCATCTTGTATTTAGTCAAAAAGGTAATTTCATTTCAACTGCAACCTCAGACTTCCCTCCTCATCAACAGAGCATCCAGATCGACGGCAAAAGGACGGCCTTTGAAAACAAAGGCCCGATGCTCACGCCGCTAGTATCCAGCAACCGGTCGCCACACCACAATATGGCGTCCCCTACTTTGTACAAAATCGCATTCTCATTCTGTTCGTGTGACACTACGCATATAGGCGGCAGCACCCCATCTTTACACGTGACAACATGGCGCCCGAACGATAGAAATGTCATCGGTCCATCGCTGTTGATCGCGACGGAAGTCTGACCATAAATAATTTTCTTCATGTTGTTAATTAAGTAACATAGATAATGTGTTTGACATTTCCGGTTCCATGTAAATTACCAAAGAGTTAGAGCGACACTTGGCAACACTGCTAATACGGCCATGTTGGTAGACAGTAACAAATGACAAAAGCAACTGCCCAAGTGACACTCAACGAGTCATGTGACAACTACTGTCAACATTGACGCTTGACAGCAGTTTGTCATCGACAATTTTACATAGCTGGTTAATTTATAACCTTGTGTATTTTACTCTAATCATGGATAAATTAATTTAAGTGTTTTTTAACATAACGTGAGTGATTAACGCTAAAGATAACAATCTAGTAATTAACAATCAGTGTGAAACGAGAAAATCGGAGATCATCAGGACAATCTATGTCTCGGTAATAGAGCCGATAGTGCTCTATGCGGCAAGTGTTTGGGCTCCAGCCGCACAAAAACTGACCGTGCAAAAGCATCTTAACGCAGTGCAAAGAGGCTTTGCACTAAAAATCATTAAGGCTTACAGAACCGTGTCACTCTCTGCTGCTTTAGCTCTGGCAAGACTCATTCCGCTGGATTTGAGAGTGCAAGAATCGGCAAGACTCTTCGCTGCAAAGCGCGGGCAGCCTCAAACCATGCTACGAGGCCGAAAAGTGGAGACCAAAAAGCGCTCCCAAGATGCACCTCATCCAGCGGAAGAGATAGGAATCAGTTTCGACAAATTAAACGACCCTAGTGAACTCACAATTGGGAATAATATTGGAATTGGGCTCGAAATTTACACGGATGGTAGCAGGATGGGTGGCAAAGTCGGCGCAGCTCTGACATACTGGAAAGACGGAGTTGAAATTGGAAACAAAAAATTCCTCCTAGATTCATATTGTTCAGTATATCAGGCCGAATTGTACGCGCTGTACAGAGCCACCGATCTTGCTATCAAATCCAAGGAAAATGTAATAAGTATATACAGTGACTCAAGATCTTCACTCGAAAGTATTAAAAATATTGCGTCTTTTCATCCTTTGGCTTTTGAAATTAGAAAAAATTTAACAAAACTTATTAAAGATAGAAAAACAATAAAACTTTTCTGGATTAGGGCACACGTCGGAGTTAAGGGGAACGAGAGAGCTGACCAATTGGCCAAAGAAGCATCGACAAAAAGGACGGCCCCTGACTACGACGCGTGTCCTATATCTTATATAAAACGAAATATAAGAAATGACACGATTAAAATCTGGGAAGAAAGGTATACAAAGAGTGAAAATGCAAAAATTACAAAGACATTTTTTCCAAGCGTGGAGAGGGCTAACTCAATTTTGCGTAAAATCAACTTAACGCCAACCTTAGTACAGCTATTCACAGGACATGGGGGTTTTAAATATTACCTCCACAGATTCAAATTAAGAGAGAGCCCGGCATGCGAATGTGACCCTGAGAAAGAAGAGTCAGTGATGCACCTCATAGAAAGCTGTCCGATATTCGGCATAGAAAGATTTAATTTGACACAATATCTAGGGGTAGAAATAGAAAGACTAACACTGTCAAAAATAATAGAAGACAAATATAGTAGAAATAAATTTACAGAATTCGGAGAAAAGATAATAAAATATATTGTAAAGAAAAATAAAGACAAATAAATAAAAGTGGGACATAATGTGAATATAATATTATACAGCAGTAATATAGATCCAATGTGTATATATATTATGAGAATATATAAAACAACATGGGTAGAAATTACCATATGTATAATGTTATAAAACATAGAATTACAAACAAATAGAACTAAACAAGGTCTCCGATCAAGTCGGAGGACTGCAGCACTATTCATTCAAAAAGAATGAATAATTAAAAAAAAAAAAAAAAAAAAACGAGAAAATCGTATAATGTGAGACGGATAAATAGTAGTTTTTGTAACGCAATATTTAGTTCGAAATTCGTAATTTATACATTCGAAAAATGGATAGCGAGATTCCGTCACGCGAGCCCGCGAGTGTAGCGACCTTTACTTCCCCCGTGTCGGTTCTAGAAGAAGGGAACGTAACCTCAGTGTACGTGGATATGCAGGATGCGTACGTAAACACCAACCCCAGGCATGTCGAAAAGAAGATAGCCAAAACTGACGTGTCCTACACCACGATAACAACACCGCACGCAAAAACATCAAACCCAATAGCCTTCCAACCCGCCCTCAGCACAGGTAGTACACCCATACAATACAACGAGTTGAATAACACTCTCGCAAGAGAACAACCGATTATTTATAATATGCACAATTTAGCTAACCTGAAGTCCTGGAATATTAAGTTCTCCGGAGACTCTTGTGTGTATGAATTTTTAAACAGGGTTGAAGAAGTGCGAAGCGCTAGGGGCATAGACATCAACATAGTGCTCAGAGGATTCTCCGAGTTATTACAAGGTACGGCATTACAGTTTTACAGGCAAGTACGGCACCAAATAACATCATGGGCCGTCCTATGCTCAATATTTACACAAAATTTTCAGCCAATAGATTTTGAGTTTTCAACAGAAAAATTAATTAGGGATACAAAACAAAATAACAAACAATCAGTGTTTTCATTTGTCATACATATAAGAGATCTTAATAGTAAACTAGCTAACCCTATCCCAGATATATCATTACTGGAGATAATAAAACATAATTTATTACCATGCTACGGCTCATTGTTGGCTAACAACGCGATCACTTCTATAGAACATCTAATAACATTAAGCAGAAACTATGAAGCCTACGCATTACCAAACCACTCCGGTAATGCAATGAATAGAGACCGGGAAACATTTAAAAAGTTTCAAACTGCCCCCTCACAATCTATCACTTGCAAAAAATGCAAGCGGCAGGGGCACAGTCATAGAGACTGCAGAAAATACCCAGGGCTAGTATGTTTTAACTGCCACATGCCCAATGTATACTCAAATTCATGCCCGCGCTGTAGTAAAAGCTCGGCAAGCAGTAAAACAAAGAACACAGGCAATCATAAGCCAAATCATAATTATAAACCATACAGTGGATAGTTTACCAACACTTTACCACTTTCATAAGAATTACACATAACATCTAGGTAAACCATAACTACCTATTCACATCTTAATACTCTTAATTTTCAAATAAATTAAATAAAACAACTCCTTTTTAATCTCAATATTTACATAATTTATTTAATATAATCACAAAAAAAAAACCCTTTAGCATAACTAGCATATAACAATATTACATAAGAATTCTCATCTAAAATAAACATAAGTTAAAAAATGTCTTAAATTATATTATATACCTAATATCTATATAGTATTCAAGTACAGTAGATAAATACTACATACTACTGAACTAAAAATATCATTGTATGATTAGGTTATCACATCCTTTCCATCCAATTGAAGTTTAAACACTTTTCCAAACAATTAAATTTCCACGAGGGGAGGATGGGAAAAATAGGGGTCACAAGAAAAAAGACCTCAATGGGACGCGCGGTTTATTTGGCAACCATATTCTAAAATCATCCCGTTTTAAGGGCATCTTGAGAGTTTTTACCTCTCCTTAACTACCGATCATGTGACCGGACAATTTGCCGTCGCCGCAGCGACGTATTTTGGCAGCGGACCTATCAAATTAGTATGGACGCCTGCCACGCCACGCGATTACCCTGTCTACCATATAAGCGATATTCTCGTTAAGTAGCAAGAACAATGTAGTCGGCTTAGACTCAGTGACGTCTCTAGTGTAAATAGTGAGTGAACTATGTGAGCTCGACGCAATCTCCAGGAGATAGCCTCCTCGCCGCGCCGGTTCCCGCGAGACGCACCAAGGAGGCGGCGTGCTGACCGAGCCGCGCCTCCTCGCCTAACCAACCCTGCGGGGTCCGTAACCCCTTGGTCGAGCGGACCTTCCCTGCTACGGTCGGCTTAAGGCGGGCCTGACCAGGTCAGCCTCTGGCCCAGCTGTCAGCCCTCGTATTCGTGAGTTACAACATTAAATTCTACGGACGATGCGTTGGACTCAGTGCCATTAGTCTGTAAGTCTTTTTAGTTAATTTTAACTTAGTCATAATCTAAATCTTTGCAGAAACTTAAATTAAATCACCATCTTGTATTTAGTCAAAAAGGTAATTTCATTTCAACTGCAACCTCAGACTTCCCTCCTCATCAACAGCGCATCCAGATCGACGGCAAAAGGACGGCCTTTGAAAACAAAGGCCCGATGCTCACGCCGCTAGTATCCAGCAACCGGTCGCCACACCACAATATGGCGTCCCCTACTTTGTACAAAATCGCATTCTCATTCTGTTCGTGTGACACTACGCATATAGGCGGCAGCACCCCATCTTTACACGTGACAGGGTGTGCGCTCTTTAACAGTAAACAGATTTGATTTTTACAGTAGTAGGTAGATCAAGTTTCAAGTATCCGAAAAAAAAACACGCAAAAATTACATCATAATGCCAAGGGACGTGCTTGGGCAAAAACATAAAATGATGAAATTTGTTCGATAATAAAAAATTCGCGAAGTTAGGTCTAATTTTTAACCAATATTCATTTATTTTCAATGTGTTGCATATTACAGAGCCAAAATTTTTACATTAAATTCCGATTGATATTATCAAGAGAGTAGCCTAGTGAATTGAAAAGAAAATGAATATTTTACGAGTTACAAAGTATTTGGCGCTTACTACACTCCTATTCCGCACAAAACGCTTTTTGTCGCACCTCACAATATGAGGTTGCGGCTATGTTTTATCTCATCGCGAAATCTGACTTTTTTGGCGTTATACGCGTTCTTAATACAGGAACACTGGAGATTTGTAAATCTGGCAAAATTATCTAGACATGTCAAACGGCGTCTTGTCGTCCCTTGTCGTCCCTATAGTACCTCAAAATAATCAACGCACATTTTGTGTTGGTTATTTTGAGGTACTTTTTGGCTTCGTTAAATTATCGAATATACGTACCTTAAATGGGTCTTAAAATGCCGTTTCTAATCAAGGTTAGAATGTATTCTAATAGCCTGAGCTTTGGACATTACTGCTGAATAAAAACGGATGAACCATCGTCTCACATTTCTTCTGCTCTCTATCTGGATGAGCAACTGAAGGTCTGAGGGCCATTTTCACCACCTTCTGATAGGTGTCTGATAGCTTATTCACATATTTTGTCTTTGTCACTTGACATAAAGTAAGAAAGTGACAAAATTTACGGTTAGGCTATCTGACACTTATCAGAAGGTGGTAATACAGGCTCTTAATGTCATACTTAGGACTGCGGAGTGTAAGACCTAGATTGTGTATCTACTTCTAACTTTTATATTCTTCTATCTGACTTTCTCTTTCTTACTGTGAAAAGCATCTCTCGTTTTAGCCAACACCTTGCAGTACTGTTTGATATTAGTTTATGACTATTTTGTTACTCTCGTTAAAATATAGCATTTCATGAGTAGCATGAAGTATATTACGGTCAGTAAGTATATGCGGTCACGGTAATGGCGGGGCAGGGGGTGCTAAGAATCTCCGGACGAGATTCCGCTGCCAACCCCGACGACTGGACCTGGTGACATATAACGCACGCACTTTGAGGACCGACGAAAAGATCATCGAGCTGGAAGAAGCAGTGAGCAAGTTGCGCTGGAATATTATAGGATTGTCTGAAGTCCGTAGAGAGGGGGAGGACTCGATAATCCTCAATTCCGGCAACTTGTTTTACTACCGGGAGGGCGATCAACAGTCCCAGGGTGGTGTCGGGTTCATCGTCCACAAGTCCCTCGTCAACAACATTGTACAAGTCAAGAGTGTGTCGAGTAGGGTAGCGTACCTTATACTCAGAATCACCAAACGGTATTCGCTGAAGGTTATACAGGTCTACGCACCGACATCGACACATTCTGACGAGGAGGTAGAGGCGCTGTATGAGGATATATCAAAAGCCATACACGCCTCTACCACTCATTACAGTGTTGTGATGGGGGATTTCAATGCAAGGCTGGGCGAACGAAGCGGTGCAGAGACGAGAGTGGGGCATTTTGGGTATGGGCGAAGGAACCAAAGGGGCCAAATGTTGGCCGACTTCATGGAGAAGGAGGGCCTCTTTATGATGAACTCCTTCTTCAGGAAGCGGCCACACAGAAAATGGACATGGTTGAGTCCCGATGGTTCCACAAGAAATGAGATCGACTTCATTATGTCGACCAAGCGGCATATATTCAATGATGTCTCTGTGATCAATAGGGTGAAAACCGGTAGCGATCACCGGATGGTAAGAGGCACGTTGAATATTAATGTAAAGCTGGAAAGGGCCAGACTGGTGAAGTCCACTCTCCGACCTTCTCGTGCTCATATCCAAAATCCCGAAAACTTCCAACTCGAACTGCAGAACCGATTCGAGTGCCTAGCAGACTGCGTTTCTGTGGACGATCTAAACAACAGGTTCGTGGAAACTGTCCATACTGTGGGGTCTAAATTCTTTAAGACCCATCGCAGGAAAAGAACCGAAAAGTTCTCTGACCATACTCTCAAGCTAATGAAGGAGAGACAAGAGATGAGGCTGCAGTCATCGGCAGACGCGGCTGCCTACCGGCGGATTAATAGGCAGATCTCTAAGGCACAAACTCGCGACCTCCGTGTCTTTAATACCAAGTGTATTAAAGATACCATTGAGCGGAACAAAGGCTCAAAAGTGTTCGCGAGAGATCTGTCTATCGGACAGAGCCAGCTGACGCGGTTGAAAACTGATGACGGCCGTCTCGTCTCTTCTCGACCTGAGGTCTTGGGAGAGGTTGAGAAGTTCTATGGACAGTTATATACCACGACACAAAAACCTGTTGAAGATTTGGCGAAAGATCCCAGAGCCAAACTGACCCGACACTATACCGAAGATATCCCGGACGTCAGCCTATACGAGATTAGAATGGCTCTCAAACAGCTCAAGGACAACAAGGCACCAGGTGATGACGGAATCACTGCGGAACTCCTGAAAGCGGGTGGAAAACCGGTACTTAAGATCTTTCAGCGATTGTTCAATTCCGTCATCCACGAGGGCACAACGCCGGAAGCATGGCACAGGAGCGTGGTGGTTCTGTTCTTCAAAAAGGGTGATAATACCTTGTTGAAGAATTATAGACCCATCTCGTTGTTGAGTCATGTTTATAAGTTGTTCTCGAGAGTCATTACGAATCGTCTCGCTCGTAGGTTCGACGACTTCCAGCCTCCCGAACAAGCCGGATTCCGAAAAGGCTTTGGTACCATAGATCACATCCATACGCTGCGGCAGGTTGTACAAAAGACGGAAGAGTATAACCAGCCACTTTGCTTAGCGTTTGTGGACTATGAGAAAGCCTTCGATTCGGTGGAAACTTGGGCTGTGTTGAGGTCGCTGCAGAGATGCCGGATTGACTACCGGTATATCCAAGTGTTGAAGTGCTTGTATGAAAACGCCACAATGTCAGTACGTATACAGGACCAGACTACGAGGCCAATCCACTTGCAGCGTGGAGTGCGACAGGGAGACGTTATCTCCCCGAAGCTCTTTACCGCTGCGTTGGAGGACGTCTTTAAGCTTCTGGATTGGAACGGGCTTGGCATCAACATAAACGGCGAGTACATCACTCACCTGCGATTTGCCGATGACATAGTAGTCATGGCAGAGACTCTGAGAGACCTCAATACAATGCTCAACGATCTCAGCAGGGTTTCTCAACAGGTGGGCCTGAAAATGAACATGAGCAAGACGAAAATCATGTCCAATGCTCATGCACCGCTCCACCCAGTAATTGTTGAGAACTCTGCACTCGAAATTGTCGACGAGTATATTTACCTGGGACACACAGTCCAGCTAGGTAGGTCCAATTTCGAGAAAGAGATCAGCCGCCGAATCCAACTCGGCTGGGCTGCGTTCGGGAAGCTCCGAGATGTCTTCTCGTCCAAAATTCCTCAGTGCCTGAAGACTCAAGTCTTCGAACAGTGCGTGTTGCCAGTGATGACTTACGGATCCGAGACATGGTCGCTAACTAAGGGCCTCATAAGTAGGCTCAGGACCGCTCAGCGGGCGATGGAGAGAGCTATGCTCGGAGTGTCCCTGCGGGATCGAATCAGAAATGAGGAGATCCGTAGGAGAACCAGAGTCACCGACATAGCTAAGCGAGTCGCGATACTGAAGTGGAAATGGGCGGGGCACATAGTTCGAAGAGCTGATGGTCGTTGGGGTCCCAAGGTGCTGGAGTGGCGACCCCGCACCGGGAAGCGCAGTGTTGGCAGACCCCCCACCAGGTGGACCGACGACATCAAACGAGTCGCAGGGAGCCGCTGGATTCAGGCGGCGCAAGACCGAGGCCTGTGGAAGTCCATGCAAGAGACCTTTGTCCAGCAGTGGACGTCTATCGGTTGATAAAGAAGAAGAAGAAGATGAAGTATATTAAGGGCATATGTCACAATTGTATTTAAACAACAAATAAAGTGGTAGTGTTTTCACAGTTTTCATATTGGCAATCTGTCAAAACAACTTTATTCGTCAGGTAAAACTTGGAGATCGTTAAATAGGCCCTGTGAGATACAAAACGTCAGTGTCGCTTCGCGTCGCGTCCTCATGTTGAATACGAGTACATAAATCATGGAGTAGAAAGACTACGTATTCGTAATACCTGGTTCCACGACATAAATATAAAATGACTTGACGTTTGAGCAGTCACTTCATATCGCGGCGACGCGCGACAGACAGACGCTCAAACAGTAAGTATAAGCTGTAGAAAATAAATAAAATATTGGATAGAAGCAGGCGTTTGCTTTGCGGAAGTTCATGATAAGCAAGAAAAGGTTAGAATTATTTTGCTATAATCCGCCAACAGAAAAAATCTGTATGGTCAAACATGCAATTAAAAGCTAAGCACCACTCACCTACCCAGCCAAGCAAGAAAGCCAAGTTCCCAAGCAACACACACAAGACTTTTACACTACTCTCGACGCACGTTTCGCCCCGACACCGGAGCATCCTCAGGAGATGTCGACTTTACAATGCTGTATTGTCTAGTGATTTATTTCATGTTGTCATGTATGTTATTTCATTGTGATTTGCGCCTCTTAAGCAAGACTGTACCGCCGCGACCGGTTCGGAAAGCAGACTCTGCTGAGCAGAGTCGCTAACGAATCAGTTGCTCTTTTCAAAACAATAAAATGTATTACGTACTTAACGTAACTCTGATGGTTTGTGATGATGCAGTCTAAGATGGTAGTGGCTAACTTAGAAGGGGCTGTAGCAGTTTTAAATGCAATAATTTAAAAACCATTAAGAAAATAAAGTTAGATCTAAAAGCTAACAAGTTTTTTAGCTACAACAGGCGGTATTGTCGCTATTACTAAAATAAATCAATTATTTACTTTAACTTAGTCAAAATCAGATCACCATCAACCGTGTCAAGCCATCGCCGTCTCGCTGCTGCGCACAGGTCTCTTCTCCATAGCTCATAGTCCACTACGCTGCAGCTGGCTAGCCAAGTATGGGTTGGCAGACATCACACACCTTTGAGAACATTATGGAGAACTCTCAGGCAGGTATAATATAGGTTTCCTCATTATTATAGTAAATATTACTATATATTCTTAAGAGAAACACAAGAGCTTTCGAACGCAATGCAAGATTCCTTATCTCTGGCTATATAATTAATGATTAGAATAGAATAGAATAGAATAGAAATATTTTTTATTCAAATAAACTTTTACAAGTGCTTTTGAATGGTCAATGAATCTACCACTGGTTCGGAATGCCTTTCCTGCCGAGAAGAACCAGCAAGAAACTCGGCGGTTGCTCTTTTCAAAACAGATTTACAATACAGTAAATACTATGCTATATATGCAGTGTTTCCACAATGAGGAAAGTTCCAAAAATGCATACAGACTAACTTCTATCTTAAGATGGGCAGACATAAAGTAGCCCCATTCCCGCCGGTGGCACCCGTTCACGAGCATGACGCATGACCCAGCCATTGCTTCGCTCAACCATATTTGAGATTAAACGAACTTACCTGTACGTGAAGTTCTATCATAATAATTATACGAGGGCTTCATCCGAAGAGATTAGCAAATAATACTTGTTTATAAAAGTTTATTCGAATTCATTGAAGACTTCTATGTTATTGTGTAAATATTTTAATATAGTCTGGATCTTTACCTTCTTTTGTGGCAATAGTTCTTTGAAATGAAATCGCATTTCGGCCTAGAGCTGCGCATAAAGTGAGCGTCGCCACAGAATATATAATAGTACTACGTAGCGTCGCTCGCGGCGGCCGCGGCTTCGCAAATGTCCTAAATAAATAATGAAAGCGAAAAGCAGCGCTGCGGCGCTTTGGGTCATTACTTCTCATTGTGCGCCGCTCTTTGGCTAGCGCCTTAAGTGCTCAAAACCGTCGAGCTTTTAAACGTCTCTCAAGCGTCATTTATTTTCGTATCAATAATATAGTGCTTGAGTTTTTCAAGAGACTGATGGACTGACCCGTATTATATTTCATCTGAATCTGTTTCTCTAATGAAGGAGTCTATTATCTGAAGGACTTATTTGGTAGATATGCTTTTATCTATAACTTTATCTACGTAAATGTAGGATTCTATAAAGTCCCGTGGGAATTGTTTGAGTTCCCGTGATAAAAATTAGCACATGCCCGTTGTAATCGGGATGTGTCATGTGAGCTAGATCTTTGTTTAATTTTCGGTTCAGCAATTAGGTAGTAAAAAAAATCGGCCAAGTGCGAGTCGGGCCTCGCTCTTTTAGGGTTCCGTTAAAAAAAATTAAATTAAAAGATTTCCATCTACCCACCTACCTATTTTAATTTAATTTTTTTAATTTAATTTAATTTTTATTATTTGTTGTTATAGCGGCAATAGAAATACATAATATGTGAAAATTTCATCTGTCTATCTATTACGGTTTACGAGATACAGCCCGCTGACAGACGGACGGACGGACGGACGGACGGACGGACAGCGTAGGCTTAGTAATAGGGTCCCGTTGGTACCCTTTGGGTACGGAACCTTAAAAAGCCGTAGGCGTATAAACGAAATATAGTCCCTTATTGGCTGACCCTTATTATTTTTACAAAAAAAACACAAAGTAAGAAATTCTTAGCAAAAATCCGTTACTCAATAATTGAATAATTAATACAACACAAGCAGGTATAAGGAGACTTGACCGGCGTGATAACTTAAAGCAGAATGGCGCCTGGCGTCGATACTTGTTGGCTTTTATTGAATTGACGAACGGCGCACTCGGTAGTTACTATAAAAATCTATCCTCAGCTAACACCCTTATATCAAGTTTTTATTTTTTACGCAGGATCACACTGCAAAAAGCCTAGATTAGGTACTCTTTACAAGTAAACAATTTCGATATTTTATACGCCCACTCGTATTGGGCTTATTTATTTATCTGTACAATATCGTCGTGTTTCCGCGCGCTTGCCAACGAGCTGTCCGCCAAGTGCGTTCACATTCCGTGCGCAGGCCGCGCTCGTAAAAACTGCGTTATGGCTCGTTTTATGGCTTACGTGTTAGATATTGCGGGAATACGTGAAGTAGTACCAGCGTGGGCATATTGCTGCTCAATAGCGGGGAAAATAACGAACGACTATTATGCTCAGACTACGAGAACCTTCAAACATGGATACCGCTTTTCGGGTGAGAGGCTTTTAACCGTTGACCGCTGCTACCTACCGCGCCGGTTAGTAATGTTGGCAGACAAAGGTCCAAGGTGGACCGGCGACATCAAACGAGACGCAGGGAGCCTCTGGATTCAGGCGGCGCAAGACCGAAGCTGTGGAAGTCCATGCAAGAGTTCTTTGTCCAGCAGTGAAGGTCTATCAGTTGATAAAAAAGAAGAAGAAGAACTACCGCCTTACAGTTAAAGACGTGCCGCCAAGCGATTTATAGTTCCGGCACGGCGCACGATGCCTTATTTTGTCCAAGTTTAGAAGTACTATACTGTATATTAGATAATTTAGGATTAGAAGAATGTGCAACATCTAGACAGTTCAAAAGAATTAGAGGTGCAAAGAACCCATATCGATATTGTAATTTTTTATGTAAATAGAAATGAATAAATGAGGAAAACGGAGTAGGGTATAGTTTAATGCAAAATTGCCCCCTACCCCTTTCCAAGATACAATTTTTATTACACACTAGCGGATGCCCGCGACTTCGTCCGCATGGATTTAGTTTTTAAAAATCCCGCGGGAACTCTTTCATTATCCGAGATAAAAAGTAGCTCTCCCGGTCTGAGGAACCACTACTACATCCATACTATACCCATACAAAAACCGCGTCAATCCGCTGTTCTGTTGCAACGTGATTGAAGGACAAACCAACAAACAAACACACTTTTGCATTTATAATATCAGTAATGCTTTATTATAACACTTTTTATAATTGTCAAATTTTGATTGTAATTATTAGTGATGCACTAACAGCTGATTGCTTGCATTTGATTGTCGCATCCGCGCCGCCCGCCGCGCCGCCCGCCGCGCCGCCCGCCGCGCCGCCCGCCGCGCCGCCCGCCGCGCCGCCCGCCGCGCCGCCCGCCGCGCCGCCCGCCGCGCCGCCCGCCGCGCCGCCCGCCGCCCGCTGGAATGCTATGTCTGCTGTCGAATTACTATCTCGCTTAGGTATAGTACGCATTTCATACAGTTCAGTAAGGTTAGTACAGGATTGGATCGTTAACTATGAATAGTAAACTATAACATTACTATCAAAGTAAAATAAACCATAACAGTATTGAGTTAGAGCTCAGTTCCGTGTATGTATTCTTATACGTTTACGTAAGGAAAACGCTCCAAATTAAAATCGTCTGTATTGAATTTGTGACTTTAAATCGATAGTATTATAGTTCATTTTACTTTGATGCTAATGTCATAATAGTTAACTATTACGATCAAACGAATTAAAACTCGGCATAACAACACAGCTATATTTTACTAGTCTATCCGCGTGGGTTAAGTTTTTTAAATCCCGCGGGAACTCTTTTATTTTCCGGGATAATAAGTATCTCAGGTTCAGGTTCTCAACCCATGCAAAAAATCACGTCGATCCATAACTATGTTCCAGTGTGATACAAAGACTAACCAACAAATAAACACGCACTTTCGCATAAACCTATCCTACCCTAACCGAAATTGATCCTGCGACGAATTGAATCTTAACCCTTCTCTTGCAAGTTTGCTACCCTTCCAGAAACATAAGTAATCTCAATGAAAATTGGCAGATTTCACACGCCTTTTTATTTATTTACTAGCTGATGCCCGCGACTTCGTCTGCGTGAACTTAGCCTTTAAAATGCCTTGGGAACTCTGACTTTGCGGGATAAAAAGTAGCCTGTCACTCTCCGTCCTCAACTATAGGTACACTGCAAAAAATCACGTCGATCCGTAGCTCTGTTGAGGCGTGATTGAAGGACAAACCAACGCACTTTCGCAGTTTTAATATTTCACAATATAAAGTGTAAGTGCATATAGTCAACGTGGTTTTTAGGGTTCCAACGGGACTCTATTACTAAGCCTCCGCTGTCCGTCCGTCCGTCTGTCAGCGGCCTGTATCTCGTAAACCGTAATAGACAGTTGAAATTTTCACATATTTTGTATTTCTATTGCCGCTATAACAACAAATAATAAAAATTAAATTAAATTAAAAAAATAAAATTAAATTAAAATATTTCCATGTACCCATGGAAATATTTTAATTTTTTTTAACGGAACCCTAAAAGAGCGAGGACCGACTCACAATTGGCTGATTTTTTTTACACAGGTAAAGTTGACGACCTGGAAAATAACACAGGCTACTTTTTGTCACGGGAGCATACATTTAAACGCCCGCGCCACTACAAAGTATATAATTTATTGTAGATTTTTTTAAAAACGCTCGACTGATTTCTATAAAATTTAAATGGGACCACCTGGGAAGTGAAACCACCCTTTGAAACAAAAAAAGAATTTTCCAAATCGGTTCAGGCGTCTTCGAGTAATCGGTGAACACACATAAAAAAGTTTCAGTTGAATTGAGATCCTCCTCCCTTTTTTGAAGTCGGTTAAAGTAATAATAAAAATTAGTTCAAATTTAACGAAGTTATGGAGTATAACAGTCTAAATAGTTCAACCCCTATCTCAGAGAACATACATCCATCCATCCGTATACGACATCTATACAAACATACATCCGTATACATCCATCACAAACTTTCACATTAATAATATTAGTGGGATAATATGAGTAATAATAAGTAGGATAGGATATAATTAAAGTATTTATTGTTAGTAGGAGGAGGATACAAACATACATAAATACATACATACACACATACAGTAGTAGTAGATATGTGTGTATGTATGTTCGCATACATGCATGCCTACATACATACATACATACATACATACATGCATACATGCATTCCATACATACATACACACATACATACATACATACATACATTCATACATACATACATACATACATACATACATACATACATACATACATTCATACATACCTACTACTACAGTATGTGTGTATGTATGTCACTTTTCAGGCCCTTAACTTTACCTGCGCTAAAAAATAATCTAAAACTTCAATCTAAAACTCCGTTGGCGCATAATTGAAGGATAAGTAAGTGAAAGTAACATACGAATATCCCGCGGGAACTGTTTGTTTTCCCGGGATAAAAAGTAGCCTTTTTACTTTTCAGGTCTTCAACTATGCCTATCAAAAAAACCACGTCAATCTGTAACTTCGTTGGCGCATAATTGAAGGATTAATATGTGAAAAGTAGCATACGAATATCCCGCGGGAACTGTTTGTTTTCCTGGGATTAAAAGTAGCCTTTGTCACTTTCCAAGTCCTAAACTATGCCTATCCAATAAACCACGTCAATCTGTAACTTCATTGGCGCCTAATTTAAGGATAAATATGTGAAAAGTAGAACACTAATATCCCGCGGGAACTGTTTGCTTTCCCAGGATAAAAAGTAGCCTTTGTCACTTTTCAAGTCATCAACTATGCCAATCCAAAAAACCACGTCAATCTGTTACTCCATTGGCGCATAATTGAAACATAAATGTGTGAAAAGTAGTATACTAATATGCCGCAGGAACCGTTTGTTTTCCCGAGATAAAAAGTAGCCTTTGTCATTTTTCAGGCTCTTAACTTTACCTGTGCAAAAAAAATCACGTTAATCTAAAACTCCATTGCGCGTATTTTGAAGGACAAATGCGTAAAAAATAGCGATGCTATCCCACAGGAACTGTTTGCTTTTCCGGGATAAAAAGTAGCCTATGTGCTATTCCAGACTATATTCTATGTCTGTGCCAAATTTCAGCAAAATCGGTTCATTCGTTGTCGCGTTAAAGAGTAACAAACATCCATCCATCCATACATCCATCCATCGATCCAAACATCCATCCTCACAAACTTTCGCATTTATAATATTAATAGGAATAATAGGATAGGATAGGATCTACACATGATCAGTCATTATAATATCTAGCAATGTACTCACTATGACTGGACAAATCGATACCTTGTACTATTTGTATAATTTATTTCGTAATCCATCCCTAATCCCTAAGAAATTTTCTATTGATAATGAAAAACTTCAATAACTGTGTTTATCCTACTTGATTGTTGAATTGGAATTTTTTACTTATTCTCGATGCTGCGGATAATGTAAGCGTGATTTAAGTACAATCAGCGCCATCTATCAGTGGTTTTCGCGGGAACCTTGGATTTTTCCGGGATAATTTGTAGCCTATGTGTTATTCCAGGGTATAATCTATCTCCATTCCAAATTTCAGCCAAATCCATCCAGTAGTTTTTGCGTGAAGGAGGAACAAACATACACACAAACTTTCGCCTTTATAATATTAGTAGGATTTATTTATTGAAAAGGTACACAAAACAGGTTGCAACCAAATATAAACGTAATACAATAACACCAGATTTGGGTTCCAGGTAACAACCCTTAATATGTGTACACAGTGGTTATAAAATTTATGCATAGAATCTATAGAGATTATAGTTAGAATTACACAGTTTACTCAGTTACACAGTTAGTAAAGATAACATAAATATTTAAAACTTAATAAAACTTAAAGTGCATTTTTAGGGTTCCATACCAAAATGGTAAAAATGGAACCCTTATGGTGAGACTTTCTCCGTCCGTCTGTCCGTCCGTCTGTCACAGTCGATTATTTACTAGTAGTACTAGTAGTACTAGTAACTATTAAAGCTATCGACATGAAATTTGGCAAAGTTGTGTATAATAGTGGCCCAAAAGCATTGAAATAAAGAAAAGTCGAAAATTATTTTTAGTTTTATTAAAAAAAGGGGGAAAATCGGGGGTTTGAAATTTAAAAGTAAAATAACTATACCGAGTGGGGTATCATGTGAAAGACCTTTACATGTGCATTCTAAAACAGTTTTTTATTTATTTCTATATATAATAGTTTTTGAATAATCGGCCAAAATGTCGAAAAAAAAATACCGTCCCCCCCCCCCCCCTCCCCTTATCTCCGAAGTTTACCAATCGAAAAATCTGAAATAATTATGGTCAATAGAGGTTTATGTATATTTTACAGGAAAAATAAAAGCAACGCGAAAATTATTTTAGTTTGATTAAAAAAGGGGGAAAATCGGGGGTTTGAAATTTCAAAGTAAGATAATTATACCGAGTGGGGTATCATATGAAAGGCCTTTACTTGTGCATTCTAAAGCAGTTTTTTATTTATTTCTATATATAATAGCTTTTGAGTAATCGGCCAAAATGTCGAAAAAAATACCGTCCCCCCCCCTTATCTCCCAAGTTTACCAATCGAAAAATCTGAAATAATTATGTTCAATAGAGGTTTATTTATATTTTACAGGAAAAATAAAACCAACGCTCTAACTAGCATAGTTTTTTTTATATTAACAATAAACCTCTACAAACAAAGTTAACGATAATTATGCAAATTAATATAATATTATCGTTTTACCTTTACTTTTGGAGTATGGAACCCTCGGTGCGCGAGTCCGACTCGCACTTGGCCGGCTTTTTTTATTGAATATAAATATGCCTGTCTAAATCTAAAGTTGTAAGTTGCTTGATTATGAGGTCAGAAAGAGTATCGTAATTTGAAAACATTATGAAGAATTCTGAGATGTACCTACAGGTTTCCTCACGGTGTTTTCTTCACCGTTGAAGCATGTAATATTAAACGCACGCAAATCCGAAAATTAAGAGTTGCGTGCCTGAACCCTGACCTGAACCTGAACTTGCGAATAGGAGACCGCAGTCCTAACCACTAAGCTATTACTCATCACTGCTCTTGATGCTATACACATACACCTTTACAAGAAACTAGCTTATGCCCGCGACTTCGTCCGCGTGGATTTGGTTTTTAAAATCCCGCGGGAACTCTTTGATTATCCGCGATGCCTATGGCACCCTCCAGGTTCTGAACTATACCTATCCAAAAAAATCACGTCAATCCGTAGCTTTGTTGCAGCTTGATTGACGGACAAACCAACAAACAAACACACTTTCGCATTTATAATTATGTATAAGTAAAGAAGAATTAATACTATACGATAGTCGATAATAAATGCGATCTAATCAAATAGAACTCGAAAGCTACTACTATTGTGACTTAAATATGATAACTGATGATTAGCTATATTCCCTCGGGAACTTTTTTGTAGAGAATAATGAGTACTTTAATCATGTAGTACTTACATCATTTTTATGTATCATCAATAGTTTTCTCAGCACACCCCAAATAATGCATTTTATAGGCAAAATTTTGCTACTTTGGTTTACATTATTGCAATTTTATTAAGGACTAGCTGATGCCCGCGACTTCGTCCGCGTGGATTTAGTTTTTAAAATCCCTCGTGAACACTTTGATTTTCCGGGATAAAAAGTAGCCTATGTCCTCAACTATAGTACCCATGCAAAAAATCACGTCGATCCGTGGCTCTGTTGTGGCGTGATTGAAGGACAAACCAACAAACAAACACACTTTCGCATTTATAATATTAGTATGATTAGAATATTAAATTGCATAGGAAAACACTGTAGCATTAAGTCCATACGATGTATTACATCCATACCTACTATATGTAGTATGTAGGTATAATGATCGTTTGGCAAAATCTGGCGCCTTTGGAGTAGTTTGACTTTGACAAAATAGGGCTATCCACGATGGCTATATACGATAAAGTACGCTTGCCAGCTTAAGATGAGCCGTTCATTCAAAGTATCTTGTAGATTCCGGGGTTCAAGTTATTTGGAACATTTACTGAAGATCGTGATGTCTATAATTTCTGAACTACGAAATTGACGACCTTGAAATAATTACAGGATAATCTCTAAAAAACCTGCTTTCTAACAAAAAAAGAATGGATGAAATCGGAATACGCCTTAATGAATTACAGCGAAATACACATTTTGACTTTCATCCCCTCTCCCAAGGGAACGGTGCTGAATTTCGGGATAAAAAGTATCCTATATTATACCTCGTAGTATTAACTTAAATCGTGCCAAGTTTCATTTAAATCCGTCCAGTAGTTTCGGCGTGATGCGCGGCCAAGATACAGACAGACAGACAGACAGACAGACAGACAAAAAATTAAAAAAAAATTGTTTTGGCTTCAGTATCGATTATAGAGTGCCCTCAAACAAAAATTTTCAAAATATCTTCAATGTACAGAATTGGACCTGTTACAGTTTTATTATATTATAGACTAGCTGATGCCCGCGACTTCGTCCGCGTGGATTTAGTTTTTAAAATCCCTCGTGAACACTTTGATTTTCCGGGATAAAAAGTAGCCTATGTCATTCGTGGCTCTGTTGTGGCGTGATTGAAGGACAAACCAACAAACAAACACACTTTCGCATTTATAATATTAGTATGATTAGAATATTAAATTGCATAGGAAAACACTGTAGCATTAAGTCCATACGATGTATTACATCCATACCTACTATGTAGTATGTAGGTATAATGATCGTTTGGCAAAATCTGGCGCCTTTGGAGTAGTTTGATTTTGACAAAATAGATCTATCCACGATGGCTATATACGATAAAGTACGCTTGCCAGCTTAAGATGAGCCGTTCATCTAAAGTATCTTGTAGATTCCGGGGTTCAAGTTATTTGGACCCTATACTGAAGATCGCGATGTCTATAATTTCTGAACTACGAAATTGACGACCTTGAAATAATTACAGGAAAATCTCTAAAAAACCTGCTTTCTAACAAAAAAAGAATGGATTAAATCGGAATACGCCTTGATGAATTACAGCGAAATACACATTTTGACTTTCATCCCCTCTCCCAAGGGAACCGTGCTGAATTTCGGGATAAAAAGTATCCTATATTATACCTCGTAGTATTAACTTAAATCGTGCCAAGTTTCATTTAAATCCGTCCAGTAGTTTCGGCGTGATGCGCGGCCAAGATACAGACAGACAGACAGACAGACAGACAGACAGACAAAAAATTAAAAAAAAATTGTTTTGGCTTCAGTATCGATTATAGAGTGCCCTCAAACAAAAATTTTCAAAATATCTTCAATGTACAGAATTGGACCTGTTACAGTTTTATTATAATATAGATAGATAGATAGATCTCTAATTTTTTGAAAATAAATTATAGCTTAACTTCCTGATAACTTAGCTTTCTATTGGTGAAAAAATGGTTAAAATCGGTCCAGTAGTTACAGAGCCTATTCGGTACAAGCAAACAAACAAACAAAAAATCTTTCCTCTTTATAATATTAAAGTATAGAAGTATAGATAAAGGCTACCTTTGCATTTACCTACTTTATTTATCAAACTCGGTGCGTACCAGATTCGATCATCGTGTGATTGGAAACCTTGGAAGTTTGCTTCTCGGATTGAGCTTCAATATACGATTTGCTTAATCTTATAACGAAGATTACGAATTCCATTAGGAAATAGAGATGCTATCTGCGTTCCTGATCTGCCCATTTAGCGCTAATTGCTTGAGTTGGGTTATACTCCTATTATTGCGTATAATATTGTACTATGAAGGTCATAGTATGAATTCTACGTTCACTTTAGGTATGAAGCCCACTTTATAGGTTCTTCTGAAATGTGTTATAGCATTAAAATATTACTGCTAATTTTGAGGTGTTATTAAAACGCGTAATCCACCATAATGAGGCAAACTCGTCAATTGTGGCATTATAAAAAAAGCAGTGATAGCCTATAGTGGTTAGGACTGTGGTCTCCTATTCGAGGGTCACGGGCTCGATCCCGGGCACGCACTTCTGACTTCGGAGTTATGTGCATTTAAGCAATTAAATATCACATGCTTCAACTGTGAAGGAAAACATCGTGAAACTCGTCGAAGAGTTTCAGCGCGTTGAATTACTTTTGGGAGACCATTAACGTATTCACGCGTTAGTTAACGCCTTGATTAGGCGTGTTTGCACACATCCTTTAACATTAACATTAAGGCAGATGGAGTGGTAGCACAACATGAAAATCAGCAATTTTTGTTTCCAACGAAAATCATAACGGATATAAAAATGTACATCCTGTTAAAATTACGATGTTCATGCTCGAAGTAACTCAGATGTTTGCCAAAAGACAAGATTCGAATCCACGATAACTCGATAAACATCCAACCTTGAGGCCGCAACACACCCGTGAACACTTGCCAACTTCCTGACAGTATTCCACATGAACATGATACAATATAGTTACTCCCGTGAACAAAACCTCACACACACAACGCAAACACAGCCCAGAGCTCGCCCTTGACACACTTGCCCACTAGAGCAAGGACTGCATGTCCCCAAAATTTTCCCGAGCATCCCCCCCCCCCGTGCCCCCCCCCCTCTCACCCGCCCTAGTCCGCACACCCCCGTAACATTTATCTAAGCCGCGTTACGAGATAAAGAATTTGGCAGTAAAGACGTTTTCGTTTTGCTTTTTATTATTTTTCATATTATTATCGTTCTCTTTAGTGAGTAGATAACTTTTGTAGATAGGATACACCCTTTTTTAGAATTTTAAATGCGAAAGTGTAATTGTTTATTGTTGTTGGTTTGTCTTTCAATCACGCAGCAACGGAGCAAAGTATTGACGTGATTTTTGCATGGGTATAGTTCAGGACCCGGAGAGCGTTGAGACTCTAGGTTAATCCACGTGGACGAAGTCTCGGGAAAAAGCTAGTATTATTTAGAAATGCGCTTATATAGATAGATAATCAGTTTAATCGGTTTACCCTAAAATCATACTTAACTGGAACGTTAAATCGCTTTGTAAAACGGCTTCTACCAGAATTCAGATTAAAAGATATAAAATCCCATAAATAATAATAGTTACTCTTTTGTTGACTACTAAAATCAAGTAGCTCCAAAATATTAAAACTCAAAGACTCAACTTTGCCGTCTAACTCATCTAAATATCTCAGTAAGCCAGCATCTTCCCCAATTTGCATCTCATTGCGAGAAACTTTCCCGCGACCTCCGAACAAAACACTCGACAATGTTTTGTAAAGTACCCACAATTTTCGAATAAAATGCGGCGTTAGAGTTGTAAATGTTATAAGAGAAATGACTGACAAAAGATTTGATTTCTTTGAAACTTCTTTATTACTGCGTGCCTTGGCTCCGCCTCGCTAACAAACTGCCAGCTGCCTCGTGCTGTTCCGACTTGGGTCAGGACTCATGGGTGGATTAAGATAAAGTAACTTTGTATGTCTGTTTGTTACCTTTTCACGCCTAAACTGCCGAACAAATTAATTTTGAATTTTAGTTATTACTAAAATTCACCATTAATTTTAAAAAAATTAATCAAAAGTTTACATGCAATCGAGTCGATTAGTTGCTTCCTTTTTGAAAGCCCATGTTTCGTAAATTGTAGGATTTCACAAGGCGCCAACTTAACTCGAGCTGCTATTTAGGGCTGCAGAGGGTCAATTATATCCCACCAAAAACATTTTCATATAAAATGTTGCCACAACGCACGGGACCAACGGCTCGCAATGTCAAAAAGTTATCAGATCTCATGTAGAGCCAAGCTTCTAACTCTACACGCTCTAAAACTACAAGCCCTAACTTCACAAACTCTACACGTTAGTCAAAATACGTGGCTTTTCGTAATATTTTAATATTACCTCTTTATACGGATTCCACGTTGAGTATCTAAGATTAGCAAAAAACTCTTTCAAATAATGCACCGTAAAGAGAAAAATTATAGACAATAAGGACATCAGGAATATAGAAAAAGTTTCACAATATGCAATGCTCCCCAACTTACGATTGAAAAACTTTTCTTCACTTGTTTATGATATAAGCGCAAAGTTCCGCCGAACTGACTCCTGGCTCACAGAGCTCTCCGCTCCCTGCCGTGAGATGAGATATTGAGAATGCAACGGATGCTGTAGAGAGGAGTGGCATTGCTACACGTCGCTTGAACTGTAAGGCGTCCATCAAACGATAAATGATGATGTTTTATATTATCAAGAACATCAATAATTAATTTTTCTAGAACTTGAGGAACCTATCGTCTAATATGCCCTGAAGTAAATGTAATCTTGTGTTGAGTCAGTATTGATACGATGGAGTAGTGTAATTTGCTAAGTGCAAGTATTATAGATTAATCTGTTGATTGCAGGATTAATACGATGTACAACGTTTATGGGTACAAACATGGTATAAGTACAACTTGTATTGTATGGATAGATGTAATATTCTTTTAGTGACATAATGTTTCATCACTGGTTATACATTTCGACGGATTCAAATTCATAGCAACCACTATAATAGTTTGCAAATTATGAGAGTTAATCGTTAGTTAGTTTATGTAATGCTCAGTAAACTAGATTCGTTTCATCATTAAGATAGTTAATTATAAATTGAATATCGCTATCTCTACTAATATTTTATCAATGCGAAAGTGCGTTTGTTTGTTTGTTTGTCCTTCGTTCACGCAGCAACGGAGAACGGAGCAACGGATAGGTGTGACTTTTACTTTACTTTTACACGGAAATAGTTGAGGACCTGGAGAATGACATAGGCTTTATTTTTATTTCCATCTATGTACTAACTTTTTTATTTGAAAAATATTGTTATTATTCTTGTTGCATTTGTTCCTTCACATTTTTATGTTCTTCTATTAATTAGTTAGTGTACAACCTTACAGCTGTGTTTTTGTTGTAATTTTCTTTTCTCCAATCATGTGTTGCCAGGAAGAGATCGCTTCTTAGCGACAAGATTGCCTGCGATTGTAGGTACTCTTTTTTGTAAAATTTTTTTAAGTAAACTATGTACGTTGTTTTTTGGTGTATAACAAAGAATATTTCATTCGTTCATTTCATTCATTCATTAATTCATTCACGGAAAAAAAGTGGTTCGCTTATGATTTTGAAAAACTTAACTCTACGCGAACGAAATTGTGGACAATTTAAATGAAATCGAATCCCCCAACGTGGGCCAGTAGCGATTGTCAGAGAGACGTCTTTTGCTAAAGACTTTCCACACAGCGAGTATCGCGACGGCTAGCGGCTATTCTCGGCGCCGAAGTGGATACAATTTAGTGTAAAGTCATAGACGAATGATATTTACTACCGTAATTGGACTCGCCTCGCAAGATCCTTCCCCTCTGCCACAATGTAATGGATTCAAATCTTGTGCACTTATAAAAACTGTTTTCGAATCGATTATATCATTACATGAATCGTTTTCGCACTCGTAGGTGCTCCGTGAAAAATGCTGATCTGAGCGCTTAACATGTGCAGGAATAAGATGAATACCTCAAATTTACAAAAATAGGGAATTACATTCCATTTGGAAGTATTTTTATTGTTATACATGCTTTCTTTCTATTAAAAATATTTAAAGTAATATCATAAATAATAATCGAGAATTTCATCGTATAAGTAATCTAGTACGTAATATCTCGTTAAAATCGGAGTGATGATCGTAAGTTGAGTTGTGACGTAACCACACTCCCCACGAGACTACTTTTTGTTTTTTTTAAACAATTTCAACCTTTGATAGCTACAAATAAGGTTTAAATTTGAACACGCAAGTACAACACGAGACTACTTACTACCATTTTACTTTTGTATAGCAATTTCAACCATCACTACGTAGAACTTAGGTTCAGATTCGAAAAATGAATAACAAAAATCAAATTGACAAGCAAAACTGTGTAACGAGACTACTAGTCTAATATCTGGCTGCAGAATTCACTCTCAAGAGTGCACTCATCAAGTGTTTGCTAAAAACCAAATTTTTACGCATATTATATTTATGATGAAGAGAACATTTACCAGGTTGCCTATCAAAATGTGGTTGCTATTATTTTTAATTAAATTATTGTTAATTGATTTTTCGGAAAAAAAATTCATTCACTGGTTTTTTAAATAAAATATCGTCCTCTTCACGGCAATATATATAAAGACTGAAAAATCACGGATGACGTTGTGCACTTGGCCGCACCTCTTCGTAGCCAAGTATATAAAGGTATGATTTTGATACATTTATACGTTCATAACTTACATTTATTATTTATATTATATCAAATTAAAGCTAATTATTTCTGTTTATTGTGATAAACGATTGCTTAGTTCAATCTGGCCGCAAATAAGGGTTGCTGGTTGTTAAAGATGGTAAATATATTTTAATGTAGAGTGAAAGAGAGTTAGCGCGTATACATAACTAGTCAGACGAGGATAGCGATTGCCAGCTGTACGACCGCGACGATTTAAAGTCACTGCGCATGCGTCGAATGCTAGTGTTCTCAACTGAACAGCTGCGATATTTTTATTATAACATAAAAAACGCAACATAAAAAGAATTAAAGGTTTAGACTCAACGGACATTCCACCGTTCTGGAAATCTTTCAAACAACAATTTTTGTGGACAATCTGTTAATTCGATGTGTTTAAATGCCACTGAGTCGGAATGTATCAGATTTTGCGCGGAAAATAATGGCTGGCTGCTATTAGATAGTTTTCTAAAACCAACATGGTTCCTGAGAGACTCAACTGCAACGCAAGTTAAGAGTGTGCTATGTGATTTCATGAACAAATCTTCCGATAATGTCGACGAATCTGATATTTGTAGCGATGAAAGTGATAGCTGCAATGATAGTGTAAATGAGGGCTCCGATGATTTTTTAAATAAGAATCACGGAAATATAAGATACATTTTTTAAATTTTTAATTTGCTTAAATGTTTAATTATTATGTAACAGACGGTTGAATACTTGAATAAAATCTAATATTTTCTTTTATATAAGTAAAACAACCAAGTTATATAAGTAAAAAACCAAGGGGTTTTGTTTTTCATCAATATTGATTTTTGTTGTAATTTTAAAATTTGTCATTTTGAAAAGGAAGATTTCTTTTGGAGTACCTATTTATTAAGTCGTTTCTACTACTGTTTGCACCGGGAGTAACATAATGACCACCAAACAACAACAACAACAAACGTACGTACGGTAGTACAAATAAAGTACAGTGGTACCTAATTCAATTAAAAATACTAGCGGTCACATTTTGATAGGCAACATCGTAGATGTATATTCTGCAGCCAGATCTCGTACTATACACCCTATCATTTTGCAAAATTAGATTTTATTACATAATGCACATGGTTGCAAACTTTTAAATTTAGTAAAAGTGATGTGACTACGGTGCGGATCGATAACGATAAAAAAAATTATTACTCATTGAAGAAGCATCAAAATTTATCAGCAAGCAATAAACTAAAGAGGATTACTAGCAAAAAGCTGAGCTTTGTGAGGGCTCGCGTAGTTTTTCTAACGGGTAATAATTTTTAAGTTAATGTTTATAAAATTATATTTTCTTTGACAGATAACATTTGGATATGAAATTAAATTACTATGTTAAATCACAAATCTATAGGCGTGATAGTTTTTCAGTAAAGTGTACCACAAAATGTACAGGTTGTGTTAGTTATAGTTATAGGTCTCGCTCCGCTCGCCCTAATAAAATGTAAATGTCTCAAAATTTTATTTATTTATTTTTTTTTTTTTAAAGGTGAGATAGTTTATTCAATAATCAGAAATAAATGTAAATGAACCAATTCATTAATACCAATAATTCAACAATACCAATTCTCGCCAAAATAACCCAGCCTCACCGTTGCCACTGCGGTGACCACGTCGACGCTTACGGTCATCACGGGCTCTCCTGTTCGAAGAGCGCTGGTCGTTTCTCCCGCCACAATGCCCTCAACGACATCATCCGCAGGTCTCTTGCTACTGCTCACGTGCCAGCTGTATTAGAACCTATTGGTTTGGCACGTAGTGATGGCAAGAGACCTGATGGTATGACGCTTGTTCCTTGGAGGACAGGGAGGTCGCTTGTGCGGGATGCCACCTGTGTAGATACTCTAGCTGCTTCCCACATCCATGCGACCTCCTCTGTGGCGGGTGCAGCGGCTACTAGCGCCGAACAGGCTAAGAGGCGCAAATATGAAAAACTTGACAGTGGTTTCATATTTGCGCCTTTTGGTGTAGAGACCCTGGGGCCGTGGGGCCCGGAGGCTCGCGCACTTTTTTTAGAGAAATCGAAAAGAGTGATCGAGTCTACCGGGGATCCAAGAGCTGGCAGCTACCTTGGCCAAAGGATTAGCTTGGCCATCCAAAGAGGTAATGCTGCCAGCATCTTGGGTACTATGCCACACTGCGGTGGCTTGGATGGGGTTTTAGATTTTAATTAGTTTTTCGACCGAGCGAAGCGAAGGTCTTTGAGTTAACTAGAGCGATTTGCACTTGTCCGTCCGTCCGTCCGTCCGTCTGTCAGAGCCTTATAACTTTTGAATTACTGAACGTAATTACTTCAAATTTATATATAATATGTAAACCGATGGCCTCCAGCCGAAAATGGCTTAAAAAGTTATAAAAATCTTTGTTTCAGGGGGGCTCTCATAGAAGCGAATGCGAAGTAAAAAAAAAAATATCGCGTTACATAAAATTGTTACGTATCATTTTAAAGATAATTTTGAACTGAGTACAAAAATATTTTTTTTTTAATTTTTCCCTTAAAATTGACGAAATGGGGGGCTTTCAAAGTGGCGATTTTATACGCTCGCTTGAAGACGCTCTCTAGGAAAATCCGCTATGGATTTTCAAACTGATTTTATGTTTTTAGGTCACTTATATCCTGTACTTGAACAACAAATACTAAAGTTATATGAATATTATAAAGAAACGAGATTATTTAATTTTTAATGTACATCAGTAATTCATATAGCATCAACATAGCTTCACAATAATGCTAATAGATGGCGCAGTCAGTAACTATTCCCATGGAACTACGAGTTACGACTAACGACCTATCCCAAAAACAGTTTTGCGTCGACCATTATTATTTAGTTACTTATTATAATACAATAATTGTATTGTAATTTTTTTTGTACCATATTATTCAATTAAAATTATTTTTTAGTTAAATTTTAGTTAAATATTGTATATTTTCTATTCGCGTCGATAGATGACGATTTGTACAGATGCCCGTAACCCGGTTTCACTCGTTAGTACCTACATAATAATTCAATGTTTTCACTAACGTTCCCTAACCTTTACGGGCTACCTATGATAAGTTGTGTGATGATTACTGTCAACTTCTTTATCACGATCCTGTACGGGACACCTAAAAGGATATTGGGACGGATGTTAGGACTTAGGATTGTATTTAGGAGCTACCTACGTTAAGAGACTCCTACTTAGGGGATGATTTAGGTATGTTTGGTGAAAACGGGCATAATAATAATGTCAGTTTTGGTTATCATGTATCGATTGAATGAATAATCATGGGATACCGTTACCGCGAGGTCTCAGTTCGGGGCGAACCACTAGTATTTTAGTATTAATTTTGAAGTAAATTTAAGTTTAATATAGTATTGTATATATGTATTTAGTCACCTGCAAATGAACATTATAATTATTAGTAACCAATTCATTACATTAAATAAATTCGACAAAAATATCGGAATATTGATATGTATATATTAAAGCTCCCTTCAACTAAATGTTTATTTTAGCGGAAACTTTTTAAGTTTTAAGGATAAAATATATAGCCTATATTATGTAAATTGAGAGTACCCTAATCGGTTCGAATGTTTAGGTGGACAGACGGTCGGACTTGACTAGACTATAAGGGTTCCGTGTTGTTTTACTTCGTATCCCTAAAAAGTGTAATGATTAAAAAATATAAATATTGCATTTTTTTTATGTTTTCCTCTTTACGTTATATTATTATGATTTTATTGAATAAGTTGTCACGGCATCGGCATATGATGCGGAGGAGCAAGTTTTAAGATAATTTTTAGTATAGTTAGTTAATAAGTTTAATATAATAAATAAGTTTAATAGTTAATAAGTTTTAGTAAGTTTAATAGTTTTAAGAGCGGAGCGAGACCTATCACTATCCCACAAACTGTACATTTTGTGGTACACTTCGCTGAAAAACTATCACGCCTATGGATTTGTGATTTAACATTGTAATTTAATTTCATATCCAAATGTGTTATCTGTCAAAGAAAATATAATTTTATAACCATTAACGTAAAAATTATTACCCGTTAGAAAACTACGCGAGCTCTCACAAAGCTCAGCTTTTTGCTAGTTATAATATAATGATTATAGTCTCTAACTTACCACAGTAAGTACCAATAGACTTGGCGAAACTGTAAGGGTTCCTAGTTGTTTTACTACGGAACCCTAAAAAAAGACGTGTTCCGCTAACCAAGTAAAGAGTTAGATGATTAAAAGTTTGTTTGAGTGCGTTTTGCTGCTTAGGAAATTTTCTGTTTTTTCTTAGGAAAACTATCGATATAAAATATCGATATGGTAGCATCGCAATTAATTTGTCTGTCTTACACTGTATTTAACCTATATGTGTGCGTAAATGTAATAGTGTTGGAGATTTTGTCTTTTGTGTGCCATAATGACACAAATGGAATTGATAAAGTGTGCAGTTCTGTGTATGTAGTGTTTCCTCCCCCCCGCACCAAAAGTGGCAGACTTTTTTGTTCGTAGCATTAGGCGCGTTACTGGTCCCGTGGTTCATTTGTCAAAGTGTAAAGTAGCCGGCTTTGTGCCGCGACACAAAGCCGACCATTATTGGTGGCTGTTCATCTCAGAAGTCATTTCGGTTGAAAAGATACAAAGCTTTTATGATTCCAGCTCGGAATACAGCTGTTTCACATTTCTTGATAAGGAAGTAATTCCTCAATAATAATATAATTGTAGTCCCCTGCAGTGATATAGAAGCAGTGATAGCCTAGTGGTTAGGACTGTGGTCTCCTGATGATGACGAATTAATTTTTCACATTTCTTGATAATATGACATAGTGACGTTTCATTGTGACAGTTGACAGCCGCCTTCCCGCCTTCACTGCGACGTTCCGTTTTCTCAGTGTTACGTTTACATTGTGGCTTTGAATATATTTTTGAAGACTGGATTAATCAATTTGGATTGGAGAGTAATAATTAAGGAAGTAATTCCTCAATAATATAATTGCGAAAGTAACTATCTATCTGTTCGTTTATTGTATTTTCATGACTTGATTGCACAACCAAACATGACAAAGATTTGGAACACGCTTTAGTAAATATCATTCGTCTATGGGAACACGCTATGTGTTCCAAATCTTTGTCATGTTCTGGGATGGCCTTCGGTTACTTTTATCCCTGAAAATCAAAGTTTTTTTAAACCTAAATCGACTTCAAATTGAAATCGCTCACTTCAAAAGTCTTTCATAAAGCGCTTTAAATACAATTTCAGATTAAACACTTGCGGAGTGCATTTTCCAAATCAAACATTGAATAACCGTTCTACAAACGTTGGAACTTCCAACTTGAAAGCATCCGCGCTGTGTGAATAAGTCATTATAGTAGTTGAATTTGTTTTACATTCAGTTTACCCCCAGCCTCTCAGCCCAGCCCGTATTTATGTGCAACTAATTACCTCTGGCTGAAATTATTTCCGTCGGCAAATGTGCTGCAATAATGTATTCAAAGTTCGCACGACTCTTTGCACAAGCCAGGCGGCTGGGAAATGACAAAGTTTTTTTTACTGTTTTACGCAGCTTACGCCGCTCTGCCGCTGAATCCTTTATAACAACTATCATCGTAGTTTGCACAATTTAGGTATACTTAAACCTAAAATATGGTTGAGCGAAGCAATGGCTGGGTCATGCGTCATGCTCGTGAACGGGTTGCACCGGCGGGAATGGGGCTACTTTATGTCTGCCCATAGAAAGAAGTTAGTCGGTATGCATTTTTGGAACTTACCTCATTGTGGAAACACTGCATATATAGCATAGTATTTACTGTATTGTAAATTTGTTTTGAAAAGAGCAACCGCCGAGTTTCTTGCTGGTTCTTCTTGGTAGGAAGGACATTCCTAACCAGTGGTAGATTCGTCGACTATTCAAAAGCACTTTTAAAAGTTTATATGAATAAAAAATATTTCTATTCTATTCTATTCTTAGGTAAAGTAAAGTAAAAGTTGAACATTCCGAAAAAACAGTAAATCAATATTCAAAGAAAAGCTATTATATTCTGGACTAGATGATGCCCGCGACCTAGTCCGCGTGGATTAAGGTTTTAATTCCCGCGGGAACACTGTACTTTTCCGGGATAAAAAGTAGCCCATGTGTTAATGCTGTGTATGAGCTATCTCCATTCCAAATATCAGCCAAATCGATCGATCATTGTAGCGTGAAAGAGTAAAAATCCATCCATTCATCCATCCATCTCACAAACTTTCACATTTATAATATTAGTAGGAAGGAAGGATATTCAATGTTTTCTCAAATCTTTTACCGGAAAAGTAGACTGATTTTGACTGCCTCATTGTTGTATCGGTTCGCTTGATTTGCTGCGGGCCACGAGGTTTCGAATTTGAGTCTCAGGTCGAACCAGAAAGTTCAGAATATGTGTGTGTGGTGTTATACCTCCGTACCCCAAGAACGCGTAAAGTCATCCTGCCCCTGACCTCTCTCCGATGGCCCCATCAAAATTTAAAATTACAAATTTTCAAAATTCAAAATTGTTTATTTCACCTAGGCCAACCTGTGGCTCTTATGACACGTCATGACTCTACCACCGGTTCGGAAAGCGGATTCTGCTGAGAAGAGCCGGCAAGAAACTCAGCAGTTGCTCTTTTCAAAATAATCATTTAACAATATCATTATGCAGCTATTAAATTCGACTACGAGAGTGAGAGAATAGAGAATGCGTAGTTGGTAGGGCCCATTGAGATTAAACGAGGCTATGGTCACATCATTACTGACAGGTATAGCAGCGTATACCGACCGCTAAGCCTCAAAGGATGTTTGCCCGTTCAATAAACTTGCCTTTTTACGCATGCAAGGGGTGGTGGGGTGGGGAGGGGTGGGGAGGCAGGGCTCAAATGGCCCAATAAATCCCTACATTGAGTTACCCTCGCCTAAAGCACTTCGTAAATAAATAAATTATCTATAATTTAGGACGGCCCTTAAGTAATAATTTTAATACATAATTAATGAACCTATCTATGTGTCGCAGTAAGATAGTTGAAGCCGTGATATAGCTATAATCTTAGGAATATAGCTATATACCGGTATATAGTTATGCGAAAGCGGTTCATAGCTATCTTACTTGTGTATCAAAGAAAGTTTATACTTTAATAATTTCACTAAATTAGCCTAGTCAGATAGTTAGGTATACATATTACTAGATCGTCCTCTTATTATAGCTATATCTTTTGTAAGATAGCTATGAACCGCTTCCGTATAATTATGTTCCGGTATATATAGCTATATCCCTAAGGTTATAGCTCTATCACGACTTCAACTATCTTACTGCGACATAATTATATAAATGAAATGGCGTTCATTGGTCACCTTGGCGTTGGTGATCACTTAAGAGAGAAAACGCTGGACTGATATGGCTATTTTTTATTTCAAAATATTCGTAATAGTCCGTAGATTTATAATATGGAAAGAGAAATTGTAAAAAAACCCAGAAATTTTTCAAATTTTGGAAAACTGAACGTCTGCGTCATTGTTCTGTGGGCTTTTTGAATGAACTCACGATTTCAATTATGTATATGTTACGATATACATCATTGAAATCGTATACTTTTTGTTTTGCTTTGATCATAAAAAGCTAGTAAACGTTAAACTACCATCCGACTGTCGAGTTGGTCAGCAGCGGCCAACAGCTCGTTACAATAATTAATAACTGCAGTCTAGCAGCAGTCAACCAATATGGAATCGGATCAAAACCGCCGCTGAACTGGTCCCAGCGGCGATAACGACGCCCGCGTTCAACTTTATAGTTTCTATTTTAATTTGGGCAAGTCTTGATACGTTTAACAGTAGGTACAGTTTTGTGAAAAAAGGCTCTCGCCGACCTCCCTGGCGGAGCGGTGAGCGCTGTGGTCTTGGGTTCGATTCCTGGCGGGGTCAATTTGAGAATTTATAATTATTATTGTCTCTGGTCTGGCCATACCATCCTACGTGGCGTGTAGAAACCAATTAGGGGTATGGGTTGAATGTTCACCCCTTCCAAATTAGCCTGCTACCATCTTAGACTACATCGTCACTTACCATCAGGTTAGATCGCAGTTAAGAACTGTCTTGTCATCGAATAAAAAAAAATTGTGTAACTTCTCAAGCTAAATGATAAATGTGCACTTAAATCCATTTACATAGAAATGTTCATCACGTTAGTCAAATGCCATAGTCAAGACTAGCGATGACACAGTCGTGATAGCGTGTATCAGTTGATTGCCGTTATCATAAGGTACGTATACCCGATGCGGCAAGATACCTCGGGTCTCGAGAGTTCACATGAACGTATACACAGAAAAACAGAATGCTTAATGCTTATGACAAGAAAATACTCTACTACCGGTATGGAAGCAGATTTTACTGAAAAAATCAAATTCAACCAATAAAGTAGTAATACCTACCATTTAAAAAGGCAACTACAATATTTTTAGCTTATATTAATATAAATTAATCATTTCACTTATAAAATAGGCCAAAGTAAATTGTTTCTATCTTATAAAATATTATATGTAGCTTTGTTTATAAGAAATTGATTAATAGGAATCCATATTATAGATATAATTTAATATAAAAAATTCTTTTTAAACAACCGACTTCAAACTCCCGCTGTACTACATTACACACACACTATACAAAATAATTATATCATTTATTGTTGATATTTTAAAAACCGCTCGACCGATTTCAATGAAATTCATATGGGACCACCTGGAAAGTATACCCTTTCAAACAAAAAAAAAGTATTTTCCAAATCGGTTCAGGCGTCTTTGAGTAATCGGTGGACATACATAAAAAAGAAAGATTCCGACGAATTGATAACCTCCGTAGCCGTTCCAGTAATTGAGCTACAAGAAAGCATTATTGCATAATAACGTGTAGCGAAGGGCGAGCGAGGCAACTGTCAACATCATGCTGCCCCGCCAGGGGAGGCGGCCCGGGGTGAGACGAGGAAGCCCTACGAGACGAACGAATTACGAGTAAAGCAATTATGTGAATGGCCAGTCCATCTTAATCTTACACACAAACCTAAGAGGTTGCATGGGGGTAATGTTGCATGAGTACTCATACATACCATTTTCCTGTAAATATCATTCATTATTTCAGAACACAACAACACATTTTGTTAAACAACAGATAATATTGCTTCAGATTGAAAAAGTCGTAGATTAGATTTTTGGGCTGATTTTGGTAAAGCATTGTAATCGAAGTGAATTGACCGCGAGGTAGGTATGTGTGTCTGAGTAGCGCAGCAGTAGTAAATTATGTCACGCTCTCTTTAAACATTTCTGTGGTGGTGTCATGTGGTGCGGGTTGTTACGTTCCCTCAAATATGGTTGAGCAAAACAATGGCTGGATCATGCGTCATGCTCGTGAACGGGTTCCACCGGCGGGAATGGGGCTGCTTTCTGTCTGCCCGTCTTAACGTGTTGAATTATAATTAGGTATGATTTTGTGGAACTCATTGTGGAAACACTGCATACATAGCATAGTATCTGTAGACTTGTTTTGAAAAGAGCAACTGCCGAGTTTCTTGCTGGTTCTTCTCGGCAGGAAGGGCATTCCGAACTAGTGGTAGACTCATCGACAGTTCAAAAGCACTTGTAAAAAAGTATATTTGAATAAAAAACATTTCTATTATATATTCTAGAGGCATGTGTGAGCCGGGGTCCGCCGCGTCTGAGTGGGCATTGACTGAGCCGCTCTCGAGCCCTCGACCCATATCTGATGAAAGCCTCTTCACACACTAGCGTTTTCATGCTAAATGCTATATTTTATAAAGCAAAACTAAAAACTAGAATATACATTTCTGTAGTGTTGTATTAACGTATAAACATCAAAGTCGCCCGAAACTTTGATGTTAATACGTTGCAAGAAACACTGAAGTGTTTCTGAAGTTGCTTTTCCAAAGAGTCAGTAAGTATGCACTTACAAGTTACAAAACCCATAGAAAAACGAAATTTATCAAAAAAGCCTAGGCCATATTTAAATGTTATTTAATATTAACTTAATTTCATTCATGTTTTGGCTGGTTTCAGTCTAGCAGAAAATTCCTGATAACATAACTTTGCTACTGAAATAACGTCTGAAACCAAATAAAAAAACAATCTATCTATTTAGCCCCGTCACGGAAAGGGATCTTTAGTCCAAACTCCAAACAAACCTCCCTACTCGCGAGTGTGTCGGTCAGTCGGCTTCTCGGTCAGTAGATCAGTTGGCTCTTTCAAGGCTTTATACACCGAAGACGTTTCGTAACTTTACATAACATACAAGCTGAAGTTAGAATAACCATCGATGTATAAGAAACTAATATATAATTACTATGTATACTACTTACATGCGGAGATATACGTAATATTTAATACATTTATTAACAAGGGAAAATATTATGATATTACTGTGTTAAACTAATGCATAGAATCAACAATTTTTTCCTATTGTATTAATGGACAAAATAGAATAAAACTAGATTATGCCTGCAACTTCGTTCACGTGGATTCAGGTTTTAATGCCCACAGGAACTCTGTAATTTTCCAGGATAAAAGTAGCCTATATGTTAATCCTGGGTATGAGCTATCTCCATTCCAAATTTTAGCAAAATCGGTTCATTCGTTGTGACGTGAAAGAGTAACATACATCCATCTATCCATCCATACTCACAAACTCTCAAGGAAGTAGGATTAGTAGGATATTAATAGAATAAGTATTAATACTTATCCTATTAATAACATATCATATTATATTAATAATAATTAAACAAAATATTAATAATATTATTTTGTTTAATTATGTTGAAAGGATTATGAAAGCTAACATTTAATCGAATCGAAAATGACCAGAAACGCTGCCAACTTTCTTGCAGATTTTATCAGATAAGTATCTATTTTTGTTAAATCGTTGCAAGATAATGAAAAGTTAACTGACACACACGACAGGAGAGGCAAAGAGAGCTGGTCGCAGACCAAATACGATTGAATTATAATGTTATGTATTAATGTATGATCTAAAACAACTCAATAATATAAAAGCATAATTATCAAGTATATTCTACGTACAGCGCATCGCATTTATGATAGGTACAAAAATACTGCGACAAACGCATAATTTTCTTCAAAGGCAAGTAAATACTATTTCCCCGAATACCTACTATTTTTATTGGATTGAACGGTCCTCCATTGATCCAAATAAAAACTTTTTAACGTCAACTGCACGTCGAATGAGGGCGCGAGTCTCTTTCAGACCATTAAATAACACGCAAAAAGTTGATCGTTTATGTAAAAACCTGAAATAAAACCGGCAGCGCTGCGGCCACGGCAGCATACTGCTGTACGAGTGAGCACAATATAACATAGCTGCGAGCTGCATTCGCGCACTCGAAGCGTTTCATTTATGTGTGAGCCGATACAACAATAGCCCGTTTGTTTCGCTCGCCGGGATTGAACCGGCAATCAGTCCGGACGGCTGTTGTAACCGGTACGACTAATCGAAGTAGGAAGTAGGTACCTACCTGACGTTGTGCCCATAGCTTGAATAGTGTTTGCCAACAGTCTTTAGATGGTTACCATCCATGTTATCATTTCATTTTGTTACACACAACTGCTTGGAAGGCGGCCGGTGCTCATCAATGACATTAAATTACAAGTGAAGTCGAAAATATGTTCTTACTCAAAATGCAAAGGGAACGGTTGTGACCGGAGAACGAGTAAACACAGCTAAGGTGGAGCCGTATGCATTGGTCCAAATACATTGGCATGTCAGCTAATTTGTAGAGGCGGCATGCCTTCCAACCCACAAGTGGGAACTATAGATAGAGTTTATTTCGCTGGGAAATGCATTTATGCATAATATAACTCCCGTCTTTGTGGAACTCGCTGGCTCTATCGAAGTATCCACTAATTGTATCGTCTGAGAAATTGACTAATACAGGCTCTAGGACTCACCTTTTAAACTTCTTATTTATAGGAGGAGAAAAGGGTAATAAGGTAAAGACGCAAGGTAAATACGAATTTACCTTGCGTCCTTTGCGGAGCGGGAGAGAATCGACCTTTTGATTTCATTTTCGCCACGCATCACCAGGGCCATACTGCCGTGCTAAGCGCAAAAACGGTATCTCAGTGAAAGCAAGTTTCGAGAAAATTGAAGGAATTACTTCTAATTCTCTTAGTAATTTCGAGCAAAATTGAGATAGGGAAAACTTTTAAAAGGGTTTTTTGATATGTTTTAAATTAGATGCCGCTATTTGGCTTAGTTCATTAGATGCGTATTTTTCTAAGCTATCCGATGCCATAAAAATAAAAAATTAGATTTTTTTGAGATACTGCTTTTGCGCTTAGCATGGCAGCATAGCATCCTCGCAAAAGGAGGCATTAACACATCTCGCCTTGCCAAGTGATGCTGTACACTTTTGCCGAGTACGTTGACCAATGTATGAAAGGCTCTTTACGGTTTATTTCAGTAAATGGTTGCTCTCTGCAGAGAGATTTACTGACGTAACTAATAAGCGGCAGGTTGCGGCGTCGTAAAGTCGTCAGTTGAGGTCGAGAGAGTCGCTTGATGAGCGGCGAGGGATGCTGCAGGAGTCAGGACTCGCGCGGCGTGAATTAATTGCCGGCAGGTTAAGTGAAACTGTATGAGTGCTATGAATATTGCATGAGCTCCGGCCGCCGCTGGGATTTATTACACTTCGAGCTTATGAATTGTAAATTATAAAATTTGTGAAGGGTCCCTTTATTAGGGAAAGGGATAAGCTCTCATATACGATTTCATTGTGCTACAATTTAGTGATTTGCGACAGTTGTATATTTCGTCGGTGTGGATTGAAGTTCTTACAAATCACGTGGGAACTTATTTACCGGGATGAAACGCCTCTTTCTGTGGTAGAAACCGATTATGAATAATTTTGACACAGAGATACTGAATCATGTCAAAATCGGTTCAGACGATCCGAAATTCGAGTCGTGTTTCCTTGAACGCAATTACGATGGTTCAATTTATAGCCTGCAGCTAGCAGCTGATTCAAAGATATCAAACTATGTTATGATCTAAGAGTGAAAGAAACCATCGTGAGGAAACCTGCATGTCTGTGAATTTTCAACCTATAATTATTTTGAGTATGGCCTCAAACCATTTAGGATTATACTAACCACCTCAAACCAAGATTTAGGATTCGTAGTCGCTTCGACGACTAAGCTACCGATCCTAAATCCATGGCCCAAATCTCATTCGCAAGGAGACATGCGTCCAAAACTGGGCCGGCAATGGATTGGGATGACGACAATGAAACTATTATGTGTAAGAATCCTCCCTGGTAATAAAACTCGGATGCTCTGTAGTACATGGGCGTATATTTTCTGTTTTTTTTTCAATTTACATTTTTTATCACGTCTAGCTCTGATACGTGTTAGCAGGAGACCCCCCCCCCCCCCCACCGCCTCCCCCCGCGGGTCGCCATGCGTCAAGACCGATTATCAAACATTCTATTGCAAATACCATGAAACCTTACACATGTCAAGCAGTGATAGCCTAGTGGTTAGGACTGTGGTCTCCGGTTCGATCCCGGGTACGCACCTCTGACTTTTCGGAGTCAAGTGCGTTTAAGCAATTAAATATCATTTGCTTCAACGCTGAAGGAAAACATCGTGAGGAAACCTGCACACCTGAGAGTTCTTCATAATGTTCTTGAAGGTGTGTGAAGTCCGCCAATTCGCATTGGGCCAGCGTGGTGGACTATGGTCTATAACCCTTCTCTGAGAGGAGACCTGCGCTCAGTAGTGAGCCGTTGATGGGTTGCTAATGATAAAAAAAATAATAACATGTTTTGATCTCAAAAGTCAATAAAGCAAGACTGACGAGGCCCGCTTGTAGAGACGCCGGGTTAGGTTTAGCCCAGGAATAAAGTAAGCTTTATATACGAAATCTGTCAAAGCAGCAGCTAATCCTGGGTTAAAAGGATAACTCGGCGTTTCTGCCAGCGCACCCGCTGTACTGTGTTTACGATCCGCGTCACATCGTCGAAGTGGCGTCAGTCGCGTCGCAGTCAGTCAGTTTATATGATATATATGATGATCCTATTGCTAGTTGTATCGATCGTCAGCAGCGCGGCTGAGCGCACCGCTGTCAGGCGACGCGGTCCGTTGGACGAGCGTAGCTAATTGTTCACTCAATTGTATACAGAGATTCCAGAACAAAGTACTCAGGGAAATAGCCAATGTACCCTGGTATGTCAGAAATCACGATCTCCACAGGGACCTTAAGATGGAGTTCGTGAACAAGATTATACACAACTACGCAGAAGCTCACCAACATCGACTTCGTCATCATGTGAATCTGGAAGCTGTTAATCTTCTCGATAGCACGGACATTAAAAGGAGACTTAAAAGAACAAACCCGTTCGAACTAGTGTTTAAAAGTGCATAAGTGCAGTGTCAGTGCAGTGCTTGTGTTATTTGACTAGGTCACAAAAACATAGTGAACTTGTATATTAGAATTAACTAAGACAGTTATTGCACTGTAAATTAGATATAGAATTTAATTATAAGTAGAAGCTTAAGCTAAAATAATATTGCTAATTAGCCCTTAGGCTAGATTGCAGTAAAAAATAAGGCTACCGTTACGTAATGGTGCCTTATGGTAGGAAAAAAAACTTGTATACCTCCAAGGTAACCCGACCACGGAAAATCGGATGAAACATCCTTTGAGTATATAACCAACACAAACATCCGTCATATTGTTTTTGTTCGCTTAAACTGTCTATGTCACCCGGACCATAATAACGAATCGATTGACATATCATTCATCAAAATCGGTTCAGTATTATTGGCGCTAAGGTGGAACAGACGCAACTACAAATACCTACACAATGGTAAAATCATAATGCTTCCTTTTTGCTTTGTCAATGTCGGATAATCTTCTTCGAATTTCAAAGGTCTCGGTCTGGCACCGCCTGAATCCAGTAGCTCCCTGCGACGCGCTTGAGTCGGGTAATAAAGAAGAGTTACTGAATGTGTAAAAAAAAATTGGCAGTCATAGGGGACTGCCGATAGTGAAAACTAGATTTGCTAATAATTAAAAACAAATATAAAATAAAAAAATTATAAAATCTTACGCTTTTTTATTTAACGTTACGTACATTTTTTGCCGGCTGGAGTACCCTCCGCAACGCGCCATAAGGAACTTCGTTCCAAAAATAAAATTAAAAAAATAACATAAAATACTTAAATATAAAAATAAATAGAAATAATTAAAAAAAAAGCGCTCTGTTACGTTTCGTGAGTGAGATTCGAACCTGCGACATCATACATTAAACGGTAAGGAAGGCGGCTGCTGGCCGACTGCGCGGTACAAGCTTGCTTGAGAATTTCTAAAATGTTGAACGCTTACTGAAATCTCCAGGTGACGATTGTGAAGGTGACGATGACGCGAAATCCATGTTTTTGCTCACCCAAAACAGTGCTCAACGCGCCTAAAGAAGTTTTCACTTCAAAAGTTAATAATGTATTTTCGGTCGAGAATTCTCAGTTATAGCAGCCCGGAATTGGAACGTTGGTGGTTACTCATGCAAGGAGATCACGTACTCTCATCTATCTCGCACTTGATCTCTCTCTGGCCAGATTTTCGTACCATCGGACTATGGGAATGAAGGCTTTAAGAGTTCACCTGTGTCTGGGCACAGTCTTGTACTTTATAATATTATTCCGTTAGCTAATCACCCGCGGCTGAAATTCAATCGAGAGGTTTGTATGGAACAAATTCTTTAAAGGTCAATAACGAGTTCTATCTCTTTTTATGAATTCTAGCCAAATTAATTCATAACATTATTCAAAATCATGCCTTAAAATTTTTAAGCGAGCTGTTTGATATTGTGAAATTGTAGCTCTCTAATGAAAGAACCAATTTTAATGTGATTTGTATTCTTTTAGTAAAAAGGTTTGGTTTACAGTCGGACCTCGGTCGAGGTATTCTACAATTGTTAATAACTCTTTTATTGTAGTATGAGCTCGTAATATGAACCTTTTCACTGAAGAAATCATTCATACAAATCCGTTTGGGATTTGCAAACCCGCAATACTTCGAAAGGTAAATATTTTTAATTTCATACTATGTATTTGTATTAAGGTCATACAAATGTATTAGGGCAAATGTGCAACTTCATGCGTTATTGATAACATGATAACATACTTAAAAATAATTTCAAAATATGCATCTTATTGATGTATTGAAGGATAAAATCCAGTTGGTGGCAGGTGTTCATGGCCAAATTTGGATCATCTCTCTCATGAAACTTCTACGTGCCGGAGCCCTACGCAAGCTAAAATCCGGGCTTGGTCCCGTGAGAGTAGATACACAATTTCAAATATCTTTTTATTGTTAAGTTAATTAATTATAAAAATAATAATTTTGTATAAATTAACGCAATAGGCAACAAGCGATGATGAAACATGAAGAATATAACACAACACATATCAGTGCAGTCTCGAGTACGTGACCCCCACAAATGCGGAGTCTGTATCGCTCTCTACAAATGCGGTGTCTGTACAGCTCTCTACAAATGCGGAGTCTGTAGCGCTCTCTACAAATGCGGAGTCTGTAGCGCTCTCTACAAATGCGGAGTCTGTAGCGCTCTCTACAAATGCGGAGTCTGTAGCGCTCTCTACAAATGCGGAGTCTGTAGCGCTCTCTACAAATGCGGAGTATGTAGCGCTCTCTACAAAAGCGGAGTATGTAGCGCTCTCTACAAATGCGGAGTCTGTAGCGCTCTCTACAAATGCGGAGTCTGTAGCGCTCTCTACAAATGCGGAGTCTGTAGCGCTCTCTACAAATGCGGAGTCTGTAGCGCTCTCTACAAATGCGGAGTCTGTAGCGCTCTCTACAAATGCGGAGGCTGTAGCGCTCTCTACAAATGCGGAGTCTGTAGCGCTCTCTACAAATGCGGAGTCTGTAGCGCTCTCTACAAATGCGGAGTCTGTAGCGCTCTCTACAAATGCGGAGTATGTAGCGCTCTCTAGAAATGCGGAGTCTGTAGCGCTCTCTACAAATGCGGAGTCTGTAGCGCTCTCTACAAATGCGGAGTGTGTAGCGCTCCCTACAAATGCGGAGTCTGTAGCGCTCTCTACAAATGCGGAGTATGTAGCGCTCTCTACAAATGCGGAGTCTGTAGCGCTCTCTACAAATGCGGAGTATGTAGCGCTCTCTACAAATGCGGAGTATGTAGCGCTCTCTACAAATGCGGAGTCTGTAGCGCTCTCTACAAATGCGGAGTATGTAGCGCTCTCTACAAATGCGGAGTATGTAGCGCTCTCTACAAATGCGGAGTCTGTAGCGCTCTCTACAAATGCGGAGTCTGTAGCGCTCTCACGCACGAATTTCGCTCCGGAGAAAGAATTCTCAAAAGAGCCATTTGTATCTTCATTGTAGAGCGCTCAGTGCTAATAAATATTTTAAACCGAAATACCTCCTTTGTTCAGAAAAGTAAACGAGCCACCGAGCAGAGCTACACAGTGTACTAAATAAGCATTATCCAAGGCGACTGGACGCGCAGCAGTTCTATTCATTACACAGAATGTACCGAACTCGACTAACATTAACGTGGATAGAATGGCCGCCGGTGGAATTATGTTTACTGTTTACTTAAACCGTTCACTGTTACCGAATTTGGAAAACAATATTCTCATCTCTTGGTACTATCGTCTTGGGCGTCTAATACCGGTATAAAACTTGGATATTTCTTGTAAATTTTACAAACAGACAGCTTTTCTCTATTTGTTTGAATGTATTCTTGAGAAATTTATGAGAGCATAGATCAAAACTCATAACATTAGATGACGTGAACGGTAAAACACTGTTTTTACACTTTCAGCTTAGCTACGAGTATCTTGTGTAGCAGTTTAGCTACGAGTATCTGATGTAGCAGTTACGCTACGAGTATAGTCTGTTCAATAAGTCTTGAGAGTCAAGACGTCAGATTTATTTCTATGTAAATTATCGAACTGTTTGATTCATTGATGAATCTCACAATGTTGCTAAAATCTATTTTTCACTTCACCCATGTCAACTGACTTATTGAACAGACTATCTGACGTAGGAGTCTTATTCTTTGATTAGGAAAGACATTAAATAATATTAACAAATTCTTTCATACATTTCCTTAGGTAAAGCTAACAGAAGTAAGTATTCATTATTCGTAAGAAATTTTTACGTTTACTACGTTTTTATGTACACTTTACGTTTAAAATTTCCCTTCAGTTTTTTTAACATCACCCTGTGTCGGTTGATCATCTTGCAAGTCCACGAGTATATTATATTACCAGCTTTTTGTCGCAACTTTGTACACGCGGAGTTTTAAAACTCCCGCGGGAACCCTCTGATTTTCCAGGACAAAAGGTACTCACTAAGTTCTCAACTCTAACCCATGAAAAAAAAATCTCATCGTTCCGTTGCTGCATGATTGAAAGACAAACCAACAAACAAACACCCTTCTGCATTTATAACATTAGTAAATAATATGTAAGTTATTTTGAAAATACGGTTGAAACTGCGAGATGCATCAAATCGTTTTAAAAAACAGACTAAGTCACGGGCAATAGATACTCATCGTAAATAATAAAAAAGTCGTGTGGTGTCGTGGTACACCAGATAGGAACGAAGTTATTATTATAAAAATATTAATTTCAAGTTCTATTCGAGGTATAAAGAAAATAATTATTCGGGTATACATTTTTTATCATGATTTTTTATCGATAAAAATGAAAATGACCCCAGGGAAGCCTAAATATTGATTTTACAAAATAATAAAATTAAAATCTATATATATAAAAGAAAGTGGTGTTAGTTACACTATTTATAACTCAAGAACGGATGAACCGATTTGGCTGAAAATTGGTGGAGAGGTAGCTTAGAACCAGGAGACGGACATAGGATACTTTTTATCCCGTTCGACCGCGTTTCCTTCATGTCACTATAAAACGTGGTATAAGAAAAACACATCTGACATGGAATAACAAAACGCAAATGACAGTGGAATAACAAAACATAAATGACAGCTAAACGGAATTTTGTTTTTGGTTAAGTATGGTAAAAAATTTAACAATTATAAAAAGTGCTATAATAAAGCATTACTGATATTATAAATGCGAAAGTGTGTTTGTTTGTCCTTCAGAACTACACCAACAGAACAGCGGATTGATGCGATTTTTTGCATGGGTATAGTAATGGATGTAGTAGTGGTTCCTCAGACCGGGAGAGCTACTTTTTATCTGGGATAATGAAAGAGTTCCCGCGGGATTTTTAAAAACTAAATCCATGCGGACGAAGTCGCGGGCATCAGCTAGTAATTTTATAAAATAAAAAATGAAAATAAAATCGCGCGCCCCCTGGTGGGCTCGAACCACCAATATTTCGGTTAACAGTCGCACGCGAGCCAATTACGCCACGGGAGCGATGCACAACTTGTTGAAATTATTATATAAGATATTTTTTAGGCCATCAAATAAAAGTGTCCATTGCCATCAAGAACGACACTTTTTCCGTCTAGCCCCCTTTCGCAACGCGCGATAAGGAACTTCGTTCCAATTACAAAAAGAAGGGCATTTATTAAAGCCGCGGTTTCCGCAAATGATTATAATGTATCAAACCGGGCAACGTGTCAGGTAAGCTACATCAACGAGTGCGGGCCATTGAATACCGAAATATTGTTTGTGTTCGGATCTGCCTTTGTTTCTAGATAATTTGAGTCAATATGTCGTTTGTTTACTTTATGCTTTGTTTACTGATACCTGATACTCTTTTGCCAATATCATAAAAACACAGCGCGATATTGGATTGAATATTAATAGTTTTTTGCGTGATATCTGTTTCGTTCCATCCAATCTATTCGTTTATGAAATAGACTTCACGCACGAATATTTCAGGGCAAGAAAATGTCACGAATTCAGTTATTAATTTCCGAAAATTTCCCTATTAGCCGTGATAACTGCTAATAGGCTTGAGGATAATCTCCGGGTTTCATATTAACGGAACATTTGTGCTCTGGAGCGATGAAAGTCGTAAATAAAGAAGTGAACATAATGAAAAGTTAATGAAACGCTGGATTGAATTAAGGTTTTTGTGGGCTGCTGCCGTTGTTGTGCGGTAATTATAATATTTTACTCTGCCCCCGATGCGGTTTATTGGGTCATATCTCAGTTTATGCCTCGCGAAGTTTTTTATATAAATTAAAATACATTTTAAAAATGTTGAGGCCTTTGAAGTCGGTTTTTGAAAAGATTTTTTAAATAAAAAGAAAAGGACTACGTATCGTAGCACATCCCCGATGGAAAGGCCTCGTAAGTAGCCATTAGGTGAGTAGTGTAAGTAATAAATGAGCTCGTCGTTGTTATCTCGTGATAATACCCTCCCCCGCGCCCCCCGCACCCCGCCCTCGCCCTCCTCTCACCCCCAGAGGCCGAACACGCACCAATTATTCAGAAGACGAGAAAAAGCAGCAAGTTCCATTGAATAAAGTAATCTCATCACTTTCAACTTAGCTTCTAACGTAATGTATTTTCATTTTCATAGGGAGAATGTATTTCAGGTTTTTTGTCTACACGTTACTTAACATAATCTTTAAGGGAGATTGGCGAATTCCATAGAGTTTCTGACCCAGACGAACTGAACTGAACACTGCACGCCCACGTCCACGAATCAAACTTCTCATACTTGTTCTAGTAAACCAGACTAACAACAAATTCATGAAAGTCTATCAAATAAAGTTGGTAGAAAAAAAAAGATATTCACTTGTATTGCCATTTAACGGTTATTTATAATGTGTACTTGTGAATAATTATATTTTTTATCCCCATCTTCTAAAAATATGGGGCTTACACAGAAAAATACTCTGAAAAATATTAATTGAAATTAAATGTTTTCTGAATCTGAACGGTTTTTAAAAATGCTGGGTCAAAATTCGCCAACCTCCTTTTACTTTTGAAAAGATGAAGAAAAGTTTTTTTAGTAATAGAGAAAGTTTGCTAATGGTAAAGATGTTCCCACAAAATCTTTCACTAACTGTGGTGATTTTTGAACTGTCGAATTAAATTAATATTATTGATGATTACCAAGTCATTTTAGACTTCAGTATTGAATTTCAGGTTCCATTCCTAACTCCTCAATTTTGATGCTATAAAGTTTAAAATAAGAAAACATAACAACGAAACTCGTCTGAATTCAACGTACGAATATACCTAATTCATAATTCATTTATTAATTTGTGAATATGGTACAGTCAATATGTTATAATATACAATTTAAAATGCGCATATCCTACCAAAGTGTTGTGTACAAATATAGGAATGTTATTATAATATGTCAAAAAAAATTAAATTAAATGTCAAAAAATAATATACAACAGTTAAAAATTATTATGTTAAGTTATTATAAACGAGGCCCAGTGCAGAAGAAGCTTTTTGTAAAATGGGCACATCTACTGGGTGGCTGTCGCAGCTCAATGGCATGTCTCTTGCTGTTGCGATTTTGAAATAAATTTAAATTACTTTTAACAAATACAATAGTTTCATAAATATACAGACATGGCATTGTAGGAATTTTATACTTTTTAAAATACCTACCATGATTTTGATATGTACTATGTATTGGCCCTTGAAATGAGTTTGGAAAAGTATTTTTATCCCGGAGGGTCAAACAGTTCCCCCGAGATTCCACATCATTCCGAGAAATAACGAGTGAAGAAATTATATTTTTTATTATTTTTCTATTAGAGTTACTTAATTTAAGTAGATTCTCTTTGACTCTAAACTTGAACTTTTGTTACTGACAAGAAGCCAGTGTGATAAGATATTAAAGAGGCTCGGCGCGGCGTCGAGTTCATCCTCGCGAAACTAACAAACAAACCGACATTAATTTTGCATTGAGTTCGCAACTCACTTTGATACAATTATCTTAGAACTCGAACTTTATAACTGTCAATTAAATCAAAGTTTATTTTAATATTGTAACATAGCTCTTTATATAGAAGAAAGTGAAGTATGTACCTATAAAATTTGTTTTTGAAAAATTTTAGCTGCTTATGACTTAAATATTTCCCTCTCCCCTTCAAATAAGCTTGTGTTAGGAGTCGGTTTGACTGTTGTGCAGTGTGTGGATGTAACCGTTGACCTTTCATTTTTCAGTCCGCACCTTTAACCTGTTGGGCCATTGAGGTTCTAAAGTTAGATAAAATTAAAATATAAATTAACGCAGTATAAATTAAAGTTTTTATTGTTCAAGTAATTCAGCAATATCAATTAAAGTTTTTGCTGTTCATTCGTATTTTAACATTATTATGAACTAGCTGATGCCCGCGACTACTTCCGTGTGGATTTAGTTTTTAAAATCCCGCGTGAACTCTTTGATTTTCCGGGATCAAAAGTAGCCTTAAATATAATTTTTATATTGTAAATAAAGATAATTATTTACAATATAAAAATTTAGTCGTAAAAGCATTGGATAGTGAAAAAACTTCGTATTTTGAGTATGAAATTAATAATAAAATTAATTATCCTAAGGTTCTATGGGACAACCTTAAAAACACTGTTCTCCCTAAGAAAGGGATAAATCTGCCTGCTCACCTTTGTAATCCTGAGGACATTAATAAGCACTTTTTAGATATACCAGGTAAGAATGTAGTCACTCTCTCACAGCTCACTTTTTATGAATTTGGCAGATGTACATCCACTACGTTTTCATTAAGTATGTCTAGTGAGGCAGAGATATATAAAATTTTTAAATCTGCATTCCAATGCAGAGGGAACTGACGAGATGACTCTTGACATGCTGCTGTTGACCCTTCCGCAAAGTCTTGGTGCCATTACATCAATCATCAATAAGTCAATTGAAACTTCAACCTTCCCTGATGCTTGGAAAGTAGCAGTCATTCGCACAATTCCTAAGACAAATAATCCTGGAACTGTAAAAGACCTACGCCCGATCAGTGTATTGCCCTGTGCATCAAAAATTTTGGAGAAAGTGGTTTACTTACAGGTCTCTAAATACTTGGAACAGAACAATTTGTTGCCAGAAATGCAGTCGGGTTTTAGAGCTGGAAGGGGAACGGTTACTGCGCTTTTGGATGTTACAGACAATATATTGACGGCTCAAGACCAAAGGATGTGTACTATATTGGTTTTATTAGATTTCTCTCGGGCATTTGATACTATAAACACAGCGCTGCTACTATCCAAGCTATCGTACTATGGTTTTGACGTCAGTACCGTTAATTGGTTCAATAGCTATTTGAGCAACAGAAAGCAATATGTCGAAGTTACACAGGGTGATGGTAAGAAATGTTGTTCATCTGTTGTGGATGTGATTAGGGGTGTACCACAAGGGTCGATTTTAGGTCCGCACTTATTTATTTTGTATAGTGCTGACATTAATAAGAATATAAAAAATTGTAAATTCCATATCTATGCGGATGATTTGCAGATGTATCTCTCCTTTGAACCAGACGAGTACCAAATGGCTGTTCAAAGGATTAATGAGGATCTTAAACGAATATCAGATTGGTCAAATAGCAATTCGTTGGTTCTCAATCCTTGCAAATCAAAACTTTTAATTTTTGGTTCTAGGGCACAAGGTAATAAGATTAAATTTGATTCCGCGAGTGTATGTTTAAACGATAACAATTTAGAGCGTGTGTATGAAGCTCGGAATTTAGGATTGCTTATGGACTCAGATTTACGGTTTGAGAAACACGTGGCTATGGTGGTTCGCAATTGTTTTTACCGGTTAAAATTTTTGTATAATATACGTAAGTATACAAGCCAAGAGGTGCGTATTCGTCTAGTGGAAAGTCTAATACTATCGAAACTCAATTATGCTGACGTAGTTTATGGGCCTCGTCTACTGGCCAGAACGTGCAAGAGTGTGCAGCGGGTTCAAAATGCATGTGCACGTTTTTGTTTTAGTATTCCTCCTAGAACTCATGTGACGCCATTTTTAAATAAGCATGGCATGCTAAAAATGAAGTCGAGGTGGAAGGTACACCTTGCTAGCTTGTTATTCGGTATGTTCAAGAATGGTAAACCGCACTACTTGTATGATAAGCTAGGGAGGATGTATGAGGGTAGGGAGCACTTCAGAGGGGTGCGCAAAATTTTGAGTGTCCCACACCACAGCACTGCCGCTTTCAGGGGTAGTTTTAAATATGCTGCAACCCGGTGCTGGAACAATATTCCTCCCCCCATACGTGATTCCAGGAGTAGAACTACATTTGTTAAAAAGTTAAAAATGTTTTTACTTCTGAAACAAAATGAATATGAAAATTTAGCGGTCAATATATCAGTTATTTAAATTTATATGTTATGTTGCACAATTTTATATTATTTTCTTTAAATATTATTGCACTATATTATATAAAATATATTTACCTATGTTATATGTATATAATATTATATGTGTATAAAGCTTCCTCCTTAACACTGGTGATAATACCTTTCTTTATATTATTTAATAATGTGATTATATTTGATACTACTGCTTACTTACTGCTTCCCTTTTAAATCTGCCATAGATTGAATTTACTGTTGTATATTGTAACTGTGACGTCACCTGGGTCACAGCTGAAAATCAGCGCCTGGCATTGTATGCATTTTTTTTTTGCATGCGACGCAAGGCATAGTGCTGAGCTGTACACCCTTTCTAGGTGGTGTCACAGACGAAATTATATTTTTGTAATTGGTTTTGTCTGTGTCACCATTAGTGAATAAAGATATTTTCTTTCTTTCTTTCTTTCTTTCCTTTGCCATTCTCCAGGTCCTCAACTATACCCATGCCAATAATAACGTCTATCCGTAGCTCTGATACGGTATAATTGCCACAGCCATCTATATAAGAGCCACAGGTTGGTCTACGTGAAATAAATGATTTTGAATTTTGAATTTTGAATTGAAGGACAAACATACTTTCACATTTATAACATTAGTAAGAAGTGAGATGAAGGTAACACATCCTACACACACAGGTGGCATCCCATACACAGGTACAGGACAATTTTAGTGCTGATAAAATGCTTCCCTGAAGCAGGTACCTAAAGCAAAATCCGCGTAGATATGAGCGTACAAAATTTTTAACCGTTATGTTATTTTAACCGTATATTTCTAGGCACTTGGCAAGGATGTCTGTTTTTGGGTATCGTGTGGAGAGTGTAAGCGGCATATTGCGCGATCAACGTTTTTTAAAGTATATCACACCTTTTTTGGCAACAGAGCTTTTATTTCGACTGTGAAATGACTAATATTAAAAACAAATACATTTTTATAAAGTAGCTACTTAGTTACTTTTTTTAATTATATGATAGTTTTTGAATTTTTGTATCATCGTCGCTCGGATGCAAACATGGAACTAGGAATTACTACTGCGTCTAACAAATATGTGGCGGCTTGTTCATCCACAGAGGTTGCAATTGTCCGTCGGCCGGTTACCACATAGGACCTATTCAATAGAGAACGCGTTATTGTATTGTGGAAGTGATATTGAAAAGCTAGTTTTGAATTTAGAAGTTAGGCTAGGCTGCGCGTGGAATGTACATGAATGTCATTTCGATTTTGGACTTTTTTTTAGGACTGGTCGACCCATGGAACTAGGAATTACGACTACGGGTCGACCACAAAATTTCCTGTATTACTAGTGTAGTGTCAATTATTCAGTATGATTTCCGATTATCGACCTGTAAGAATTGTGACCTATGTTAAAATTTGATCCCTTATTTATACTCTATATTCCTGTGTGATTATTCTTTTGTAATTGCAAAACTACGAATACAAGATTCAAGTTATTACGGAGATTTATTTATCTTCAAATAACCTTTAGATGCTACTGAATTGTACCATAAATATACTAGACTGATTTTAATGTGGTTTTAAACTATTGCATAGCTTTTATCGCGGGCTTTGAAACAGGACAAACAGTTCGAGCGCGGCGACCGAATCAAGGAATTCCGTAATGATAACACCGTCGTTCAGTAAGCGTTCAACATTTTAGAGGTTCACATTTAGCTCTATTTGGCGCAGTGGGCGAGCAGCCGCTTTCTTTAGATGTCGCAGGTTCGAATCTCACTCGCGAAGTACTTAGTGACAGTGCGCTTTTCTTGTTTGTTTGTTTTTTTAATAATTTTTTTGCATAATTTTTATTATGCAAAAAAAAAAATATTGCATAAATATTACAATTGCATAAGTTGATAAAAAATGATATGCGGCAGTCCCCGAGTGCCACTTAATTTTTTTATTTATTGTAAACTATCCAGGATGGTTTCTAAAACCTGTCAAATGAACAAAAGTGTGTAAAGTATACGGTATTTCAAGTATTTGTCCTCATTTAAAGTTTAAACTGGTTGAGAATAACACTAGTTTAATTTAAACCGGTTTACCGTTTGTACACACGGGGGTTTTATTGTATTTAAAAACATAAACAAAACGTTCAGATTATAATAGTGTTAGCTGAGGGTAGATTTTTATAATAACTACCGAGTGCGCCGTTCGTCAATTCCATAAAAGCCAACAAGTATCGACGCTAGGCGCCATTCTGCTTCGAGTTATCACGCCGGTCACGTCTCCTTATACCTATTTGTGTTGTATTAATTATTCATTTATTGAGTAACGGTTATTTGCTAAATGAGGAATTCCTTACTTTGTGTTTTTTTGTAAAAATAATAAGGGTCCGCCAATAATAGTTATATAACTAAGGCAGTGCCAGGACGCGTCACTAGTGTTCCGTCAACAGTCCGGGCCCCGGTTATTGGCTTCCGCAATATTCCGCCATATTGCCGGTTCCCCGAAGCGATATATTGTGGGTGAAATAATTTTATTGCCCCATCTCTCTCGTATATTACACTATTTTCTGCTCTGCTCGATATGTTGCCAGTGCGTTCATCGCTGCTTTCGTATAATAATATGTCCGCAGACGATGTCACTTTTGTTTACAAAATATCCGTAAAAGCATCCATAGGTCCTAATATTATAATTTGCGAAAGTTCGTCTGTTGGATTGTCCTTGAATCACTCAGCAACGGTGCAATTTTTTGCATGGCTATAGTCGAGGATGTGGAGAGTGTCAAAGGCTATTTTTTATCCCGGAAAAATAAGGACTTACCGAGGCATTTTAAAAACTTATCTTCACGCGGACAAATTCTTCCTGGGAAAATGCTAGTCTTACTTCTTATCTTAATACTATTATAAATACGAAAGTGTTTGGGATGATGTATGGATGCATGGATTGATGGTTATTCTTTCACGCCACAATGAATGAACCGATTAGACTAAAATTTGAAATAGATATAGGTAGTTCAAATCCAGCATTAACAAATAGGCTACATTATATTCCGGAAAATTTCCGGAGTTCTCGCAGGAATCAAAAACACTTTAATCCACGCGGACGAAGTCGCGGGCATCATCTAGTTAAAGAATAAAAAAATGTGGAAAAAATTCTCAATTTCCACCAAAACAAAATACGTAAGTATTAGGTTTATGCCCCGATATATTATGCAACAGGGGAAAGAGCACTACCCGAGTGCAAACATTTCGTGTTTTAGGATAGGAATGAAAATATTTAACTTAACTTTTCCAGAATATTTTGAAACGTTAAACACTTAAGTGGAAAATATTTGTGAAGCGAAGTTAAAAATTATTTATTGAGGCAGAAAATGATCTTTAATGCTGAGAACAGGTGCGCGGCGAGGCCGTGGCGAGAGATGCATATTACATGAGAAGACAACAAGCGTGTGCTCACACTACACACATTTTGTTTCAGTACATTTTGTCTTGTCGCCGACAGAATCAAGGTTTTTATTGTACGCAGACGCTAGAAAGTCTATACAAACACGAGGAATGATGAAGCTTGTGTAACTTGGGTCCAGTGTGGGATGCGACCCCCGCCCGCTACCCCTTGCATCACCCCGCGGGCGTCCGCGTTGCACAGTGGGCCATCGCCATTCATAAGAATAATAAATCATATATTTACGCGCATGGATAACATATAATCCTTACTAATATTACAAATGCGAAAGTGTGTTTGTTTGTTGGTTTGTCCTTCAATCACGTCGCAACAGAGCAACGGATTGACTTGATTTTTTGCATGAGCATAGTTGAGGACCTGGAGAGTGGTATAGGCTACTTTTATCCCGGAAAATCAAAGAGGGATTAGATCCCGAAGGATTTTAAATACTAAATTCACGCGGACAAAGTCGCGGGCATCAGCTAGTACACTACACACATATTATTCCACCCGTGGAGCGTTTTTAGGAGATTTTATTTTAGTCAAAGGGGATCAGTGACCGTTCAAATTCAAAATATTTTAAAACATGACCTATTTCAAAGTAAGTTGGGCCACGTATAGTATAACATAATAGCAGTTGTCGGTTTGTATCGCGCACGTTATTAGCAATAAAAGCTATAAATAACGAGTAACGGCGCGGGCGTTACATTACGAGTCGTTGCGCGTATCGCGGGCATCACATAACGCGTGCACTGGAAAACATGGCCGCTACTCACATGATATCATAGTTGTGTATTTGAATATTGTCATATTATTTCAGTTAGTAACGCTCCTTGGAAAGACGTGTGCCCTGCGACTTCGATACAACAAAATGTATGCAAGTAGTTAGTATAGCACACATAGTTCGAAGAACTGATGGTCGTTGGAGTCCCAAGGTGTTGGAGTGGCGACCCCGCACCGGGAAACGCAGTGTTGGCAGACCCCCCACCAGGTGGACCGACGACATCAAACGAGTCGCAGGGAGCCGCTGGATTCAAGCGGCGCAAGACCGAAGCCTGTGGAAGTCCATGCAGGAGACCTTTGTCCAGCAGTGGACGTCTATAGGTTGATAAAGAAGAAGAAGAAGTTAGTATACAAGTTTTCGTGTTGAATACTGTACAATATGTGTAATTTTCATAAATTTTTCTTCAAACTCCTTTAAACTTTATACACATAAATGTTAATATTTTACAACTTTTATACATTAGATTACATTGGCTTTCTCATTAAAAATACCTTTGTAATGGTGGGTGCATGAGTACTTAATTTTATGCTAGTTCTACAAGTTGGCCCATCGCGATGGCCCACTATGACGGGCCATCGCGTGGAGTAGCGGCGTCTGTTAGCTAGTGGCGCGTGCGGTGCTCTTGGGTTGGCGTAGCTTTAGGTTTTATTGTAAACATCAGTTGGCACGCCTTGGGGTAAGAAGTATTCCGTAAGGGCAAGCAGCAAAACGCTCTCATATGACGTCATGCCCCCTATTCGCCTTGTGAAAAATATCATTTTAAAGTTAAAGCATGTTATTTTTCACAGGAATAGCACGAAACTTACAAAAAAATAATAAAAAAAGCAATGTAGTTGGTGGCCAGACTTCACTCAAACAGAGTATTTCTCAAAAGCAATCAGAGTTCTTTACTCCACATTAAACTTTCCCCTGAAACATGCGGTAAGACCCTCCCCCTCCCTTCACCCCACCTCACCGCCTGCCCTTCGCTTCGGTAATTCTTAATTGAATTTTTCTGTTTCAAAGAAAGAGGTCTAATGATGCTCCACAGCTCATGAACCTTCCGCTTGATTTAGCATTTTGCGAGGCTGTTCTGAAAAACTTATAAGTAGCTCTTATAAAACTAGATTAATAAGGAAAAATTGTGTTTACGGCAACATCGTGAGGAAACCTGCATACCTTGAGAGTTCTCCATAATGGTCTCAAAAGTGTGTGAAGTCCGCCAATTCGCATTGGGCTAGCATTGTGGACTATGGCCTATAGCCCTTCTCTGAGAGGAGAGGTGTGCTCAGTATTGAGCCGTTAATGGATTGCTCATGATGATGTGTTTATGAGAGTGCGAGTCATCTTTCCACTAATCATTTGAATATCATTATTGTTTTTCTGATGATTATAAATAATAATATAATTATCCAGATTAGATATTTTTTAAAGCCTAGCTTTTACCCGCGACCTCGTTCGCGTCGAGTCAGATTTTTTAAAATTCCGCAGTAATTTCTCTGGAATAAATAATTAATGGCCTACGCCACTTACCAGGTGTACTTCTATGCGAATGCAAATAATGCACGTCTATACGTTGCTCCATTACTGCGTGATTGAAGGAAAACCCAACTAGCTAATAAAAAGCCACCCACACATCCCTACAACTTTCCAGAGACGAAGACTGAAGGATAATGAAAACATGTAATTTTTACTGTAGTTGTGATCGCGTTGTGGTCGAACACTGCATCTAATAATAATCATTTCAGTCACAATATGTATCACATACTCATTTTACACAATACAAACCCTTTACATAAAAGTAATATAAAGGAGATGTGTCGAAGAAAATGGCGACTGTCTAGCGACGCCGTAATTTATGCTTTGCGACCACCTTTTTTTTGCTCATTCAAAGCGTAACTGCTTGCCAAAGGAAGATATAAAATTGCACTTAACTGAGGAAAAAAAACTGAAGAATAAGTACTGCCATTCATTTGAAACAGGAAAATTTGTGTAGAATGTTGGTGCGTAATTTGCCGCTTCGAGAGCTCTTGGCAGCGCTACGTTCGAGTTTTAAATCGAATCATTTAGCTTCAAATATAATACCTACTTATACGGCACTACTCTCTACTAGCAGACTGTTTATTATATTAGGTTCATTTTTATATTTATAAGTTTACCTTGTATTCAGAGACACTTAGAGTTAATGTACTGCTGGAAAGTACATAATATTAAATGTATATAAAATTAACTTAAATTTGACTGAGCTAATGTTTCGTAATAAATGTATAATGTTGTGAATGCCGATATATTTGATTAGTTAGTAGATTTTAAGCTATTGCATAGCTTTTATCGCGGGCTTTGAACTAGGACAAACAGTTTGAGCGCGGCGACCGAATCAAGAAATTCCGTAACGAAAATAAACCTAACACCGTCGTTCAGTAAGCGTTCAACATTTTAGAGATTCACAAGTAGGTAGCTCAGTTTGGCGCAGTGGGCGAGCGGCCGCTTTCTTTACCGTATGGTGTAAGATGTCGCAGGTTCGAATCTCACTCGCGAAGTAGTGACAGTGCGCATTTCTTGTTTATTTGTTTTTTAATTATTTTTTGCATAATTTTTATTATGCAAAAAAAAATTGCATAAATATTATAATGCATAAGTTGATAAAAAATGCTATTCAATAGCTTTACCGCGGCAGTCCCCGAGTGCCACTTAATTTTTTTATTTGTTTGTGGTTTGACGGGTAACATTGGTACATAGCTAGTCTTTATTTCATAAACGTGTTTATTAGTTTGGTTTACTGTATATTTTATGGCGGCCGCAATTATCTCGTCACTTGGATGTGTAGCGGCTGATTGTATCGGCGGAGAGGTTCTATATGACGCGTTTATTGCCTAACATTACCGGTAATCACGTTAACGAGCAGTATTGTGTGATGGCGGTAATGTTCTAATGTCCTCTAATTGCGTCATGTGGGGCTGCTTCTCTCTGCTAAGTAACAAGGGATAAACTTTTACTGGATAGTGGATATACTTTGAGAGTATCCTACGGAACTTCACAGTAGACACTGTCCCTCCCCGTTTTAGTTGTAGTTCATTCTTTTATTGTGATCGTAGTATTTTGTAGATGTATGATTATGCTTTATGTTGCTTTTTGGTTTGTGGATTGTGTTTGTAGTTTTTGGTGTAGCTTAGTGGTTCGTAGCAGTGGTTGTGGATCTCAGTTTTGAAAATCTTTATGTGGTTGACTTCGTATCTACTCGCACGAAACACTGTCGTCATTGTTTCTGATACGAATCGCAAAGATGTAGAGCCCCTTTCTGGCGCCCGTTTGAATACCTTCCAAGCGACAGTGACTTGGCAACTTCCAGACAAACTATGCTTTCCATTAAGTTGAATGTCGTCAAGGGTATGCCTATCTTGCAACAAAAAATGTGTCTAAATCCCTTGGGAACGGTTCATTTTAATTTTCTTGAACACTTCCACAGGAGTTACGAGTTAAGAAATGAAAGTGAATCGACTCTATTAGTGGGATGGTGCAATGTTGCACGTTTTGCTGGCGCTATTGACTTTTATTACTACCTAGAATCTAGATGATGCCCGCGACTTCGTCCGCGTGGATATAGTTTTATCAAATTCCGTGAGTTCCTCTTTGATTTTCCGGTATAAAAAGTAGCCTATTTAATTCTCCAGGTCCCTTAACTATACCCGTGCAAATCGCGTCAAGTAGTTGTTCTGTTGCGGCGTGATTAAGGGCAAGACCGACGAATCAACCAACAAACTAACAAACAAACACACTTTCGCATTTATTATATTAGTAAGGATTTAATATTATAACGCTTTGATGATAGTACAGAGAGAATTCTACGCAACTCAAAACAATTGTCCCACTGGAAAAAAGATTCCTTGGAACCAGACAAAAGTAATTGCCAATAAGATATGTTTTTTAGGGTTCCATACCAAAATGGTAAAAATGGAACCCTTATGGTGAGACTTTCTCCGTCCGTCTGTCCGTCCGTCTGTCACAGTCGATTATTTCAGTAACTATTGAAGCTATCGACATGAAATTTGGCATAGTTGTGTATAATAGTGGCCCAAAATCATTGGAATAAAGAAAAATCGAAAATTATTTTTAGTTTTAATAAAAAAAGGGGGAAAATCGGGGGTTTGAAATTTCAAAGTAAAATAACTACATCGAGTGGGGTATCATATGAAAGGCCTTTACTTGTGCATTCTAAAACAGTTTTTTATTTATTTCTATATATAATAGTTTTTGAGTAATCGGCCAAAATGTCGAAAAAAATACCGTTCCCCCCCCTTATCTCCGAAGTTTACCAATCAAAAAATTTGAAATAATTATGGTCAATAGAGGTTTATGTATATTTTACAGGAAAAATAAAAGCAACGCGAAAATTATTTTAGTTTGATTAAAAAAGGGGGAAAATCAGGGGTTTGAAATTTCAAAGTAAGATAACTATACCGAGTGGGATATCATATGAAAGGCCTTTACTTGTGCATTCTAAAACAGTTTTTTATTTATTTCTATATATAATAGTTTTTGAGTAATCGGCCAAAATGTCGAAAAAAATACCGTTCCCCCCCCCCCCCTTATCTCCGAAGTTTACCAATCAAAAAATCTGAAATAATTATGGTCAATAGAAGTTTATGTATATTTTACAGGAAAAATAAAATGAACGCGAAAATTATTTTAGTTTAATTAAATAAATCGGCCAAGTGCGAGTCGGGCCTTGCTCTTTTAGGGTTCCGTTAAAAAGTTAAATTAAAATATTTCCATGTACCCATGGAAATATTTTAATTTATTTTTTTAATTTATTTTAATTTTTATTATTTGTTGTTATAGCGACAATAGAAATACAAAATATGTGAAAATTTCAACTGTCTATCTATTACGGTTTACGAGATACAGGCCGCTGACAGACGGACGGACGGACAGCGGAGGCTTAGTAATAGGGTCCCGTTGGCACCCGTTGGGTACGGAACCCTAAAAAGGGGGAAAATCAAGGGTTTGAAATTTCAAAGTAAGATAATTATACTGAGTGGGATATCATATGAAAGGCCTTTACTTGTGCATTCTAAAACAGTTTTTTATTTATTTCTAGATATAATAGTTTCTGATTAATCGGCCAAAATGTCGAAAAAAATACCGTTCCCCCCCCCTTATCTCCGAAGTTTACCAATCGAAAAATCTGAAATAATTATGGTCAATAGAGGTTTATGTATATTTTACAGGAAAAATAAAACCAACGCTCTAACTAGCATAGTTTTTTTTTATATTAACAATAAACCTCTACAAACAAAGTTAACGATAAATAAGCAAATTAATATAATATTATCGTTTTACTTTTACTTTTGGAGTATGGAACCCTCGGTGCGCGAGTCCGACTCGCACTTGGCCGGCTTTTTTGAAACTCATCAATCTTTTAGGGTTCCCCGGAGTTGTGTGCGCGGCGGCGGCGCGTTCGGGGAAAACAAAAATATACTTAAAAGTAACGTGGGTTGGGCCCTAAGGGTGATCGCACATCACGACACACTCCACCAGCAGTTGTCTCGAAGCTGTATATTGTAACGTTTTTGCTTGTAGGTAGAAAAATAACAAAACGTTATCGAAAATTTAAAGTGGTATATTATTTACGTTAGTAGGGCCATGGGTTTTAGGGGCCTTCAAATATTTTGCTCATCCGTAGTGGACCATGTACTGCCCTGTCGTCGTTGCTGTGGCAGGCCTCAAGCGACGGATGCTCGGCAAGGTAGGTAGGCAGGCCGGAAAAGGGCGCGGCGCACGGAAGGACGTTCCCACAGCTTCAGGTAGGAGTGACACGACGTCCACGACACGCAGAAGTGGCGTGCGGAACGTAATTGTGTTGCCAGGAAGTGTGAAGCTCGTATTATGAACCCTGGAACCAGCGCCCAGGCAATAAGGCACCATCCACATCCTCACGCTTAATTGTGACCACGCAATTAACTACGGGTCGTACACAGCATAAGTTGGCGGTGCGGTCACAATCAAACGGAGTTTACACTTTGTTTTTTTTTTCTTTAAAAAAAAAACTAGTATTAGCAATAAAGATGTACGCAACACTTACCCGATATTCCGGGGTTGAATACGTACGTCGAATAAGCGTCTTAAGGGATGCTAACGGCAAAAACGTGGCGATTCGGTACCGCCAGCGACACAGGTTACTGCTTTCAGGTGTAAAATTCCAAAATGCCGCCCGTCGCGGAGGTCGACGCGAGCACAAGCATTTGCGAAAGAACTGGTTAGGTGCGGTGCGCGGGGAGAGGGAACGCGCAAGCGTCACCTGAGACATTCAAGGTCGAGCGTCAAGTTATAAAATAATTTTGAATTTAATATGTTAGGTAAACGACAGATCGAAAAAACGTTCCTCAGATGATTTTATTTAAGTATTTACTCGTAGAATTAACCTACTACGTTACAATATCAACGGTGAAGTGTCATTATTTATAACAACTGACATTTAGCAATTTTTTCCCGTTTATTGGATAAGTATACTTATAATAGACTAAGCACCTTTTGTGCATACAAATGGTCTTTATTTTATCAATTTAGCCAAGCAATAATTCAACAATTCAAACAAATAAAATATTACAAAATATTACATGAATAATTTTCACCTACTGTAAAATTGCATTTTTGTACTTATTATACATTCACACCTCACCGTTGATATCTTCTATCTATCTATCTACTAGTGGTTCGCCCCGAACTGAGACCTCGCGGTAACGGTTTCCCATAATTACTTATTCATTCAATAGATACATGACGATCAAAATTGACATTATTATTATGCCCGTTTTCAGCAAACATACCTAAATCATCCCCTTTGTAGAAGTCTCTTTACGTAGGTAGCCCCTAAATACAATCCTAACATCCCAATGTCATTTTCACCTTTAGTTGTCCCGTAGAGGTTCGTAATAACAAAGTTGACAGAAAGTGTCAACTAACTTAACATAGGTAGCCCGTAAAGGTTAGGGAACTGTTAAAGTGAAATCCTCAAGGCCTCAATCAAACTTAGGTATAGTTTTTTGGAACATTCAAATTAAATTACTTGTACACAGCGTCAACTATCGACACGATCAGAAAACATGTAAAAACAAACTGCAACGTGAAGTTTTATTGATGTTTGCTAAATGACTAAATAATAATTTTAATTGAATAATATGTAACATATAGCTGCATTTGCTATATGAGATGAGAGCGCCATCTATTGACATCATTGTGAAGTTCTGTTGTTGCTGCTCATTAAAAGTTAAATAATTTAGTTTCCTTATTACATTTATCTAATTTTAGTATTTGTTGTTCAAGTACATGATATTACGCTAAAATTATAAAACTTTCAAGCCCCAGCTTTCAATGGTTATTCCGTTGTGAGGTCAAATATAATCTCCACTTTGAAAGCCCCCCATTTCGTCAATTTTAGGAAAAAAATTAAAAAAAAAAATACTTTTGTACTCTGTTCCAAATTATCTTTAAAATGAGGTACTGTGACCCTATGAAACGCAAAAAAATTTTTTTTCTTCGCATTCGCTTCTATGAGAGCCCCCCTAAAATAAAGATTTTTATAACTTTTTAAGCCATTTCCGGCTGGAGGCCATCGGTTTACATATCATATCTAAAATTGAAGTAATTACGTTCAGTAATTCAGAAGTTATAAGGCTCTGACAGACGGACGGACGGACGGACGGACGGACAGGTGCAAATTCACTCAAGTAGACTCAAAGACCTTCGCTTCGCTCGGTCGATAATATAATAAAACTGTAACAGATCCAATTCTGTACATTGAAGATATTTTGAAAATTTTTGTTTGAGGACACTCTATAATCGATACTGAAGCCAAAACAATTTTTTTTTTATTTTTTGTCTGTCTGTCTGTCTGTCTGTCTGTCTGTCTGTCTGTCTGTCTGTCTGTCTGTCTGTCTGTATCTTGGCCGCGCATCACGCCGATACTACTGGACGGATTTAAATGAAATTTGGCACGATTTAAGTTAGTACTACGAGGTATAATATAGGATACTTTTTATCCCGAAATTCAGCACGGTTCCCTTGGGAGAGGGGATGAAAGTCAAAATGTGTATTTCGCTGTAATTCATTAAGGCGTATTCCGATTTAATCCATTTGTTTTTTGTTAGAAAGCAGGTTCTTTAGAGATTGTCCTGTAATTATTTCAAGGTCGTCAATTTCGTAGTTCAGAAATTATAGACATCACAATCTTCTGTATAGGTCCAAATAACTTGAACCCCGGAATCTACAGGATACTTTGAATGAACGGCTCATCTTAAGCTGGCATGTGTAATTTATCGTATATAGCCATCGTGGATACTATTTTGTCAAAGTCAAACTACTCCAAAGGCGTCAGATTTTGCCAAACGATCATTATACCTACATACTACATAGTAGGTATGGATGTAATACATCGTATGGACTTAATGCTACAGTGTTTTCCTATGCAATTTAATATTCTAATCATACTAATATTATAAATGCGAAAGTGTGTTTGTTTGTTGGTTTGTCCTTCAATCACGCCACAACAGAGTTACTGATCGACGTGATTTTTTTGCATCGGTACTGTAGTTGAGGACATAGGCTACTTTTTATACCAACTAAATCCACGCGGACGAAGTCGCGGGCATCAGCTAGTACTAAATAAAAGTGAGAGCTGTTGACGTCATCCGTGAGGGGGAGAATGCTAAGACCGCAGTAAACGAATCGTTACGATAATGATTGAGTGTCCGCTCGTTATTGTTCTTTGATGCTTATTTAATTGCCACCATTTGTCGAAAATTTTCCTTCATCCTGGAACGTAATAGAGATAATTTCTGTATTTCAAAATGTAAATAGTGATTCAAGTTGACGAATACGGCAGCACGGGTCATACATCCATAGACTTATTATGTTTACTACCGCACCAGACAAGCCATTATTTTTACACCTACACAAGGTAACACATTTGATTCATTTACTCCGTCTTTTTGAATGTCACGTCCTTTACATAATATACTAGCTGATGCCCGCGACTTCGTCCGCATGGATTTAGTTTTTAAAACTCCCGCGGGAACTCTTTCATTATCCGAGATAAAAAGTAGCTCTCCCGGTCTGAAGAACAACTACTACATCCATTACTATACCCATGCAAAAAATCGCATCAATCCGCTGTTCTGTTTTTTTTTAAAGTATCCTATGTCCGTCTCCTGGTTCTAAGCTACCTCTCTACCAATTTTCAGCCAAATCGGTTCATCCGTTCTTGAGTTATAAATAGTGTAACTAACACCACTTTCTTTTATATATATAGATAAGGGGTTAGCTTAACAAATGCTGCGTTTCTTGCGAATTCTTCTCAGTAAAAATCCGCTTTCTGAACAGGTGGTAGTCTCAACCCAAAGTGGTGGTAGTCAAAGTGGTGGTAGTGTCATAAGAGTTACGAGTACAAGTTGGCCTACATGAAATTATTAATGTTGAAAATCAAGAATCAGCAAAAGATCACACATATTAATCGGTTGGAATGGCATTCCGGACCAGTGGTAAGTTCAATTGTCGATTCAAAAGCACACTTTAAAAGTTTATTTGAATTAAAAACTTTCTACTCTATTCTATACTGAGGCAGGTTGTGAAACTCATAGCCCTTGTCGTTGGGGGGCGGGTAAAGGCGGGTAAGGGCGGGTAGTTCCACTGTGAACCTTAATCATTTTGTAACATACAAAATGTTTGACTTGCAGACTCTGCCGAAAGCTGTCGAAAACTTTCACATCAAAACTTTCTACTGCCGAATGCCGAATTGTGAGGAATTTCTAATTAAATTGCTCTTAAGGAGCTCCACTCGCGCCGCCGCCAGCGCTGCCGACGACGTGTTGGTGTGAAAACAATTTAGTTTGCGAGCTGACAGTTGCAGTGCACGAGACATACGTATACTGACAAACTACATTTATGCACACATCAAAAAACAAAAGATTCGACATAACAAACTTAATAACGATTTTGTTCGTATATAAACGTTGTAATCCGACTATGAAAACATTGGATTTCGAAACATCCGTCAATTTATTGATTTTGTAGCTTATGTCACCTGGACCATCATAACGAATCAATTGACACCTCATCAGTAGTTCATTCACAGTCACATACATACACTGCTAAAATCATAACCCTTCCTTTTGAATTGGCCGTAGTCGGGTAAAAACAAAACGAAACACTAAGCATTACAATATGTACCTACATACCATTATTAACGTTTACCAGCGACATCGTCCGCATGGAGGTAGGTTTTAAAATCCCCGGGAACCCTTTTAGGTTTTCTGGAATAAGTAACAAAGTAGTCTATGTCACTCTCCAAGTCCTTAACCATACCCATGCAGAAAATCACCTCAATGCGTTGCTCTGTTGCTACGTGGTTGAAGGAAAAACCCACAAACAAACACACTGTCGCATTTATAATTATAAGTATAAGACACCTCGGCCTACACTACCAACGGATTTCAGTATTATTTCTTTTGAGATATTGAACTTGTATGACATGTCAAAACAATTTTGCAATAAGACTGTTGTAAGCGTTACGTATCTAAGGCTCTGTGCACACAAAAATTACGTTTACTTTGAATTCTTAAGTTATATTCTCACAGTGGTGCCTGTATTTACGAGTATGTATTTCTGTGTTTTGCTTCTTGCTGTTCATATGAACAGTCATAGTGTCAACTGTCCATACACTACAGATTTATTATTTTTATCGAGCTGTCGGCAATATTTTGAATCTAGGTCAAGCTTTGAGTATTAAAATTGGTTCAATACTTAAAGAGATCAAGAGGTTGGAGCCGTGTGTTCATCGATCAGTCGACACTAATGAGTTTCAATTTTACTTTACTTTAATAGCACTTTAGCATCCAAAGCTGAGTGAAATTCAGGTCAAACTATATTTCGGGATCAGCTCACATAATTTTTATCAAAGTAAGCACTATGCGAAAGTTGATTGGCACTTATTTCAATTTTAGCCTTATTTCCCTAATAATCCCCCAAAACTCATGGAAATTGACGTCTATGCCTGTGTCGACTTATCAACATATTATCCCACGGCTGGGCAAAGAAACACTGGGCACTATTTGGCTGGTTGTGAGAAGTCATCATCATCATTATCATCAAGAACCCATCAACGGCTCGCTACTGAGCGCAGGTCTCCTCTCAAAGAGGGGTCATAGACCATAGTCCACCACGCTGGCCCAATATGCACTGTGGACTTCACACAACTTCGAGAACATTATGGGGAACGTTCAGGGGTGCAGGTTTCCACACGATGTTTCGTTCACCGTTGAAGCATGTGATATTTAATTGCTTAAACGCATCGAATCTACGGACCGCTAAATAAGAGAACACAGACCTAACCATTAGGCTATCAGTGCTTGAGACTGGTATGCCCTTTTCTGATTGGTCCTTGCAGTGGCACCATCAACTCGTTCTACATACGAGGTAACGAAAGCTTAACGAACATAGATTATCATACTCTTGGTTCATCACACGTAATCGGTTTAACTCTACGCGCGATATCGCGCGTCAGTGCGTCCCGTCGACGCCTTATTACACACATTACACGTTATCTGTAATCGAGTTAACGAAGTGTAATCATGTGCGAGCTGTAATTCGCTGTAATTAGCTCCGTATCTCTGTTAGTTTCAACATTAATTTATCACTCTCAATAATTATATAACAGCTGTTACAAGAGTAATATGGTAAAAGCATAATAAATGTTTCTGCTAGCTGGTCACGCGGCTTGTTATTAATTTAATACAAATTAGCGAAGGAAGTGTGAAAGAATTACTATAAGTATGTTCTTCGTACATTATAGGCATACGCTTGACAGGTGCAACGCGTTTGCCTAGAAGATGCCTATTCACTCTTGCTTTAAAGATATCCAAATTGTACGTATTAGGAAACACAGATCTTGGAAGAGCGTTCCAGACCTTAGCCGTGCGAATCAGATATGAAAACTTGAACCGCTTCGTGCGCATGGATGGGATATCCACGATGCAGTGATGGAAGCCCTTCCGATGTCTGGCAGTGCGGTGATAAAAAGGTGAAGGGGGACAAGTTCGAAGAGCTCCTGAGCACACTCACTGAAATATGTCCTATAAAAGTATGATAAGAGCAATTTTTCTAACCTCCAAAATCTCATCAGATTTCTTTGACCCACGAAAATATTAAATAATTAAGAAAAAAAATAGGGCGATGATGATGTGGGAGATAATGAGTTTTCTGCAATACAAAGTAAGAGCAGCTTTGCTAGATAAAAAGATGCAATTTGGAACTACCCACTTATACAATTTCTTAGCTTCAATAATTAAACTTTTCAATTACTAGCTTCCAAGTCGTAAATAGCATCTCTTAATCAAGTAAATGATCTGGGCGCTGGTGAAAAGTGGACAAGTATATTTGTCGGCACTTCTGGGCACCGCTCCAATCAATGATTGCTTCGCATCGCACGATTCATGCTCCTTTATACTCGTTCATATACTATCTGCGAGTTACGAGAAGAGCGCACTGATTTTAGAAGTCTAAACTATAACTGTCAATTTACATAGTTGCATTAGCTTCACTGGCTACATTTGAGACACAGTCTGTGCAGATATAAATTGGCTGCAGTCTATAAACTCCCACTCCATCAGGTTTTTAATGGAAAAGCTGTGTCGGGATATCCCGAGGAGATATTTTCCGTCAGTTTGCGCTTCCCTGGAGCGTCTTGAAATGTTTGCACGCTGGAATAACGGCTAATAATTGAAGTCGGGTACTAATGCTCGTACTAGTCAAGTCCAAGGGAAGTTAAAACTGAAGTTCTTATTGCGGGGTTTCAGTTGTCAATGTATCGAGTGACATATTAGCTTGTCCGCCATTTTTGATTTGGCATGACGTATCAATATTAAAAATCCGAAAGTATGTTTGTTGGTTTCGTGATTTTTACTTCAATCACGTAGCATCGTAGCAACAGATTGACGTGATTTTCTTGCATGAGTAGGTATAGTTGAGGAAATGGAGATTCGCTTATGTTATATTTTATCCCGGAAAAACAGAGTTGTTGCGGAGATTTCTCAAATCTTACTCCAGAAGTCGTGGCAAAATCTAGTAGTTTACAAAAAGCGACATGATAACATGAAAATAACAAAACGCTATTTATGAAAATAAATAATGAGTACCTGCCTAGTGTGACTCCCCAGGTGCTGTAATGTTTCGGCGCTAGGGATCCACACTCGTTGTATATAAATAAAACATTACAAGCATTGTACGCGTAAAGAAAAGGAAAAGAGCGTAGTGACATAACAATAAAAGGTCCGGAGCGGCGCTCCGCTCCGCTTCGCAAACGCGTCATTGGCGGGGATTTGTGTATTGTTCGTAATTCGTCGCTTTGTGCTGACGTTGTAACCAATTTCTTTACTGGAAAATGGAGGATGAACCATTATGGAACAGAATAGAATAGTACTATTGTACCGGCTGCCAGGTACTTAGCTACGTGTAATAAATGATCAAGTACTTGTGAAAATGTGTTACGCTACAGAGGCGTGACACATAATGCGATAATGACGTGGTGTAATGTGTTACGGTGGCGAGATCAAACACTATAGTATAATATATTTACATGCAGGATAATAATATTATATTTATCTACTCCAGCATCGAAAAGTTCCAATTTCGAATTTGACAACTGAATCGAAATGGTTATCTTCTTAAAATAGGATACCTAAAGCTAAGGCTCTGAATTCTGGCACTTTTGTACCGTTCATACGACAGAGGCGCCATAGGCGGCTGGTGGCGGCTTACGGAGTTACTTTTTGTTACTTTTAATGATTTTATTTTCCTTGTCGTAGATAAAATCTTGTATGCAACTGAACGTAATTAGTCATTTTAATTCTCGTACTATCCTATTTTGATACTCGGCAAGCCTCGTATCAAAAAACAGCACTCGAATTAAAATGACCCTCATTACGATGCAGTTGCATAAATAGCTATTCTATGTTTCTTATAATCTCGCTCGCTTGCTTGATGGGGATTTGTTTACAGGCATGGCTACGCCTCCACATTACGCGCGTTCTGACGCGCCGCAGTTGACCAGTATTCAGCTGAAGCGCGAATTGAATCTAGGATATTGAAAATGATGTCAAGTACATCATTAAACTGCTATCATAGCCTCATTAAAATGCGCTATTGCTGTTTGCACCTTCGCGTATATCAGATCGGCGCTGACGGTTTGCGCAAACATGCACCGTCACGTTCCCCGACGCTGCGAAATGCAAAGTTTGCGCGAATAATGCGCAGATTAGGAGCGATTTACTCGCCTGTACAGGTGATTATCTGCACGCTACGGTGGAGTTTTGCCTCCACTACTCGCTACAGCTCACCGTACCTACCTATGCACAAAGAGTCAGCAAGTGTAGTATTATGGTAATATTATGTTTTTAAAGGGTGTATTGTGTAACGCCAGTCTCGCGGGATACATTCTACTTGACAGATGTACATTGTACAACTGTACATGATTGTGTTACTTGTATGACAGATTGACGATAATTGCTATATTATATCTTCACGCAGTACGACAACGTGCAAGCGCAGAGGGTGTAGTTACGACGGAACTAATATAATATTCTGTGATTTTGTGCTGCACTGCAACAGCTTATAGAAATGATGATGATTAACGATTAAAATATTATATGCGTGAATGCGAAAGTAACTCTGTTTGTTTATAAGTCTGTTAACTTTTCACAGCTTAACTACTGAAGTGACCTTGACCAAATTTTGGCACATCTGGAGACAGAGTTTATATTTTGGACACGAATAGATGCAATCACAAGGACGTAGATGCAACATCTTTAAATACATTATGACAATGACGGTGAACAAAAAATTTGTCAACACACCGGCCGCACCGCGCCGCGTTATCGACTGAATGTGAACAGGTACAAATTGCTAATAGCAGACTGGAAATCCATTCCTGGGTTTGAATCCGGGTTGAATACTATTATACTTCGCGATCAATGCCTACTTAAAGGAATATTACTATTTTATTCTCAAGGATAAATTACCATGGAAAATATTACAAATAGACGTCCTACATCAAAAACTTTATCTGAGCAAGATCTATCCGATCAATATTTATCTGATGATGATTCAATACTAAGTTCCAGCGTAATAAATATTTCAACACACAGTGCACCAGACAGAACATTAATTGACTTTGAAGAAATACATGAACTTAAACGCCTAATCGATAAACTGAATGCAGAACTTACCAGTGCACACCAGGAAATTGCAAACTTAAATTCTGAGAATACAGCATTGAAGTGTGATATTCGTGAGAAAGACAAAACGATTTCACTGTTGAAAAGAATATCTTCCGATCCACGTTCATCATCCATGGTGACTCCCGTCCATAAGGTTCATATTTCGCCACTATCACAAAGACTAACATATCGCAACATTAAAACACCAAGAAGTTCACCATTACACTCTGATGGTATATGTAGGAATCTTTACAAGGAATGTTCTACACCATTGAGAAATAACCAGCAGATAGTACCCGAACAAGACAAATTGGACCGCACAAATGAAAACTTTAAATTAGTAAATAAACAATGTTCCAGTCACGACCGCGCAACGCGGAAGCTACGGAGTAATGAGGACATTTCTAAAATACCTAATATTTTCATAATAGGCGATCAGCAACTATGTAACTTGTCGAGTGCATTGCATCAAAGTAGGCTCAATTCGATGAGTAATAAATATTCAATCTATGGGTTAATAAAACCGTTCGCTGATTCGTCAGAATTATTAATTAATTGTGAAAACTACTGTAAAAAAATTTCTAAACATGATATTGTAATAATCGGAATTGGGGCTAACGATACAAATCCCTATAAATTGTTCTCTGAGCTTAGCCATGTTTTATCTATTCTGAGAAACACTAGTTTTTGTAGTAAATATATATGAAAATCGCTTCCTCAACTGTGGTTTGTTAAATAAAAATATAAAATTGATAACACAAAACTATGAAAACTGCACTTTTGTTCAGCCAAACTTCAATTACAATATAAGAAATACACACGAAAACAGAATAAGAAACTTGTGCTTAAAATTAAACATAGAAATAGACTATATTCACTATAAAAAAAAATATTTAGACGGTTTTAAAACAATTATAAAATCTAATAACAAGAGAAAAATATACAAAAAGGGGACCATCCCATATTACTTTCATTCCCAAAAAAATGATTTACTTAATTCACATAAACCTTTGAATAAACTTTATTCAATGAGTCAAGAGAAAAAAGGGACAATCCCCTATTACTTTAAATTATTACCATCAAAACAATGTTTAAATCTTCCTAAAGATCACCAACTGATGAATAAAGAGTTTTCCGATGCTAACGCGCAAACTAATATTGATAACAGGCTACGTACAACCAGTTTAGAAAATCTAAAAAATAACACTTCTAATAAATGTAATATATCCACGACACCTGACAATCTTTTTCGTGTATAATGAAATAAATATATTACATCAGAATATCAACGGACTCATCAATAAATCAGATCTTCTACTATTAACGTTAGATTCTTTTATTGATAAAAAAATTTCAGTTGACGTTTTATGCATCACTGAGCACAACATGACAATTAATGATACCAGCTCACTTAATATCACTAATTATACCCTAGGAGCTCATTTTACAAGAAATAATAGATATGGAGGATCATGCATATTAGTTCACAAGCAACATAAATTTAAAACTCTACCCGTAACTAAATTTTGTCATAGCAATACAATAGAATGCTGTGCAGTGGAGCTTTTGCAACATAAAATTATAATTTTATGTATTTATAGACCGCCAAAAACTTTGCAAAGTGATTTTAATACCTTTTTTCTCAATCTTGATTCTCTCCTACAAGAGTTCTGCTATAGTAAAAAGAAAATTATTCTTTGCGGTGATTTCAATATCAATACTCTAATTGACACCAAAGAAGCTAGGACTTTTCTTCAGCTTTTAAATACATTTAATCTTAAACTTGCTTTTAATGAACCTACAAGGCTAATCAGTGGATCTTGCATTGATAATTTTATCCATAATATTAAAGGGTGCAAAGGAAACATTTTTGACTTTGATTTATCTGATCATACGGCGCAATTATTATCGTGTCCGGTTAAACTTAGTTACTCTTTGAAATATTGGTTTTCAGAAGCACGTGACTATAGTAAAGAAAATCTGGAAAAATTTCAAGAATATCTGGGTTGTCTTAGCTTCAAAGAGGTTTATGAGACTAACGATCCTGAGTCTGCTTTTAATCATTTTTACGATCTATTTATTCTTTTTTATTCACTATGCTTCCCAGTAATAAAAATAAAAAATTATGTCCAAAAACGACCTAGGTGGATTTCTAAGAGTATTAAAAATTGTTCTAAGAAAAAACATGCATTACTATGGCAATACAGGAAAAACCGAAATGAAAATAATAAAACTAAACTGAAAGAATACTCTAAACGGTTGAACAAAATCATAAAATTAACGCAAAAATCTCAGAACATATATCAAATTAACTGTGCTACTAATAAATCCAAGGCAACATGGAACATTGTCAAATCTAATTATGACAAAGTAAAGGCACCCAAGGAAGAGATAAATCGAATAATTATTGGAAGTAATATAATTGAAGATCCTTTAGAGATAGCAAATTCTTTTAATAATTTCTTTATTAACCAAACTCCTAATAATGACATCCAAAATGCCAATACATCAGTTACCAAAGCGATTAACGGTAATAATTACAATTCTATATTTTTAAAGCCTACTACCCCATTTGATGTTAATAAAACTATTAAATCACTCAATAATACAAATAGTACTGGATATGATCAAATAACCACTAAGGTTTTAAAATTTGTGTCACTTACAATCTCACCCGTACTGAGTTATATCATTAATCTTTGTATTTCTGAAGGTGTGTTTCCCGATAAACTGAAGACTGTTATAGTAAAACCACTCTTCAAGAAACTTAACAAGGAATCGATGAACAACTATAGACCCATAGCACTTGTCCCCATTCTTTCTAAAGTCTTTGAAAAGATTATCTATGAGTCCTTGAATAGTTACTTTGAAAAAAATAAATTGTTTGCAGAGGAACAATTTGGTTTTCGTAAAAACAAAAGTATAAATATGGCAGTCTATAAATTTCTTAATTCTGTCATGCATAATTTAAATGACAGGGTTCCAGTCTGTGCTTTATTTATGGATTTAACCAAGGCCTTTGATTTTGTCGATCATAAAATACTATTAAACAAACTTTATGCCTATGGTGTGAGAGGAAACGTATTGGACCTTCTAAATTCATACTTAACAAATAGAAAACAAATAACACAGATTACTAAAGTCAACTGGAAATATAAAAAGCTTGTTAATTACCATTCACACTCGAGAGTAATTCAACGCGGCGTTCCTCAAGGAAGTATCTTAGGCCCACTATTATTTATTATATATATCAATGATCTACCAAAATACGTAACTCACCATGATATGGTCTTGTTTGCTGATGATAGTACTATTATATTTGAAAATAAAACCATAAATGACCTCATTATTAATGTTAAAAATACACTGGATATAATAATAAACTGGCTTAATCGTAATAAACTAACAATCAACTTAGATAAAACAAACTTAATGATTTTTAAGCTCAGAGAAAATATGCCCTATGCTTTGAATGTAAATTATGAAGGTAAAACTATCAACGAAGTCAATATAACAAAATTCTTAGGTCTGAATATTAATTCTACTTTAAATTGGAAGGAACATTTAAATCATATTTGTACTAAGTTAAGGCAATTCTCCTTTGCACTTCATATGTTGCGGAAAACAGTAAACGTGTCGGCGCTACTGACGGTTTACCATGGCTATGTGGCTTCGCTATTGAGATATTGTATTTTATTTTGGGGTAATTCTACTGAAAAAGAAGCCGTATTTAAGGCACAAAAGAAATGCTTAAGGGCCATATTTAAATTAAAAACGACAGATAGTTGTAAGCCCTATTTTAAAAAGTATAAAATTGTTACAATGCCATGTCTGTATATTTATGAAACTATTGTATTTGTTAAAAGTAATTTAAATTTATTTCAAAATCGCAATAGCAAAAGACATGCCATTGAGCTGCGACAGCCACCCAGTAGATGTGCCCATTTTACAAAAAGCTTCTTCTGCACTGGGCCTCGTTTATATAATAACTTACCCAGAGACATTATTGAAACGCAGGAGATCCCTATGTTTAAAAAAAAGTTAAAAATTTTTTTGATAGATAAGACATATTATACAATTTGTGATTACCTTATGGAAAAATTTTAACTGTTGTATATTATTTTGTGACATTTAATTTAATTTTTTTTTTTGACATATAATAACATTCCTATATTTGTACACCACACTTTGGTAGGATATGCGCATTTTAAATTGTATAATTATAACATCTTGACTGTACCATATTCACAAATTAATAAATGAATTTGAATTTGAAAAAAAAAAAAAAATTTGAATTTGAATTTGACAATATACTATGATGGTCTTAATTGAACTTTTACCTCAATTAGAGACGGTTGACATTCGTGGAGAGCAAAGCCTGTACGCTCGTCAATCGAAACATTGGTTGTTAAAAATAAAATGGTCTTTAAATAAATGAAAATTAATGAAATATGTCGGCGAGGAGCGAATGTGTTTTAATCGCAGCGGCAAGCGGAGAGCTCGCATGACATAAAGCGAGTATCAGCCTAAGGGTCAAATTAGACGGTGCCTCGTTCATCGTTAATTTTTGCGAAAATGAACCCTAATAAAGGCCCTTTGCACCAATGGCGAATTTAGACGGATGGCTCACCGATGACCTTCGGAAATGAAAGCAATAGTCTCGAAAAATTAACCGTTCAAAATTCACCCTTAGGGCGGTTTCATTATTCAAATTAATACGGTTCATTTTCGTAAAAAATTTCGCAACGATGAACAAGGCTCCGTCTAATTTGGGCCTTACGCGCTGATTTACCGGCGTGTACTCACGGCGACCGCAGTGCACGCGGCGCGCTGATCCACGCTCGTGACCGCAGGCCGCCTGCCCGCCCCCCGCCCGCCCGCCCGCGCTGCCGACCGGCTGAACGGAGCCAAGCTAAGCTGTACGCGGTCAGTTCTATAATTTGAGATTTGCGAAGATTTGGCTAGTTATTTAGACGTTACCTCAAATATGGTTGAATCATGCGTCATGCTCGTGAACGGGTTCCACCAGCGAAAATGGGGTTGCTTTCTATCTGCCCGACTTAATGTGTTGAATTATAATTACGTATGCTTTTGTGGAACTCATTGTGGAAACACTGCATAAATAGCATGGTATCTTTTGAATTGTAGACTTGTTTTGAAAAGAGCAACCGCCAAATTTATTGCTGATTCTTCTCGGCAGGAAGGGCATTCCGAACCAGTGGTAGACTCATTGACGATTCTAAAGCACTTGTAAAAAAGTTTATTTGAATAAAAACATTTCTTTTCTATTCTATAGTAATACTCGTCCAGGGGAGTTAATCATTTTAGAATTCTTCTCAGATCAAGGAGTATTTCATCAGAAATCTTCATAGCTTAAATTTTAAGTCAATAAATAATAGCCTAGCAATGTTTACTTACGTTTTAAGTCGATAAATAATAGTCTAGCAATTTTAACGTTTATTTTTATATATTTTTTACGTTGTTTCTCCGTTAGTACTTTTAAATTTATTTATAACGGGCTTTTGCCCGTGACCTTGTTCGGGTGTAGTTAGGCTTTTAAAAACCCGCGGGAAATATTTAAAAAAAAATAACATGGTCTATCGTCATCAACGTCGCATTCGTTGCTCCATTGCTGAGTGATTGAAGAACAAACCAAGAAATAAACACACTTTCATATTTATAATAGTAGTGCAAGTGCTAATACACAGTGTAGACTTCCGTTTATTTTGTAGTTAGCTGTATTTGACTGCAACTCGGCAGCCGTGGCTATCGCCCATAGTAGTGTAATCAATAAAAGATAATGTAATAAAATGTAAAAATGTAACTAACAAAATAACTTTATAATATTTGTATGGGATATGAATACGTAATGTTTCGGGACCTAAAATTTAAAATTAAACCTAAAATAAGTTATCACCTTCCAGTATAAGTAGAGTAAGTACGTATTTTGCTATTGTTTTAGCAATGCGGGTCACATTCCCGGCGTTAAGTGCCGTACGTAGCCTCCGAGGCGGATTATTGTGGACACAAATCGCCCTCACAGGCCCGGGGGCGCACATCGCTACATGATAGATAGGAGCAATATATTCGGACACCTCAAACACACATTCTATCGCGTTTGTAAGGTGTGGGGGGCATATGTGGGGGTGGCGGCTGGGCTGAGGGAGGGGGCGGGTATCAAGCCGATGGTTATTCACGCCAGCGCCGCATTGGGACCGATGCCGGCGAAGCCAACGTTTGCACAGGATCTTCGTGGGATCTTCTCAACTTTACGACCGTCAATAAATGTTTTTATACCCATTTAACAGGGATTACTGGAATGGCACTTTTGGGTGTATACTATAAACTGTAGTCGTATCAGCATAAGTAGCGGTTAGGGCGAATCTACCACCTGCCATACGTAAACAACTTCACTCACTGTATGCGCGTAGCCTAGTGTTTCGCCTATTCTTCGTCTGCTTCCGAATGGCGTCCACCTAGTCATACATCCAGGTATGACTCTGTTAGGGACTCCACGTGCCTCAGTATTGTGCCTCCAGCAGCTAAAAAGGTAATAATCGATAGATGAAAAATCTCATTTGAGACTGCCTCTAACCTTTTCTCCCTATCTCTTTTAACCGGACTATTAATAGCTAGTCGCTCTGTCCCCGTCGTTCTCTCCGCCTCAAACGTAACCTTCGCTAAGTATACTTATAATACCTCCTCCACAACAGCGGCCGGCCTGTGTCAGCGCTCTTACGAATTATTGCAAATATCTTAGAGCATCACATATAAAGCAAATCTCAATCGTGTGTATATCAGTGTAAAAAGTATCTACATGTTTTAATAAAATATTTGTGGGAGAATTTGAGAGCCCACCGCATTATTATCCCAAAAAACCTGTGAGAACAGGAAAGTTGTCACGAGCATCACTTACAAAAATACGACGCAAGGATACCCTATAATATTAATTGTAAATAATATTTCCCGTATGACAAAACCTGAAATAACAAAAGTTACCTTATGAAGACTTCACATCAAAAATAGGCTTTGCAACTTCCCTTCCCGGACCGGAAGATAGCGCTTAGCGCCGGGCGAGAGCTGCCACTGCCCAGTGACGCAGACACAAGTCGGTAACCTTTCACCTAATTAGTTCGAGCGATCTCTCTGGAACTCGGTCTGCTGAACCTTCTAGCCAGATAATTTGTGTCTTAAGTCATGTCTTAAAATGAGTATGTATTTGAATATTAGTTTCAATTCGATGCCTTAACATGAGTAAGCTAAGTATGTCACGCTCTCTTTAAGCATTTCTGTGGTGGTGTCGTGTGATGCCGGTTGTTACGTTTCCTCAAATATGGTCGTGCGAAGCAATGTCACGCTCGTGAATGGGTTCCACCGGCGGGAATGGGGCAACTTTCTGTTTGGCCGTCTTAACATGTATTGAATTATAATTACGGTTGCTTTTGTGGAAATTCCCCTCATTGTAGAAACACTGCATACATAGCATATTATCTATTATATTGTAAACTTGTTTTGAAAAGAGCAACTGCCGAGTTTCTTGCTGGTTCTTCTCGGCAGGAACGGCATTCCGAACCAATAGTAGACTCGTCGACGATAAAAAAAAAAGTAAAAAAGTTTATTTGAATAAAAAACATTTTTATTCTATTCTATTCTAATAATAATAGTTTCACATTTAGATCTATTTACAACCATACAGAAATATGAAAAAAACCACCATGTCCTAGTGGCTGCAGCGACCAGGTAAAGCTCCACACACACAGATCACCGTCGCTACGACCAACTGCCAGTACATAGAATTCTTCCGGTCTTTACAACCTTACTATGAACATTCGTAATAAAGATAATTCGTCATCAGCAATGATAGGTAGTAATGGTAACGACTGTAGTCTCCTATTCCGGGGTCACCACAGGTTCGATCTCGGGCACGGGACTTTTGCAAGTTATGTGCGTTTAAGCAATTAAATATCACAAGCTTTAGCGGTGAAGGAAAACATCGTGAGGAAACCTGCACACTTGAAAGATCCCCATAAAGTTCTCGAAGGTGTGTAAAGTCCGCCAATTCGCATTAGGCCAGCGAGGTGGACTACGGCCTTTAACCCTTCTCTGAGAGGAGACCTGTGCTCAGTGGTAAGCCGTGTCCGTGGCCATATATTCCGTTGGGTCCCTTATATCCAATAGATTTAGGACCAGATGGGCCACGAACCGTTTCCAAAATTTGCAAGAGTAGAAATGTATAGAAATGTTTTTTATTCAAATAAACTTTTTACAAGTGCTTTTGAATCGTCGATGAGTCAACCACTGGTTTGGAATGCCCTTCCTGCCGAGAAGAACCAGCAAGAAACTCAGCGGTTGCTCTTTTCAAAACAAGTTTACAATTCAGTAGATACTATGCTATGTATGCAGTGTTTCCACAATGAGTGGAAGTTCCACAAAAAGTATGCTTTTTATTATAATGCAACACATGTTAAGGCGGGCAGATAGAAAGCAGCCCCATTCCGGTCGGTGGAACCCGTTCACGAGTATGATGCATGACCCAGCCATTGCTTCCAACCAGCCAAGCACGGGACAGAATCGACCCGGAATGACAGAACATGGTAGAACACCTCGAGCCGTGTTGTATATGTGTATTGTGTATAGAACGTAGTTTGTATTCTCAATCTTCCAATTGTAGCGCGGAGTCTCGCGGTAACAAGCCGTTTAATATTAATGCGGGGAAATTGCAAACATTCGCCTCCAACTCCTAGTTCATTACTCACTCGCTTTGTTTACCGACTAGCGCCGACACGAGGCTTCGTTCGTCTGAAGAAGACTTTGATAAGTGTTTAGATTTTGCAAGTGGTATAAAAGGCATGATGACAGTAACAAAGAATCGATGAAATTATGGATTTAACAAATGAAATAATTACATAATTAATAATGGTGAGAAAGAATAAAACTATCTGAATTACTCTCTACTAGATTTGATGGAGAAGTCTGTCTCAGTAGAAAGTATTCTCATAGTTATACTTGTGCATCCAGGTAAGTACGATGACACCGCAATCAAGTGTTTCGAAAATAATAATTCAAGTACCGAAGACTCGAAATACTTTAAATTCCAAATGAAATTCAAACTTTGAAGGCTGAATAAGATTGATTTGGAATTTATTCGGAGCGTATCTAGAGATGGTAATGAAGCAAACTTTCCAGCGCGGATTGAATTTGAGCTGTCTCTTCTGCAGGACAATATCGAGGTCTCACTCTCCGGTCCCGAGGATAACGAATAATTTAATAAATCGGCTTAATGACAGGGTATTGTCGGTAAAACTGTCTCTCCAAAAACTTTGTTTCAAAATTTCACACGACAATAAAACTTGTGAGACGGAGCTTTGGGGCACAGGCAAAAACTCAAATCTAGAAATACTTACTACAAAAATTTCTTAACAAATTTCTTAAAATTATGTGTCAGCACTACAATCGTGAGCATCTATCTCAAGATAACATAAATACAAGAAGTTGAAACCAGAACAAAGATCTATATAGAACAGATCAACAGTCACAAAAATAAATTAGCTACATCACTCGGGTTCCCCATGGAGATAAGAAGGCTTAAATGTGCTTCCAAAGGGATTACACTGACTAAGCTAAAGCGAAACAAAACAATAGCATAAGGCAGAACTTACTAAATATTGATGAGATTTGCTTATAGCTGTTGCAGCTATTATATGATTGAACTGAGTGTAATAAAATTGACAAATATTTCCACAAATACTAAGCTTTAACTTGAAACAAATTTCTCCGCTCTTCGCAAGCGGTTATATAAATCTGAATCGCGACAAATCGCGTCCATTGACACTCCAAACGGGATGTAAAAAACACGGAGTCCGGCCAAACGGGCATTTGGCGGCCGGAGCCCGGAACAACGGGGCATTAACGAGCGAGCGTACTCGACGCACATTAAAAATGTCCCGTCGTCATTGTGTGCTCGTTACCGGCGGGGAGGGGGGTGGGGGGGCCCCCCTCGCGGGATGTGTGGGTGTGTGTGTGTGTGTGTGTGTGTGTGCGGTGAACTTTGTGCTGCTATGTTAGCGCATGGTTGGATACACAGATTAGGTACTAGTTACTACGTAACAGATGCGACAGTGACTTTTTCTACCCAGTTTCCGAATGTTCCGTTTTGGCGCTGCTGTAGCGTTGCAGCTCAGTTGACAGTATAGGGCTTACCCATGGCTTACCCAAGTCGATAACTCGTTATCGATACTTTAGTGATGTACTTCTATCGACAACCAAATAATGTAGGGATTTCCTAAATACTTAAAATTAAAAATCAAAAAAGATAAATTTAAAACTTATTTATTTAAAACACATATTTTACACAAGCTATTTCTTGAATATCAGCCATTTCTGATACGTATTTTTCTTCCATGTCCCCTTTTAATATTTTACTTAACATATTGCACCAATTGTGCACATGTAATCTTATAACATGTTTTAAAAATATATTTTTTAATAATTCTGTATGTGTGGAACAACACCCCCAACCAGAAAAACCTCAAAGAATGTTTACTGCAACCTATTTTATATTTCTACCAATATATTTTTTATGCCCATTCTCATTTAAATAATTATGTATACAATATACATAATTATATGTACTCGCATCCCTGTACAGAATTACAAAATGTTCGCTAGGATATGCTAAATTATCAATTTTTAACATTTTATATTCTCTGTTCTTTAAGAGTCTAATAAACAATTTAGATAGTAAAGTAAGATTACAATTTACTGAAAATAATTTAAAACGTAAACTAAAATCATATTTTTTGGATAAGTTGGTTTGTTAATGTTATTATAGGTATTTGTGTTTAACAGAATCGGCTTATAGCTCACAATTTAAACCTAAGTAGTTTTCGTGTGCTAATAAGAACATTTTTGTATATTCCTCTTATTTGATAATAAAAAAAAGTATGAATATTTATTTTCATCCGTAGAGCTGCTTGTGTAAGTTTATAAGCAACCTTTACAGCTGCTTATATGCTGAGCATTTCACTTTAATTTTCTCTAATATAATTTGATCTCTCGATATAGACTCACTTGAACTACTTGGACAATCTCGTTCTTTTCCTGTGAAGTGGATGGGATTTGATTACAATCATTAACATTTTTTTCATTATCATCTAATTCATCTTGAAATGAAAAAATTCCATCTAATAATGTATCACCATTATCCACTTCACAGTTTGCGAATTTTGAATGAGGGCACAAAAAAATTTGATAAAATTAATGACTTAAATGAATAAAGAAATGTGTCGATATGTGGATTAATATTCAATAATTTAGAGCCCTTATCCTTCCAAAAAAAAAATTCTAATCGGTCATGATTAATAAATCTTGGATAAAAATACTCTATGCTGTACTTTTTTAATAATAATTTGGATATCATTATGAATCTCTAAGGTTGTGATCCAACCTTCTAGGGATGAAACATGCACAAGTCAAGGTTTTCCTGATTGTATAGCAAGTTTGCTAGTAGTGTCTTCAAATTTTAAATCTTTAATTTTTTATAGCTTCTGTCCAAAATGTTTTGTGTGGGGAATTAATTTTAACTGCTTTCCGCAGTTTTCCTTTGGCTGCACCACCTTGATATCAATTGACACTGTCAAATAGTTTATCGAAAAATTCGACAACTTCTGCCGTTGTCTCCATAGTACTTGTCTTTCCAGTGTGAAAGTTATCTGAAAAATTAAAAATATACATAGGTAAGTATAGTATGTAGGTTGATGGTACATGTAAATTTTTATTTTTAGAACACTAACTTTAAAACATGGTTGATTTGTGACTAATATTCTTGTAAATTATTGTCTTTACATAGAAATAGAGACAGTTAATTTATTAATAAGAATAATTTTTATGGGCATTGGCACTCTTATAATAATCCTATGCTAGTTAAGTCATACTAATATTATAAATGCGAAATTGTGTTTGTTCGTTTGTCCTTCGATCACGCCAAAACAGAGCTATGGTACGACGTGATTTTTGCATGGGTATAGTTGGACCTGGATAGTGATATAGGCTACTTTTTATCCTGTAAAATCAACCAGAAGGATTATAAAAACTAAATCCACGCGGATGAAGTCGCGGGCATCAGCTAGTAATTTATTTATATACTTACTGAGTGCATTGGTGTATCCTGGTGTATCTATCATTGCAGCAGTTCGAGCACTAAACAAGCCTTTCATTTTCTTTATCATTCAAATGATCCCATGACGATCGATTCGCGTATCGCATCACAATCCTAAAAGCTGCACGCTATTAAAGATTGTCGCATCAAACAACGGAGGAGAATTTGGAAATTAACCCAGCAAATGCGAGGAAATACACAAGACACTAAACTCGGCAGTCAGATATCAACAAAATCAAAACAAAAATGGCGACATATTAGCGACAAGTTAGCGAGTCCCTTAGGTGTGTATTCTGTGGCCCAAGCTGACGATTGCAGCGCCAAAACGGCACATTTGGAACTAAGCTGTCATAGCCCTGGTTGGATACCAGATAAAAATAGTTTTTTGACAAACGAAGTGTATAATGTATAACTGGCGCTGACCTCTATGATACTAATACGCTTTTTTGACTATAGGCGACGTCAAATGAAGCTTAACGTATCAGAGGTACGGCCAGGGGTACTGTGGATCAGAAGTGAATTATAGCTATTTTGACGCTTATTTCTAATGGAAGTGAGACTGAAGATCCACAGACATATGTTCTCTCCACGTAGACGAAATTGCGGATATAAACTAGTGCCTACCTACGTAAAATTTTCAGTCGTTTAATCAAAATATTATGTCGAGCACCTGTATAACGCATGCTCTTGGAATGTTTTCACTTGACAATTCAAAAGCACTTGGCAAAGCCTCATTATTTCTATTTCCATAACAATGTGGTGTTTAAGTATAACATATTTCTCCTTTAGTCAGGTGGTGAAGTTATCGGGGAATGGCATTCATCCGTCGCCCGCCGCCGCTCTCACAGCCGCCGCTCGAGTCGAGCACTCTCCAGCTGCAGGTCTATTGGAGGGCCATTCGCCAAATGCAGCCGTGTGCTGGTTCCTCTCTACCCACTCCACACAATACCACCATCATAACATTCACTCTTTACTCTATGACACGCTTTTTAACCACTAGCAAAAAAGAGGGGTGTAATGAGGGTGTTTGACGTGTGTACTGTGTATATGTGTGTTCGTCTATTCCTTCGTAGAATCCTCCTCAATGGACCGACTTGGATGCCGTTTTTTCTGTGTGAAAGCTAATGTAATGAGGTAGATCTTAGCAATAATTATGAAGGCGTTTGAGGAAAATCAGCTTATTTCCTACTTGATTAAAGGTCTTACAACCTTTCACTCCCGGCTCCCCGCTCTCTAAACCCGGCTGTCCCGGCTCTATAAACTATGGAAAGATCGTAACATCTCGCGACGGACGAAAACTCACTTGGTACGCACGCTCATCTTTTCCATCTTTCTTTATGGAGCCGAGACATGGACCTTAAAGGCAGCCGACCGTAAGAGGATAGATGCCTTCGAGATGTGGTCTTGGAGGCGGATGCTGAATATCTCCTGGACCGAACATAGGACCAACGTCTCCATATTTAAAACGCTAGGCGTAAAAACTCGGCTATTATCCATCTGTCTGCGGAAAACACTTGAGTACTTCGGTCACATAGCCCGAAAAGATGCAACCAGCATAGAAAATCTCATGCTCACAGGGAAGATCGAAGGAAAAAGGCCACGCGGACGGAGCCCGAGACGTAGGACGGACCAGGTGAAGGAGGCGCTTGATTCCAGCGTCTACTGTGCTTACCACGCGGCGGAGAACCGCCAACGTTGGAAAAAGACAATCAAGAGGGTGTTATCAAGAAGGAGCCACGATCCTCAGTAATGAGGAAGCGACGCAAGGAGGAGGAGGAACCTTTCACTGGTGCGATTGATGGTGTACTGTTACTTCGGAATATTTCGAAGGCGTGGTTACTTTGAGCTGATACTGCAGCATCAAGTAGTCTGCGGGATACCCAACTCCTCAGCAACGTACCGCAGATATAGTGAAATTGGGCTCATTAGCATGGTCTCAATGTATAGGTGTTAGATAGATGATGATCGAGAATTGAGAAGAAGGATCTGATGATGGAGCAGAAAACTCGGTAGCAGGATGTCAGGTGTATTCTACAATGTACAAAGTGTTTTAAATTTTCAATTTACACTCGTTATTGCTTGAAATACTTGCGCTTGAGAACAATCGCCTCTAGTGGAAAACAATGATGAGGTCTTGATTGGAGCGCGCTTGCCTAGAAGAAGCTGAGTCATTCTTGCCTCGACGACACTCGATATGAATGGCAGGAAATACGTATGTGCAACGAGGGCATTCCACACCTCGGTGATTCGAATCAGACACGTTGAAAGAAAACGTTTCGACGTGCGAGTTGATTGGACGTTAAACACAAAAGGATGCCACGTTCGAATCTTTTCACATTCAATGGTAGAACGGTAAATTTTGAATGCTATAATGTACACTTATGAGCCTTTGTATTTTATGGATTTTGTTGGAACTGATAAATATTTTTATTATATCAATTTTTAAGCGGCTTTCGTCCGACACGGATACGTCAGCCCCATCATGACCTAACTTACAAATAATTCTGGTGGAATGTAACAGAGACAACTGAAGCCAAATTCACTGTCACAGCTATTGATGTTATATTATCTCTGCACAAGCACTTCCCGCTGTATGCTATATCTGCTACCACTACACCAGTAAGTACGTGCTGGACGTCGTCTATCAATTTAGCAGATTTAGCACAATTGGCAGACACATCGTCTTTTTTCTTTAAAAATTCAAACTTCTTAGATGGATCATATCCAGAACGCAACCTATAAGCAAAGAGAATATAATCACTACGTTTTAATGCAACATATCCAAAATCAACCCCTGTACTCACCCACTGAATATTTTATTAACAAAGTAACTATAAGGCTTCATTGCGAGACATTTTGTCGACAACGTTATCTTGTGTAGTGTTCTTTGGATAGGGGTCGGGGAAGTCGGCAGCGGGCGAGGGGTGCGGGGTGCGGGGGCGGCGCAGGGATTGGATTTAGCGCAAAGAGCGGGCCTTTGTGAGTTGGACAAAGCGCGCTCTTATTTGAAGTCTCCGCGCGCTGTTCATTCAGAAACTAATTTCTTTGAAAACTATACAGTCATCTCATGACAGTAATTATTATAATATAGTATAAAAAAGTCAGGGCACCGCAGCTGTCTTCTTGACAGCGATAGTTTCAAAATATTGAAAGAAATTATAGGTTACTAGCTGATGCCCGCGACTTCGTCTGCGTGGATTTAGTTCCCCCGGGAACTCTTTGAATTTCCGGCATAAAAATAGGCTATATCACTCTCCAGGTCCTCAACTATACCCATGCAAAAAATCACGTCGCTCCATAGCCTGTTGCGGCGTGATTGAAGGATAAACCAACAAACCAACGCACTTTCGCATTTATAATAAGGATCATCCAAAGGTGTAACATCCACCTCATATCTAGTAGAATATGAGTACTTTTGGTTTTGAGCGTATTTTGGCTATGATAACCAACCAATGGCATTCCAAACCAGTGCAGTGGTAGATTTGAGATCTGTATACCAGCCACATGTCATGTCAGCGAGAACTATTTGAGTTACGAACAATATATACAAATAAATAGCGGCGCAAATTGTATGCGCGGTCAATTCAATTCCTTAACATTTATCAACATGAGGCCGGCCACTTTCGAAATTCTAGTGTCATTGTTATTATTTTATTTTTTATAGATTTATTTTATTTACGATTCATTATACCTAATTATCAAATACACGTATTTATATTGAGTAGCATGCAAGTGTGATACCAGACGTTTGTTAGTTCTATCCAGCATATAAATATGTGGCGACAGAAGAGCAAAGATTCACTTGACAATTCGAAAGCACTTTGTAAAAGCTTGAACGATTTTTTAACTTATGATATAAATTATGAGTACTAGCTGATGCCCGCGATTTAGAAAAAAGAAATCCCGTGGGAACTTTTTGATTCTCCGAGATAACAAGAAGCCTGAGCCACTCTCCAGGTCCTCAGCTCAATATATACCATGCAATTTAGATCCGTAGCTCTGCGTCGTAATTGAAGGACAAACCAACAAATAAACACACAATTTTAGCAAGGATTTTCAATTGTGTGCATTTCTTTAATGGAATGAGTTGGGAATTCCCGGAAACTGTAGTGTTGATTTAATGCGATGTTTAGCTCCTGGCCGCTCCCGCAGGACACTGCAAGTGGTTTGTTGGAGCTATAGCAGTACAGCGCCACTCAGCCGGCGGTCGCGGTCCCCGGGGAGGAAGGGGTGGGGGGGGGGAGTTCTGCGAGTGCTTACTCCTCGCCCGCGGTCATCAGTTCATTAACGGTAATGAATTTAATGACTGGTGCACTGGGGCTGGCAACTACGTATAGAAACGAGACCTCGTTTTACTGGATATTACATTCGATGCACATTCAAATACATAAATAGATAACGTTTAGGATAGAATAGAAACTACTCGAATCAATCAATCGGCTTTGCTTCAGCTGTCCACAAGATAGATAAGCTACATTTTGTAACATTTTTATTTTGAAAAGAGCAACTGCTGAGTTTCTTGGCGACTCTTCTCAACAGAATCAGCTATCCGAACCGGTGGTAGACTAAAATGAATATAACTCAAAAATTGGTTGTCTGTAAAGTCTGTTTATGGACTGTAGTTTTACGTGATAACGGGCGGGCGGCGGCGGGCGCTCGTCTCTAGTCACAAGCCAACGCTTGGGCCGGTCGTGCCTCTCTCTCTCTCGCGCTTGTTCCGTGTTCTCGCTTGCACGCGCAGGCTCAGACGGAACGTGACACTTTTTCGTGCGTGCAGCCGGTGTTCATCGATTAATAAGACGTTATCACGTCAAAAACTTAGAGGTTGCTGAAGTTCAAACTCGCAACTCGCCGGATAATAGACCGCAGTTTTAACCTCGGGGCTATCGCTGCTTACGAAACATTTAGTATAGGTAGTAATATTAGGATCAATGTGTAGCCGACTTGGCAACACCAGGTCTTGTCAAACTTTGCCTTAATCTGGGAACTTGTGCAACTCCCACTCGCTGAACTAACTGTATTATCGGACCCGCTAAAGCCCGCTGTTAACATTTCGGGCAAGTTTTGGCAGGCTGTTGATTTGCCGACTATACCTAAGCTACGATCAACTATTCTCCGCCAGATGAACGGCTCCGACACGCCGCACCTACGCCGAAACATATCGATTAATAACATATAATGAAACCAAAAACGATTCATTTAAAAAGCCTCAATAGCCCAAAGGTTTACGATCAATCTTAATCGACCGAGCGAAGCGAAGGTCTCTGAGTTTACTAGAGCAATTTGCACTTGTCCATCCGTCCGTCTGTCAGAGCCTTATAACTTCTGGATTACTGAACGTAATTACTTCAATTTTAGATATGATATGTAAACCGATGGCCTCCAGCCGAAAATGGCTTAAAAAATTATAAAAATCTTTATTTCAGGGGGGCTCCCATACGAAATGGGGGGCTTTCAAAGTGGAGATTGTATTCGAGGCTAGGTCTCTAAAACCACTTTGTTTTAAAACTTGAAACTTACACATAATTTGAGTTATCAGAATAAATTTTATAAACACATATCAAAAATTCCGAAGCCAGTGGGATTCGAACCCACATCTCTTGGGAAACGCGCCCGAGTGTGTTAGCCACTTACACTATAGCCACGGTCGAACTACCCGTCAGCATCGAAATTAGTGATATGTATCTACTTTCTCAGTTTAAGCAACTGCTAGCGACATCTAGTAGCAACACGTTACAGTTATTGATCTACTTTCCAAGACCCCATATTACAATGGAGCTCGTTAGGAACTAGAGATGCCACATTGCTTTTTACTATTTTTATTTTTATTAAAGTGTTTACCTACACTTAAGGAAATATCAGAATAAATTTTATAAACACATATCAAAAATTCGGAATTCGGAATTCTTGATATGTGTTTATAAAATTTATTCTGATTACTATTGATAAGGGTGACGAACCACTAAATATTTTTGTTGGCAGTACGTAGTTCGCTGGGTCAGCTAGTATTATATAAGAAAGAGCCTCAATAAGGGGTGTCCCTCCGCTCCAAATAAGCGGAAAGCTTGTGTTAGGAGTAGATACGACATTAGTGCAACGGGTGGGAATCGAACCGAAGACGTTTCAGTTTACAACATTCAGTCCAAGTAATAATCCTGCTATTCCTTCTAATATTATAAATGCGAAAGATTGTGAGGATGTTTTAATGGATGGACGTTTGGATGGATGTTTGTTACTCTATAACTCCACAACTAATGAACCGATTTGGCTGAAATTTGGAATGGAGATAGCTCATACCCAGGATTAACACATAAATCCTTTTTATTCCGGAAAATTACAGAGTTCCCGCGGGAATTACAAAACCACTATCCACGCGGGCGAAGTCGCGGGCATCATCTAGTAATAAATAAATAAATAATGTTGAGATTATGAGGTTAATCAATATATTGAATATATTGAGCGGTTGAAATACTTCATCTAGAAAAAGTGATGTTAATAATACCTAATTAATTTGAGTCTCAATAAATAGGAGTAGCGCAAATCGAACCGAGCTTGACAAAATAATATTTAATGATTGCTTACATTCCCAACACGGATATCCCTACTCGTAGCTTACTTTTTATGTTGGAAAATCATGTCGTATTTTAAAAGGGTCAGCCTAGCGCACCGAAGGACCCGAATAAACGAGTGACCCTCGGTGCTGTTTTTTCATGATGAGGTACGGAATTTTAAAAACTAAATCTACAGTACAGACCAAGTCACGAGTATGTCCCGCCTAAGGGCAGCGCAGCTGATGACTGCGTTGACTGCACGAGTTGGCGAGCATTGAGCCGCTAACAGCCCACCGCTTGGAGTATGATTGTTCAATAGAACACAAAAAGTTTAAAACTGTAACCTGCTTGCGGAAAATTGGTTGTAACACCCGTCATATTATTTGTGTTCTTAAAAAATGTAGTCAAAATGTCATGCAATAACACATAGGCTATTAGTGGCCTGTATATGAAAAAAAATAGCTCAGTAGTTAAAGCGCTACAGTGGAATATATTTAAATATCTACATTATATTATAGACTACTGAGCAGTGATAGCCTAGTGGTTAGGACTGTGGTCTCCTATTCGGGGGATCGCAGGTTCGATCCCGGGTACGCACCTCTGACTTTTCGGAGTCAAGTGTGTTTAAGCAATTAAATATCACTTGCTTCAACGGTGAAGGGAAACATCGTGAGGAAACCTGCACATCTTTTCCAATCCTTGTCCGCCAATTCGCATTGGGCCAGCGTGGTGGACTATGGCCTATAACCCTTCTCTGAAAGGAGACCTGCGCTCAGTAGTGAGCCGTTGATGGGTGTTAATGAATGATGATAGACTACTAAAATCATAATTCTTGATTTTCGGATGCCTTTTTTTTACTCAATAAAAATGGTGTTCGGCACCAACGTAGGCGGGTGTCAGCTGTACGCTCAGTGAGACAGGGTGTCGGCTCGCACGCCACGAGGCGTTCAGTAGGTACATACAGTCTCTACTTATCTTGTCGGTGCAAAGCGGATATTTCCACAATATTTAACTTCACCTTGCAGTTTGAACAGAAAATATATTTATCCGATGTTTGATGAAAATGCGCTGTCATTTTATAAAGTAGGCGATATAAAGTGGCGAGGCCGCCTGCGACATTATTCACTCTTTTCTAAGCGCACATAATATTGAAAGGGTCTGAAAGGGTTGGAAGCGGAGTGGGGGGAGGGGGGGGGGACAAAAGCCTCGCGACTGATAGTGACGATACAAAACTTTAGGGAAAATAAGAAGACGATGATATAAGCAAGTTACGTTGAAACGATTGTTAGACATAGATTCAGAAGTGGAACTTATCACTCAAAAACTAATCACGCCTTAAGAGAATACATCTCTTAAAACGCTAAAACCCAGGGGTCTGTTAGACATAGATTCAGAAGTGGAACTTATCACTCAAAAACTAATCACGCCTTAAGAGAATACATCTCTTAAAACGCTAAAACCCTACCTATAGCCGTCGCCACCATCCCCAATAACGGCCCCTTTCCACTCAGCTAATAACCACAGCACGACAGACAAACCACCATCTGAACGTGAGGGTAACTATCAAAATATCAAAGTATTAATTTATCAAAATAACATCTAAACGTGAGGGTAGTTATCAAAAATATCAAAATATTAATTAATCAAACCAACATCTAAACGTGAGGGTAGTTATCAAAATATCAAGGTATTAATTTATCATTTAAAATAATCTAAGCGTACTGGCAATATTTAATGGATTAGGGAGCGATTGCTATCGCAATCCCTCAATCGAGAAGAACGACCTAGACGCGAAGGCATCTACTAGTCGGATGAGTCTCTGGGCAGAGACTGAAGTCGTATCGTCAAAACAGACGTTTTATACTAATATTTCAAGATGGCGCGCCTGCGCTGTCAAAGTCAAATGTCATCAATATACGTCATGAAACGTATATTGACAAAGGTATGTTGACATGGTTACACTTATTGTTTCATGAGGTATACTGAAAAACACCAATCATATTTTAAATTGCTAACAGTCGGCCTTTCCTGACCGTATTCACGTCTCGTGAAACAACCGAGTAGCCGTTTACAAGATTAAAAACTCTTGAACGACTCGGCGACCGCTTCCTCAGAGACGGAGCCCTGAGACACATACCAATACACCGGAATCAACACGCATACAGCACTGGTAAATCCATGTAGACAGCGCTTCACTTTGTAGTATGCAAGATTGAACATGATCTGAACAACAAATTGTCAACCCTAGGAGCCTTCATAGATATTGAGGGAGCCTTTGACAAAACAACGTTCAATAGCATCGATGATGCTCTAGGAACATACGAAGTACCAATAAAATTACGCAAATGGATAAGAGCCCTACTCGAAAAGAGGGCCATCCATTTGGACATAAACTGCACGACTAGAGGCATAGTTGCCAGGGGCTGTCCACAAGGAGGAGTATTGTTCCCAATCCGGTGGAACCTTGTAATCGACGACCTGATAACAAAACTAAACAATAGTGTCTTCATCATGATAGGATACACGGATGATCTAACGATCCTCATAGGCAGAAAACATAAAAACACGCTAAGTGCGATAATGCAGAATTCACTAAGACTCGTAGAGAAATGGTGCAAAGAAAACGAACTTACGGTTAACCCTAAAAAGACGGAGTTAATTCTGTTTACAAACAAAAGAAAACCTGACATCCCCAAGATGCCAGTACTGTTTATTACAAGTCTGACATTATCAAGAGAAGTAAAATACCTGGGAATAATTCTAGACAGTAAAATAAAATGGAAAACTCACATAGATACAAAGATACAAAAAGCAACAATCATCCTAAATCAATGCAAACGGGAAATTGGGAAAACCTGGGGTCTTAAGCCACAGATAATGAAGTGGCTCTATGAATCAGTCGTAAGAAGTTCACTGATATACGCGTCACTAGTATGGTGGCCACGAACGCTCCTTACGACAACCCAACAGGAACTACAAAAATTTCAAAGACAAGCGTGCCTGGCGATCACAAGCTGTATGAGCACCACACCAACAAACGCGCTAGACATAATACTGGGAATACCGCCTCTTCACCTATACGTAAGGGAATAGGCTACCCTTGCAGCCCTCAGGATAAAAACCTACGGGCAGTGGAAAGAAACAATCACATCACATACCCGGATACTATCACGCGAACAAATGAAGTGTCCACAACTGAGATGGATTTGTGACAAAACACAAAAAGTACATGTAATAGAAAAAGATTACAAGACCAACATGGAAGACATTTCAACCCGCACATCTACTATAGATACCATCGAGGTATATACAGATGGATCCAAAACAAACACGGGTACAGGAGCTGGTGTCTACTGCCCCGAACTAAACATACACATTGCCTACGTCCTTGGTAAGAACAACTCAGTCTTTCAAGCAGAGTGCGTCGGCATCACAGCAGCGGCCATCGCCATGGCCAGCAGACAGGTAACAAATTTTAACATTAACACAGACAGCCAGGTAGTATTGAGAGCCCTAGCCAAAATACGACCTCCTCAAAACTTTTACTCGACTCTCACAATGCACTACAAACGATAACAAAATCAAACAGTCACACTGCGCTGGGTAAACGGTCACAGTGACAACATTGGTAACGACGCAGCCGATGAGCTGCTGATAGCACACAAGAGGAATGTGAAAATTTTTATGAAGATATCCATGAGATGTTAAAAGTTGAAAATAAACATGAGGTTATCATGGTGATGGGGATTTTAACGCCAAAGTTGGAGACTTCTGTGCACAACATTGTCGATCAATTCGGCCTCGGAGAGAGGAACAATAGGCAAGACCACTTGATTCGAGTTCTGTACAAAACACACTAACCGTAATGAATACTTGGTTTAAATTACCCAAAAGGCGTTTATTTACATAGGAATCCTCAGGTCAAACTAATGATAAGATTACAAGAAATCAAATAGATTTCATATGCGTTAATCACCGCTATCGTAATGCAATTACAGTCGCCAAGAAGTATCCCGGACATTCACTCGGATCACAATCCTCTCACATGTAAGGTCCGACTTAAACTTGAGCAAATAGGGAAAGGAAAAACAAGAAGAACCTTTAATATACCACAGCTAAATGACGACAAAATTAAATCTGAATTCTCGAAACGAACTGACGAAATCAATACGATGAATGAAACAGAAAGTGAAGAATCATTGTGGAATAATAATAAGGTGACATTGTTAGATTCGGCTGAGCAAACACTTGGATATATAGAATATAGGAGAAGTAAACCGTCGTTAACAGACGAAATAATCAAACTGTTAGAGGAACGAAGGGGAAGCAAGCAGCGGCCAGACTTGTATAAGCAGATCAACGACAAGCTTCAAACTAAGATCCGTGAAGCAAAAGTGAGTGACTTGATATTTCAGTGTAAACTGATGTCTGAAATTAAAATATTTAGGCCGGTTCTTCACAGCAGATTTGGATCATCTGCGAACTTCACATCAACTAAACCATTACTTGAGTGACCCCTTCTTGTTCACAACAAGTAAGATGAAACTTGAGTTATTGTTAAAGTGACCCCTTCATGTTCACTTCAACTAAAACTTTACTTGAGTGACCCCTTCATGTTCACAACAAGTAAGATGAAACTTGAGTTATTGTTAAAGTGACCCCTTCATGTTCACTTCAACAAAACGTTACTTGAGTGACCCCTTCATGTTCACAACAAGTAAGATGAAACTTGAGTTATTGTTAAAGTGACCTCTTCATGTTTACTTCAACTAAAACGTTACTTAAGTGACCCCTTCATGTTTACTTTAACTAATAAATTAGGTTATTCCAGATTAATCCACCACTTAGCTCAAATTGTATTATTCCAATTTACGTATAATCTTTAAATTCCAATGGAAATCAACCTCGTCGACATGATGCTATCAGTAATTCATTATTAGTTCTTGTTTGTTATTTGGGCGTAGTCCTTAACCAGGATGACAATAAAACTATCTTCCCGGCAATCCCACTTCTGATCTGTTAGACATAGATTCAGAAGTGGAACTTATCACTCAAAAACTAATCACGCCTTAAGAGAATACATCTCTTAAAACGCTAAAACCCAGGGGTCTGTTAGACATAGATTCAGAAGTGGAACTTATCACTCAAAAACTAATCACGCCTTAAGAGAATACATCTCTTAAAACGCTAAAACCCTACCTATAGCCGTCGCCACCATCCCCAATAACGGCCCCTTTCCACTCAGCTAATAACCACAGCACGACAGACAAACCACCATCTGAACGTGAGGGTAACTATCAAAATATCAAAGTATTAATTTATCAAAATAACATCTAAACGTGAGGGTAGTTATCAAAAATATCAAAATATTAATTAATCAAACCAACATCTAAACGTGAGGGTAGTTATCAAAATATCAAGGTATTAATTTATCATTTAAAATAATCTAAGCGTACTGGCAATATTTAATGGATTAGGGAGCGATTGCTATCGCAATCCCTCAATCGAGAAGAACGACCTAGACGCGAAGGCATCTACTAGTCGGATGAGTCTCTGGGCAGAGACTGAAGTCGTATCGTCAAAACAGACGTTTTATACTAATATTTCAAGATGGCGCGCCTGCGCTGTCAAAGTCAAATGTCATCAATATACGTCATGAAACGTATATTGACAAAGGTATGTTGACATGGTTACACTTATTGTTTCATGAGGTATACTGAAAAACACCAATCATATTTTAAATTGCTAACACGATTTAACCGACATTCTTATTCTTATAGTATCCTTTTAGAAAAGGTCCCTAAAATCACCAGGACACAGAGTAGGAATGCTGAATGGAACAGGAAAGCGGGTCATGATGATAGTGTCCTTCCGAGGGAGCAAATAATAAAATGAGATGCAGTTTTTAGTAATTTAACCCCAAATTAATAAAATTTCATTTTGAAATTTAAAAAAGCCTAACCCAAAATTATTTATTGCTACTCGTACATATGGACCCATATTTTTGTCCAGTTTTGTCGGAGTTTGTTTGACTATTTTAAAAATTCGTCCAGTGTTCGTCCTGAGCTAATTGGCGTGACAAGTTTCGGTGCCAATAAAATTCTGACTTCGTATTTTATTTCAATTAACCTACATCGACCAAAAATAAAAATTTATATTAATTTAAGTGCTGATTTTCAATATGAATCAAATCAGAACGCCCATTTTATTCCTCGGTTCTAACGCCACTCAACGTTGGTGAAATCGGCACTAAGAATTTCAGTCTGTTTGTTATCTTTCAAAGTTGAGTTGCACAGTTCTGTTTTATGATATGACGTTCAGGAATATGAATAGCTTTCATCCTGGAAGCGGACGCGTGGTGTTTTTAACGGGATCATAACTTATTTTGACGATAAAACAGAATAACTGCCAAAAATAATGGAGTATTTCAAAAGTGACGCGAATTTAAATTTAATCTCTTACTGTAACTCTCCACAAAACACATCCCCGACTTGTTCGCGCGGCGGGAACAATCGTATTTATGCAAATAAAGTAAAGTAAACAATGTAACAGCGCGAGGCGAGGCTCCGGTCCGCAGTTTGTCAAACAATGGCGCTCACGTTTTTTCTTCCCCTTTCCGCTTCCATTGATAACTTTTTTTCGAACACTCTTTATCCGCAAACAGAGGAAGAGACTACTTTTGCTCCATCATGTGTCTATTTTAAATGGATTGGAATTTAAGTTTATTCTGATGCCCTCGATGAAGCTGTGCGAACGATGCACTTGTTCGTGGATTCCTTTATTATATTTAAGCACTACTAACTACAACTACAACTCATCATCGGGTAGCCTAAGCATGTCACGCTCTCTTTAAACATTTCTGCGGTGGTGTCGCGTGATGCGCGTTATTACGTTCACTCAAATATAGTTGAGCGAAGCAGTGGCTGGATCATGTGTCATGCTCGTGAACGGTTGCCACCAGCGGGAATGAAGCTGCTTTCTGTCTGAAAAATAAAGGCTGTCTGCCTGTCTTAACGTGTTGAATTATAATTAGGTATGCTCTTGTGGAACTCATTTGTGGAAACACTGCATACATAGCATAGTATCTATTGAATTGTAAACTTGTTTTGAAAAGAGCAACCGCCGAGTTTCTTGCTGGTTCTTCTCGGCAGGAAGGGCATTCCCAACCAGTAGTAGACTCATCGACGATTCTTAAAAGCACTTGTAAGAAAAGCTTAATTGAATAAAAACATTTCTATTCTATTCTATTGATCATCATCATCTCCTTGTCCTTGTCCCACGCTACGTGGGGTCGGCACAACATGTCTTGTAACTACAACTATTTCATCTAAATATAATAAACTAGATTATGCCCGCGACTTCGTCCGCGTGGATTAAGGTTTTTTTTTTAAAACAGAATTTCAAATTTTCCGGCACAAAAAATAGCCTACGTGTTAATCCCGGGTATGAGCTATCTCCATTCCAAATCTCAGCCAAATCGGTTGATTCTTTGTGGCGTGAAAGAGTAACAAACATCAATCCTAATCCATCCATCCTCACAAACGCAATATAATAAAACAGAAACGAAACCAATTCTGTACATGAAATAGATTCAAAAAAAGGGTTTTTGCTTCTAATTGTGTTCAAGATACAGATATCAAAACAGAAGCTAAATTTTTTTTGTCTGTTTGTCTGTTTGTTTGTCCTTCTTTCACGTAAAAACTACTGCACAGATTTCTACAAAATTTTATACCGTGGTAGCTCATTACTCGGGTCAACATCTAGGCTACTTTTTATCCCGGAAAATCAAGGAGTTCCCGAGGGACTTTAAAAACTAAATCCACGCGGACAAAGTCGCGGGCATCAGCTAGTTTATAATATTAGTAAGATTGCTCGGGGGGCGTGTGACAGTGACAGTGCATTTTAAACGCTGGTCAACTGGTTGGTAGATATATTCTCTCTCATTAAATGTAAGGTATAAATTCAATTGCTATTCATTCTAACTGTTTTCCATTAAGGTACATCCACGAAAATTTTCTAATTACTTGTAGATCTGACCATATTAATAATAAATTAAGGTATCTTAGTTCCAAACATGTAGCAGCCAGAAAGTTATGTGAAACTTAAGCAGAAATAGACTTACAAAAGAATAAGTAAGTGAAAGTAACAGAAGTTCGCTGCCATATTGCAACCAACGTAAGGGTCTTGATATTAGTTTAAGTAATAACTCATAAATATTGATTCTGAACATTCAGTTATTACTGTTATTTCTTGGAAGTGTGCTAAAGCTTACACAATAGTTTTCATATTATTAATGTTGTAATATAACCGTTACTCATATTATAAATGTGAAAATGTTTGTTTGTTGGTTTGGCAGGAAAGGAGTAACAGATTGACATGATTTTTTGAGTAACATAAGCTACTACAGAGGGTTCCCGCGGGATTATTAAAACGTCGCGTGCAAAAGCTAATGCGTAATAAATTATTTATTTATCTATGTCGGACACAAAAGTTTACGGAATATTATATTCTAGAGTTTTTGACTAAAGATAAGCTGATGAGCGGCTTTGCGTGTGGCGTAGCACTCTAAAGTTTCATTTCTTGTCACTTACTCTCAGGTGAGATGCAAAAAAGTAGCCTTCTAGTAGTCACTCTTCAGGTCCTCAACTATACCCATGCAAAAAATCACGTCAATCTGTAGCTCTGTTACGGCGTGATTGAAGGACAAACCAAAAAACTAACAAACAAACACACTTTCTCATATTTTCTAATATTAGTATGATGATGAAATAGAAAAAACCTATATAGGTCAATAGCATGTCTTTATAAGCAAAAACCATTAGGTATATCAGAACACCTAACATCATTCTGTTGTAAAGCCAGCGGAGTCTAGTTTGTGAATTTTATTCATTTCTCACGCCGCCCGCCCGCGCCTCGAGAGAATTTAATTTCAGAGAGGTTCGTGTTGTTTTTATTCGCCTAACGGTGCTCTAACACGCTGTTCTACGCCGTAGTAGTTGAGCTACGTCGTAGTAGTTGTGCTACGTCGTAGCGCGTACATTCGCTCACCTCTGCGCCGTGCATTATGTAGCGAGGTAGTGTACTACAGTTATTGCATCCTCTTTTAGTCGTAAACTTTGTTGTGCTACAATAATTTCTTTGATAGAACTTTCACAATGAGCAAAGAGAAAATATGCATATAAAATGGGAATTTTTGTGACTTGTTTCTCGAATTGGATATGTACGAGTAACGTTCTTTGTTATCGTTCTGAGGGCTTGATTCTCTATTATATCTAAATTGTATTCAACTATTACAGCTGAAAATGTAGACTAATGAGATGAAGCCGATGTCAGCAAGCTCTCGGTAACCTGAAGTGTATCGCATGCAGATACCACACCGAAAAGTAAGAAGTAGGAAGTAGGAAGTAGGAAGCGGCTTAAGAGAGTCAAAAATAGCTGTCAAATTTAAAACTTTGTAGATCGCTTATGTTCGATGGGTCCCCAGAATCTTATTTCATGTCCCTTTTTCGTCGTTCAAATTGGGCACTAATATTTTGCCTAAAAAAGGAATTTTCGCAGCAGCGTTCATAAATTCAAAATCTTTAGATGCAAAAAAATTAATACTCATCATAAGTTCCATCTATATTTCTCACTCCGCTGGTCTCGGTGTGCTGAGTCATTATAATATCCTCGCGTATTTCTCCCGCCCAGCCTCAGCATCTTTCTTATCAAAATAAGATGATATTGTAGATTAATCTACATAATATCATTTGTATAAGCCCGGCGATATTTTCTTCATACATATTTGATGACATCATTTTATTTTGTTCGCATATTTTCGAGGCACCTTCCCGCGGCTGATAAATGAGCCAACATTTTTCCCGGCACACGTAATGTGTTGTAGCTACTCTTTGTGTGTTGTGTTGTGTATCGTGTCTGCGCATCTATGTACGTGTCACTTTGCTAGTTTGTTCACGTCTAAAATTACATTTTGTTGTATTATAACAATAGAGTAAATAGAGTCGCCATTTCACGCTAATATAGATGGATGCGATCGTTAATCATGAGCGGACCAGAATTTCCAATGCCTAAAGCAAGTCCATTAAAAAAGTCTACGGTTTTGATATAATGCCTACTTTACGGCCAATATTTGCTAAGAGCAAACAAACATATATGAACAACGTCAATACTACCTAAACCTCTTAAGCAGAATAAAATTAAGATCTTATCATAATTACAGTACGGGGACTAAGTATGGATTTGAAAAATTCTACTTTTTCATCAAATGAAATGAAATTATTACAAGAACCACCAAAGTGCCGGAGGTAAAATCTTCCATGGAAGCGTTTGTTCAATAGAAATATGAATCAAAAATAAAATGGTTCCAAAGCGTAATGATGCATTATATTATGAAATTAGTTTTGTCTGAGAAATGAAACGAGAAGTTTTAAAGCATGAATAAGAGGTGTCAGAGGAGGGGGAGTACTTAAATAAACGTCCGGCGGAAGTGGCGTGCGGGGCGCTTTTAATTCACAATTTACGGCTGCTGCTGACTGCCAACCGCCGACTGCCGACCGCCGACTGCCGACCGCCGACTGCCGACCGCCGACTGCCGACCGCCGACTGCCGACCGCCGACTGCCGACCGCCGACTGCCGACCGCCGACTGCCGACCGCCGACTGCCGACCGCCGACTGCCGACCGCCGACTGCCGACCGCCGACTGCCGACCGCCGACTGCCGCGCGGGCGATGGCACTTCAGGGATTTTTAATAATGGTCAGAGCAAATCGTGCGAACAGATTTTGGTTAAAACCACAACAAAAACATAGAATAAAAACTCGAATACTTTCCGAATGTCAGAATTGTACTTATTGGGAATCTGTACCCAAAGGGTGTCAAGATGACCCTAATTACTAAGCCTCCGCTGTGCGTCCGTCTGTCTGTTTGTCAGAGGGCTGCATCTGTTGCGAATGCGAAGCAGATACGTACGCGCATGGGTACATGTCTAGTTACCATCCTACCGTCAAAGACACGCCGCCAAGCGATTTACCGTTCCGGTACGATGGCGTGTAGAAACCGATTAGGGGTATGGGTTGAATGTTCACTTAATACCCCTTCCAAGTTAGCCCGCTACCATCTTTGACTCTATCCTCACATACCAGCAGGTGAGATCGCAGTCAAGATAGTCCAACTTGTCTTCGATTAAAAAAAAATAGTTACCAATGTGAGATATTTGATTTTTATCCGTGTCATTACGTAATCATTCGTATGACGTATATCGTTCAACCCAGGCATTCGCAATATGTATATAATGTGTAGGCCCTTGGCGATAGAATCTCATTAACGGTAATACATAGATGGATAATTGAAAATTTCACAGAATGTGTATTTTTTGGTAGTCAATTCCTACCTGCCAATACTAAATCTATGGTACAAACTAAAATTATGTACGAGTATGATATTATGTCCATTTTCATCTCAAGTGTCCTAAATCAATATCGCGTCGCACTAAATAGGTACAATATCGCGTCGCACTAAATAGGTACAATATCGCGTCGCACTAAATAGGTACAATATCGCGTCACACTAAATAGGTACAATATCGCGTCGCACTAAATAGGTACAATATCGCGTCGCACTAAATAGGTACAATATCGCGTCGCACTAAATAGGTACAATATCGCGTCGCACTAAATAGGTACAATATCACGATGTCAGTTTTTTGAGCTTAATTCATTGAGGTAGAAATCCTTACTAATATTATAAATGCGAAAGTGTGTTTGTTTGTTGGTTTGTCCTTCAATCACGCCGCAACAGGGATACGGATCGACGTGATTTTTTGCATGGGTATAGTTGAGGACCTGGAGAGTGACATAGGCCCCTTTTTATCCCGGAAAATCAAAGAGTTCCCGAGGGATTTTAAAACCTAAACGGACGAAGTCGCAGGCATCAGCTAGTTGCAAATAAATTCATAATGTACACTTGTGAAGTGAACGCCAAACTCGTCACCGGCGAGCGAGCACGTTCTGCGGTTAAATCTAGTTCAAACCGGTCCGGAGCGGATCAGTCCGGTAGTCCTCGAGTGCGCGTCGGCGAGTTGTTCGGCACGCGCGAGTGAGCGAACTCCCACGGTTCGGCCGCACAGCAGTAGCTACGTGTGCAGTCGGTGTGGTTGAATCAATCGGTCGCAGAAAGCGCTGCGACAATACTATAATTACTATTATCTGTATGCAAACAATTCTCTAAGGATTTCTTTGTTTAAAGACTACGAGTGTAACTGAACTAAGTACCTATAAATCTTTCTATTTTTAACCGACTTCCAAAAAGGAGGAGGTTCTCAATTCGGCCGGTATCTTTTTTTTTTTTTCTATGTATGTCCACCGATTTCTCCGGGATTACTGGACCGATTCACGTGATTTTTTTTTTAATCGACAGAGGATGTTTACGAAATGGTCCCATAAAAATGTTCACCTTCAACTCCTCAAGCCTGATGCTGCAGGGATATTGCTCACCTAAAATAAAGAGATTTAGGAAACGTCGATTACGAATTTTTATTGTAGGTAACAAGTATGGACTACATCATGGAGCTCCAGGTCCTAGCTGCTCAATCTTACTACACTTAAAAGCTTAAAATAAAAATTCTTTTCAAAAAACCGACTTCTAACGCCACTACAAAGTATAAAAATAATTTTAGTTTGTCCATGTTTGTTAAAGTCGGGCGGGCCTAAAATACAAACTATGAAACCGACTCGCGATGCTCGCTCGACTTCTACAAACGAGTCTCTCATATTGTGTAGCGTTGCGCATCGGTTTCATAGTTTGTATTTAGGCCCGCCCGACTTCAACAAACGTGGACAAACTAAAATTATTTTTATACTTTGTAGTGGCGTTAGAAGTTGGTTTTTTGAAAAGAATTTTTTTAAATTATTTCTTTAGAATGGCACGTGAATGGCTAGTGGTAGAACCCTTTTATAATGTTGTGATCGTATTAACCTAAGAACTTTTAGAGCGTCAGAATTAATGAGTTCATAAGACCTAGGCGATATATGCGAGAGTTCGTGTATTAGATTTTAGTGGGTTCCCGTATTGCTTTATATTAAAGAATGTTTAAAATCCAGTATGAATGATACCGATTTGCTCCATAATCACGAAACTCAACACTGATGTCGAGAGACACAATTATTTCTATGGGTAAACATCAAAAGAATCTACGTCGCAACTTATGCACCTTGACATTCAACATCACATTGAACGTCTACACTACACATCGTTGTTTCAAGTTCCTTTGAGTCCATAGGCAACGTTCGAAATTAAGATGGCATCATTTCATTGTGAAAAATGAAATGATGATCGTTGGCTCCCTGCACGCCAAACGATGGTGAGCTCCTACCTTTTGTGGTACATCAAGGACCTCTCAGTTGCGTCCATTAAAACAATAATGTATTATTATTATAATTGACGCAATGAGAAGACTTTTTTTATAGTGGTGTGATCCACTGAGACTTTTTATAGAGGTGAGTTCCTCTCATGTATAGTTTGTTGTAAGTTAATAGTTATACTGCGTGAAGTCACCACGGAGTGGTGAAGGACTCTAACAACGTTAGAGGTTCGAGGTTGGTGTCGGACGCCTGGACCAGATAAAACCATAATAGCAATTGCCATCATTAGCTTCATCCTATCTCAGCACCCAACAGTTGGTTGTCACCACGAAGTGGTGATAGGCTCCAACTTAACGTCAGAGCAAGTTCGAAAGTAGAATCAGACACCTGGACCAGACAGCCCGGACTGGCAAGTTTAGTAGCCCATCCTAAGCTTATCCTATCCCGGCATCCAACCTACAGGTTGACACAACACACAGCATAGAGCATCGCGATATAGATCAATCTTCATCTGAGATCGTCGGTCGCTAGCCCAAAGACAGGTTCATAAAGCACCAAGGCGCTAGAGCTCCCCATCGCTTAAGCAGCTTCCAACGTCAGATTAGGCATCACTCATAGTAAATTTCGTGTATCGCCCCTTGTACTTTATCAATAATAATTGATATAAAGTATGTCACTACATACTTCACATTTCTCATAATACAGTATGTGCATGTTTGTCTCTGAACATATGCCCCAATACACGAACAATGTTCTTTCTTATATACGATCTGCGCGTCGACGACGCTGCGGTCGTCGCTGCCTTCCCCTATAGTATATCGCTCTACAGAATAACGTCAACGTCAAATTGAAATTATATGACGTGAAAATTGAAGTTCCTAAAATTATTATTTTTATGATCTCATGTGAAAGTACATCTCGTAACTTAACTACTGTACCGATTTTGATAAAATTTAATCAACAATTTTTAGTACTATCAAACATGAAAAATTCCTTTGTACGAAGGACTAGGGTCGTTACACGGGCAGTCCTTACTGGTTCTTATTCTTCTTATTAATTATCAGATGATAGACGTCTACTGCTAGACAAAGGTCTCTTGCATGGACTTCCACAGGTCGCGGTCTTGCGCCGCCTGAATCCAGCGGCTCCCTGGGACTCGTTTGATGTCATCGGTCCACGTAGTGGGGGGGTCTGCTAACACTGCGCTTCCCAGTACGGGGTCGCCACTCCAGCACCTTGGGTAACCTACTGTTTTTTTTATAACGGACTAAATAACATGATCCAGTAAAAATGTTTGGAGATTCCGCTCAACAACAGCGAGACAATCTGCGATTGGCCAACACTCTCGCTGTTGATCATAAGACATTTTTGCAGCATTTTACAGCAATAATACCATAAATTCACATTCTGTACCTTTGGTTCCTTTGATACCATTTGATTTGAGCTTTTAACGAACTTCGGTTTCACGGCGCAGATTTCACAAAGACAATAATAGTATCCACAACTAATTTCCATAAATTGAAAGTAATTTCATATTCGCTAATTGTTATTTAAAGGCCGCACAGAAGCGTAGTCGCTCTCCTGCGAGGCGGCCACGCTTCACTGACTTCGAAGGAGCATTTGTGCTAGGATTTTTTTCCATTCGGTGTTATTTTTTGCTGCAAGGAATTTTTAAATTTTCTTGGCTTTACTACTCCTTTGAAAAAAAACCACGCTCGAGCAAATTCTTTACAAGCATAAAACTCTCTGCAATACAACATCTACACAGGCCGACGTCTAACTTTTACAACTTATACCGCAAAGCTGTGTCAGCACCCAACTTTCGACCCTGACTTAAATTACCCTCCTGGTAGGCGGGTCGACGTCACTCGTCCATCCAGCTCGGTTCATTGCGAGCAGGAAATATCAAGCTGAATCCTGCGACATTGCTTAGCTTGTTGGCTCATCTATAGATGCTGTGAGTTCAAGGTGTCTCATAATGTGGGAACTTTCTTTATAAATGAGATGAAAAATGCACATTTGCATAGAGTTAAGCGTACTTACTGTGAAAGAGATTTTGTAAATTACTTTTATCATATTATTATTACTATATCATATTATTATTATAATATTATCACGCACTTAATGTGTACCTAATGGTAACTCGCCCCACCTAGTTATCTGGTTAAGTGTTACTTATCAATCGTAATTAAGGTCTCCACGACACAGGTTCTTCCTAGGGTGAAGACCAACGGCAAAACTAATGTATTATTTTATTCCTTATGGCAATAAAGTTATTTTATTATTATTTATTTATTTATTTTATGAATAGGTAGTAAATAGAAGAGACGTTGTTCTCGAGCGTATAATGATCATTATTTTATGTAGACGGGTGACGACAGATGATTCACTTTCTGAATTTAAACTATTATTTAAACTACGAAAGTGTGTTGTTGCTTGATGCTTTCCATTAATCACGCGCAACGAAGCAAAGGATTTACTTTACTAAGTATAGCTAAAGGCCTTCACGCAGATTAAGTTGCTGACAAAAACTAATAGTTATCTAAAAAATTAAAGTTACAATAATTGGTAGCTCAAAGAATCGATAGAAGTTGGGGTCCCGAGATGCTCAAACGGCGACCTCGCAACTGCGGAAAATGAACCGAAAAACACGCGCAACACTTCTCTAGTTGAAAAGACAATCTCAAGCTAATCGCTGACATCCTGGAAATAAAAATTAATGCTCGCCAGAGACGTACGGTTATGTCTCGGTTGAGCACGACGACACTAATTGATACAAAGCGTTGTTAATAAAATATTGCTTACCAATATTGTATTGGGAACGAGTATATTTGACCGAGCGAAGCGAGGTCTCTGAGTTAACTAGAGCGATTTGCACTTGTCCGTCCGTCCGTCCGTCCGTCCGTCTGTCAGAGCCTTATAACTTTTGAATTACTGAACGTAATTACTTCAAATTTAGATATAATATGTAAACCGTTGGCCTCCAGCCGAAAATGGCTTAAAAAGTTATAAAAATCTTTATTTCAGGGGGGCTCTCATAGAAGCGAATGCGAAGTAAAAAAAAATATCGCGTTACATAAAATTGTTACGTATCATTTTAAAGATAATTTTGAACTGAGTACAAAAATATTTTTTTTTTAATTTTTCCCTTAAAATTGACGAAATGGGGGGCTTTCAAAGTGGCGATTTTATACGCTCGCTTGAAGACGCTCTCTAGGAAAATCCGCTATGGATTTTCAAACTGATTTTATGTTTTTAGGTCACTTATATCCTGTACTTGAACAACAAATACTAAAATTATATGAATATTATAAAGAAACGAGATTATTCAATTTTTAATGTACATCAGTAATTCATATAGCATCAACATAGCTTCACAATAATGCTAATAGATGGCGCAGTCAGTAACTATTCCCATGGAACTACGAGTTACGACTAACGACCTATCCCAAAAACAGTTTTGCGTCGACCATTATTATTTAGTTACTTATTATAATACAATAATTGTATTGTAATTTTTTTTGTACCATATTATTCAATTAAAATTATTTTTTAGTTAAATTTTAGTTAAATATTGTATATTTTCTATTCGCGTCGATAGATGACGATTTGTACAGATGCCCGTAACCCGGTTTCACTCGTTAGTACCTACATAATAATTCCATGTTTTCACTAACGTTCCCTAACCTTTACGGGCTACCTATAAGTTAGGTGATTGATGTTTTCTGTCAACTTATTTATCACGATCCTGTACGGGACACCTAAAAGGATATTGGGACGGATGTTAGGACTTAGCATTGTATTTAGGAGCTACCTACGTTAAGAGACTCCTACTTAGGGGATGATTTAGGTATGTTTGGTGAAAACGGGCATAATAATAATGTCAGTTTTGGTTATCATGTATCGATTGAATGAATAATCATGGGATACCGTTACCGCGAGGTCTCAGTTCGGGGCGAACCACTAGTAATCAATAAATCAAGTCGGCTCCTCGTTGCCCTCTGGCCTGCAGCGCGCGGCCGCCGCCGGCAAGGGTCGACCCTTTAAGGCGATTACCAATTTACGAGCAAACTTCCACTAAATGTTTTATGGTAATGCTCTCTGAATCTATAAAATCATATAAATACTGCTGGTTTTATTTACCTACTGAATAATTGAAAGACTTCCTTGATTTAAAGATGAAGAAATTAAAATTAACATCATTTTAATTATGATTGTATGATTTGATCACGGATATTAAATAATTTAATATAAAAAATTCTTTGTAAATAACCGACAAATACAAAGTATAAAATTTATTGTTGATATTTTAAAAACCGCTCGATCGACCTGGAAAATATACCCTTTGAAACAAAAAAATCGGCCAAGTGCGAGTCGGGCCTCGCTCTTTTAGGGTTCCGTTAAAAAAAATTCAATAAAAATATTTCCATGTACCCATGGAAATATTTTAATTTAATTTGTTTAAATTAATTTAATTTTTATTATTTGTTGTTATAGCGGCATTAGAAATACATAATATGTGAAAATGTCATCTGTCTATCTATTACGGTTTACGAGATACAGCCCGCTGACAGACGGACGGACGGACAGCGTAGGCTTAGTAATAGGGTCCCGTTGGTACCCTTTGGGTACGGAACCCTAAAAAGAATTTTCCAAATTGGTTCCGGCGGAATCGAGTAATCGGTAAACATACATAAAAAAAAGATTCCGACGAATTGAGAACCTCCTCCTTTTTTAAAGTCGGTTAAAAATAATGAAGGAAGTCCTTTTTAATCTTGATTGGATTGATTTGCACTTGAAAAAGGAATTTTTAAAGATTTCTTCTAGATCGTAACATTATTGTATTAATTTTATTATTAGGGTCTCGACTCTCGTTGCAGGAGAGGAGACATGTGCGCGGTGGTTTTTTTTTTTTGGGGATAGGCTTGCACTTGACGACAATCAATGCTGGACAGCACTGATGAGCGCGCTTGCCTAGAAAATGCCAATTCACTCTTGCCTTGAAGGTACTGAGGTTATACGTGGATGGAAACACTATTCCAAATTTCAGCCAAATTAGTTCATTCATTATAGCGTGAAAGAGTAACAAACATCCATCCATCCATCCAAACATCCATCCACACATCCTCACAAACTTTCACATTTATAATAACACTTATCAGCAAATGGTGAAACAGGCTCTTAATGTTATAAATGAAATCTAGTATACAAAAGGTGTTTCACTATAAGTGATCTCTTCTAGGCAACCTATAAAGGAAGAATTTAATTAGTTATAATTATATTATTCTTTTAATTTTAACTATTTTTTTTTAAAGTTTACTACTAGTTGCTATGGCACATTGATTAAAATAATCATTTTAAAATTTATTTTAAAACGCTCCTACAAGCATAGCCTGTGATGAAATCGACACCTACCTTATCATAATATATAAACTGCAAATATATTATTGCGATATATAGATATATGTATGTATATTATAATATACTAGCTGACCCGGCGAACTTCGTACCGCCACCTTATCTATATAAAGAAAAGAAATAAACTATTCTTATCCAAAAAAACTATCCTATCTTTCAAGTTGGACCAAATTATAGATAGTTACGAAGTTTGATCAAAATCGGTTAAGTAGTTTAGGAGTCCATCGCGGACAAACAACGTGACACGTAATTTATATATTTAGCACCCAGAAGTGGAAAATAATAATAAAAACAGGATGACAATTCATTGAGCTAATTTACTTTCAAATTAACTTAATTTTAGACAGTAATGCAAATAAAAGAAATCACGCACAACCGTTAACAATTTTATAGCATTTTTACAACAAAATAAATACAAATAATAATAAAGAACAATCTTACTCGATAGTGTCTGTCGGAGCAGGTATCCTCGTCGGCAACAAAGTCAGACATATTTGCTGCGCGACGAGGGTAGGTAGCGTGGTGATCATTTAATTACTTAGGATGTTCATTCTTCGAACAAAGTACCCTCAAAAGCCCCTCTTTTACATTTATTAGCCATGGACCAGAAGCGGGAATTATTGCTCAAAACTAATCAGGCTTTAAGAGAACGCGTCTCTTAAAACGCTGAAACCCTACCTAAAGCCGTCTCCACCATCCCCAATAACGGCCCCTTTCCACTCAGCTAATAACCACAGCACGACAGACAAAACCACCATCTGAACGTGAGGGTAACTATCAAAAATATCTAAGTATTAATTGATCAAAACAACATCTAAACGTGAGGGTAGTTATCAAAAATATCAAAATATTAATTAATCAAACCAACATCTAAACATGAGGGTAGTTATCAAAACTATCAAAGTATTAATTTATCATTTACAGTAATTTAAGCGTACAGACAATATTTAATCGATTAGGGAGCAATTGCTATCGCAATCCCTCAATCGAGAAAAACGACCTAGATGCGAAAGCACCTACTAGTCGTATTGAGTCTCTGGGCAGAGACTGCCAAAGTATGAATTAATCATTAACACTAATCTAAGCGTATAGACAATATTTATATGATTAGGAAGCGATTGCTATCGCAATCCCTCAATCAAATAGAACGACCTAGACGCGAAGGCATCTACTAGTCGAATGAGTCTCTGGGCAGAGACTGAATTCGTACAGTCGAAACAGCCCTTTTATACAAATATTTCAAGATGGCGCGCAAAATGGCGTACCCGCGCTGTCAAAGTCAAATGTCAATTTGATTAAACTAATTTTAATAAATAAAAGGAAACGGAAGTCAAAACAATACTTTTAAATAATTAATATAAAATAAAAGGATACGGAAATCAAAACAATACTCCCAATTAATAAATATAAATTAAACGGAAATCAATTGCGCCCACACGGCCATTCTGATCCAGCGCGCTCTCTGCGCTGTAAACTAGTATCTGAATAGTATCACCCTCTAGGATCTACCCATATATCACATTCATTCATGGCATCACCCATCTGGGATATAGCCTTTAAGACCGGGAATAAGGATACGCTTGGCAAACAGCCAGCGCTTAAGGAAGGATGTTTTGGACAACTCGGCATCACCCGCCTTGGATCTAGCCATTTCTCATCATGGCATCACCCGCCTGGGATATTGCCCTAAGACCGGGAAAAAGGATACACTTGGTAACCAGCTAGGCGCTTAAGGAAGGATGTTTTGGACAATTCGGCATCACCCGCCTTGGATCTAGCCATATCATTTCATGGCATCACCCGCCTGGGATATAGCCCTAAGACCGGGAAAAAGGATACGCATGGTGGCCAGCCAGCGCTTAAGGAAGGATGTTTTGGACTAATCGGCATCACCCGCCTTGGATCTAGCCATATCACTTCATGGCATCACCCGCCTGGGATATAGGCCTAAGACCGGGAAAAAGGATACGCTTAGCAAAGAGCCAGGCGCTTAAGGAAGGATGTTTTGGACAACTCGGCATCACCCGCCTTGGATCTAGCCACATCATTTCATGGCATCACCCGCCTGGGATATAGCCCTAAGACCGGGAAAAAGGATGCGCTTAGTGATCATCAAATGTCTAGGTTGGAAAAGTGGATTAAAAACAAAAATCAAATAAGATTAATTTCCCGAAATTATCGCTCGTCCATCCTTAACTTACATAGTGATCGAAAGTATGGGGAAGGTTTATCCCACCGCTGCTGTCGGAGCAGGTATCCTCGTCGGCAACAAAGTCAGACATATTTGCTGCGCGACGAGGGTAGGTAGCGTGGTGATCATTTGATTACTTAGGATGTTCATTCTTCGAACAAAGTACCCTCAAAAGCCCCTCTTTTACATTTATTAGCCATGGACCAGAAGCGGGAATTATTGCTCAAAACTAATCAGGCTTTAAGAGAACGCGTCTCTTAAAACGCTGAAACCCTACCTAAAGCCGTCTCCACCATCCCCAATAACGGCCCCTTTCCACTCAGCTAATAACCACAGCACGACAGACAAAACCACCATCTGAACGTGAGGGTAACTATCAAAAATATCTAAGTATTAATTGATCAAAACAACATCTAAACGTGAGGGTAGTTATCAAAAATATCAAAATATTAATTAATCAAACCAACATCTAAACATGAGGGTAGTTATCAAAACTATCAAAGTATTAATTTATCATTTACAGTAATTTAAGCGTACAGACAATATTTAATCGATTAGGGAGCAATTGCTATCGCAATCCCTCAATCGAGAAAAACGACCTAGATGCGAAAGCACCTACTAGTCGTATTGAGTCTCTGGGCAGAGACTGCCAAAGTATGAATTAATCATTAACACTAATCTAAGCGTATAGACAATATTTATATGATTAGGAAGCGATTGCTATCGCAATCCCTCAATCAAATAGAACGACCTAGACGCGAAGGCATCTACTAGTCGAATGAGTCTCTGGGCAGAGACTGAATTCGTATCGTCGAAACAGCCCTTTTATACTAATATTTCAAGATGGCGCGCAAAATGGCGTACCCGCGCTGTCAAAGTCAAATGTCAATTTGATTAAACTAATTTTAATAAATAAAAGGAAACGGAAGTCAAAACAATACTTTTAAATAATTAATATAAAATAAAAGGATACGGAAATCAAAACAATACTCCCAATTAATAAATATAAATTAAACGGAAATCAATTGCGCCCACATGTCAGTACCGACAATTCACTCGTTTGGCGGTTCGGCAAGGAATCTCTCTGTACGCGGCTAAGCGCTCGCTTTTATATTTTTGTTAGCGTTCGGTACCGTCACTATTGTGGGTAGTATGATTAAAAATAAAGAAAACAACAGTATTCTGCTAATTCGGCCTATCCTGATGGTGCACCACCCTCGGCTGCACTGGGCTGATGAGTGTTCACTCGCCGTCCGCATCCGTACTCCCTCTCGTAGCGTCGACTTGACCAGTAGGAGCACCCGAAGATTCACCCGCATCGGTCACGGTTATAGTCATCGGAACCTGCTTAAGAGACAAATGATTAATTCTCAAGTCGGCAAACACTATTGCCTATGCTGACATTCATCACACATACAAGGCGCCCTCGTTCGAAATATCACTTTCAATGTCTAGAGTAAAACACTTCGCATTCAAAAGTATGCATACTGCTCCAGACATTAAGTCTCACTCATTCTTATATCTGAACTTGTACAAGCTCACACACACACACACAAACCACGTCAAAGACGTCCCAGGACTCAGCCTGATTGCACGTTCATGAACGCGACTTCCCAGGACAGCGCCTGATGCGTACGACTTGCCAGGACAGAGCCTGATGCTCGTTCAAATAGAATAGAATAGAATAGAATAGAAATGTTTTTTATTCAAATAAACTTTTACAAGTACTTTTGAATCGTCAATGAGTCTACCACTGGTTCGGAATGCCGTTCCTGCCGAGAAGAACCAGCAAGAAACTCGGCAGTTGCTCTTTTCAAAATACTTTTACAACATACTTAACAGATATTCTATGTATGCAGAGTTTCCACAATGAGGGAAAGGTCCACAAAAGCATACGTAATTATTTCTAATTATAATTCAACACATGTCAAGACGGGCAGACAGAAAGTAGCCCCATTGCCGCTGGTGGCACCCGTTCACGAGCATGACGCATGACCCAGCCATTGCTTCGCTCAACCATATTTGAGGGAACGTAACAACCCGCATCACACGACACCACCGCAGAAATGTTAAAGAGAGTGTGACATACTTAGGCTACCCATCTTAAGGCATCGAATTGAAACTAACATTCAAATCAAATACTCATTTTAAAATATGACTTGTACACAAATAAAGTGGAAACTCTGAATAGAATAGAATTATTTTGATATACAATTACACAGGTTAATCATTACCTACTGTCTCATGAATCGCTGGAACGAATTACATCCACGCTTTTTTGTCATTTATATAGTCTTCAATCGTATAATATGCTTTTTTCATGAGCGTAGTTTTAATCGATTTCTTAAACTTGTGTAAAGGCAAGTCCAAGATCGACTGTGGAATTTTATTATAGAACGTCACGCCCATTCCCACAAATGTCTTTCGGACCCTCTTGAGGCGCAGTCGAGGAATCACGAGCCTATTTGGATCTCTAACCTGCCTATCTCGTAATTCACCCTTTTTTTTGTAATTCACAATGTTTTGTCTGTCAAATATTATATTGTTATAAATATATTGTGAAGCTACTGTAAGAATGCCTATTTCTTTAAATTTTTCTCGAAGCGAATCTCGCGGCTTTAAATTATAGATTGCGCGAATCGCCCTCTTCTGCAATACAAAAATTTTTCCAATATCGGCCGCTTTACCCCATACTAAGATTCCGTATGACATAATACTATGGAAATATGCAAAATAAACAATTTTTGCAGTTTCTATGTCAGTTATCTGTCGAATCTTCCTAACAGCGTAAGCAGCAGAGCTGAGCTTGCCAGCAAGTACTGCTATATGGGTGCCCCATTGCAGCTTTGAGTCCAGGGTTAATCCCAAGAACACTGTGGAGTCCTCTGTTTTCAAGGATTCATTACTTATCTTTAAATTTTTACTGACAGTTCTGGTGTTAGGCAATAAAAACTCAACACACTTTGTTTTTTTAGCATTTAAAAGTAGATTATTTGCCGTAAACCATTCAGAAACTTGAGATAATGCATTATTTACATCGTCAAAATTGTCTTTTTTCCTATCGACTTTGAAAATCAAAGACGTATCATCAGCAAATAGTACAATATCGCAAGTATTTTGGACAAAATATGGTAAATCGTTTATGTAAATCAAAAACATGAATGGACCTAGAATAGAACCCTGGGGTACACCCATTACTGAGGCTGATCCGGATGATTTTACATCATTGACACACACTCTTTGAACACGATCCCTTAGATAAGACGCAATGAGGCTAAGTGCAATATCTTTAATACCATAGTGGCTCAGTTTAAGTAAGAGGGTCTTGTGATCAACGCAGTCGAAGGCTTTTGATAAATCACAAAAAATACCAATGGCATTCTGTGAGTTATTCCATGCATCGAAAATGTGTTGTAACAGCGTCAGCAAAGAACAAGACTTCCCAGGACAGAGCCTGATGCGCATTCAAAGAACACGACTTCCCAGGACAGCGCCTGATGCTCGTTCAAAGAACAAGACTTCCCAGGACAGAGCCTGATGCGCATTCAAAGAACACGACTTCCGGAGACTGCGCCTGATACGCATCCACAGGACACGGCCACCGTGACCAGCAACTCCAGGTCGCCAGCCACTCCAGGTCGCCAGCCTCAGGAGCACGCTGCAGCGTGGCCACGCCAGCCACAGCAGCAAGGCAGCTTGCCTCACTCCCACATGCACGTAAACACATACGTGCTACTATAACACACAAACATTGGAATGTTCAGTTAAATATTCCAAAAAGATGCAGCGCAACTCTCGGGACATCATTGGACTCCAATAATATTTTTTTTACCATCCAAACTAATCTTTAATTACTCTGTAACTGTAAGATTTACGAGCTTTACAAGCTCTTCAAACTGAGTGCTTCATAGCAACTATCAGCGCTACCATCTATATCAGCGCTACTAACTCTAAAAGCCCGACTCTTGAGCGCTACCGACTCCACGAGCCCCACCGACTCTACGAGCTCTATCGACTCTATGAGCCCTATAAACTATTAGCTCTACAATGTAATCTATGTCCTCTCACAGCTTTATCACGAGGAGTTTATCACGCTTCTCTTACAGTAGGTATTACAGCTGTAAGCTATCAAATCGGTCACGTCAGTAGTTCAATTCAATCCATGATCAGTTTAACCACTGAGTACCTACAGGAACACGAGTCAAATAGAAATAAACACCTCCTATCTAACTAAGTGATAAACATCAACTTTATAATAATTAGAATGCAAGCTATGTTCAATTAGGTACATAAACACATCGAACTATTTACTAACATCAGTCATATTCATCTATTTTACAAATCATAATATTGATCAAATTAAGCTCCTGACTAATCAATGATCCCAATAAGAAAAGTACATTTCCTTTAAAGAACATTGGCAGGAGTTCATATATCACTTTACCTGAAATCTATTTGAAGCGTCTATACATGAAAAATTGTTAAAACCTAAGAGGTTCCATTACAAAAACTGAGATTTTTCGTTTAAGAATCTCAAAAAAAGACATTAATAACTTTATTTGTATTTTAAGGTTATAAAAATATGTAGATAGGTATAAAGACGCTGTCGTAATTCCTACTTCCACGTTATTTTAAGTTCTAATTTGCCATTGGGATGTGTTCGAAGTCTATAGAACTCTGTACATAGACTAACTCTTGAATTTCCGGGCGAGCAATGTCATCGAGAATCGATCCAACTCAAAGCGCGATATGAATTAGTCAGATTTTTTAATAATTATTTCAGTTCAATATTTAACCAAGCCAAAAGATGTAAAACTAATTTCATATAAAAACGAACTAATTTCGATACTTTGTTTCGTATAAATCATATTCGTAGGCGCCTCCTAAAACATTCAGGTACAATTCTGCCAATATTCTTTAAAACGGGAATTGAAGTAAGATTCTTTTCAATTAGCCAGCGACAGCAAGTAAATGTAAAACATTTTAAACATATTATGCGGAAATTGGCACTAATTTCACTGAAAGCAATACAGTTTGCTTAACTACCTGCTTATAGGTCGCATTATTATTACGAGCCAACAATACAAACTGTATCAGCGAGACCAGCTCACACATCTCGAATTTAGTTTTCTACCCTCATAATTAAATATAAAATCGAAACGTTTTACAGACCGACTTTTATACTTATCTGTGCACATCTCCATGTGCTAAGTGCAGACCGGCACTGTGGTAGGCGCCACGTCATGCCAGCGCAACGACAGGTGTCGTGCAGTGGCGCCGCGACTGGCGCTGCGTCAGGAGGTGACGCACTCGCCAGAGCACCGACAGGTGACGCGCAGTGGCGCCTCGACTGGCGCTGCGTCAGGAGGTGACGCACTCGCCAGCGCACTGACAGGTGACGCCCAGTGGCGCCGCGACTGGCGCTGCGTCAGGAGGTGACGCACTCGCTAGTGCATCGACAGGTGACGCGCAGTGTCGCTGCAACCAGCGCTGCGATACAAAGCGGCGCGCTCACCCACCGCCAACAGGCGACGCGCGGAGATGCGCCGCGCCGGCATCCAATTGCACAAAGTACCCACATGTAAATAAAAATCGTTGTTTAGGTAGGTACCTGCAGACTTTCGCATTAATCAGTGGGTCAACGGGACAGTTCAAGGTTAATTGCATTTAATTAACTGAACAAAACAGAACATCAAAAAGGGAATTTATAAAATAACCTTCAATTTAGAGATTTGAATCGAATATAATAAGCTTTCAGCTTTTAATTCTTGAACAACTCAGCCCCACGTATTGGATGAAATAGTTCCGACACAGGACTGATCACCCGCCTGGCGTTAGCAGGCGTCCCCTCCACAAATACAATACAAGCCCCACGTATGGGCCAAGACAACAAAATGATAAAGAGACCCTTTTAAAACAGCATTAAGCATTGGAACGATACACTGAACTCACCGCACAATCCAGTAGTACCGGCAGGTGATGCGCAAACTCGCCGTGGCTGGCGCCGCGACACGCTCCGCCGTGCTCGCCAGAGCACCAGCGATGAAGCGCAGAAACGCCGTGGTCAGCGCTGCACCATGCTTCCTTGCAAGTCCAGTCCACACTAATTGGACTTGAAGTTGCTACACTGCGTTTATCTCCCTAGCGACGGTAGATAAACTTTTATCATCTACCCGCTACGCACAACGGGCATACCGACCGAACCTTTCATCTCAATCTATTCATTACATACAACGCTGTCGATTGCCATTCCCTTGCCTAACAGAGCCTAACATTACCTACTCTAAGCTAATCGAACCTACATTGTTAAGTAACCTAATGTGACCTAAACTTTATCTGACGGTACTTCTAAACTTAATAAATAGAATGGCAACAAACAGGGCTATAAGCAACGTTTTACAAGACTGACATAAAACCGGTCTTATCATCATTGAAGCACGCAGCATGCGTCTTCAGATACCATTCGCGTCAGGCACCGTGGCGGGCAGGGACTCAGCACCCACACGCCACCAAAACCGCTCGTTGCGCGGTACCCGCATAAAATATCGAGTACTTAGTAGGTACCTGCAAACTGACGTAATATTTAGTGCACACTCGTTCAACCAAACGAGTTAAGGACTCGTTTTGGTTGCAAAAACATTGTATTCCTGCTCAATGTCTAAACAGAACCATAATAAACTTAGAGCTAGGAATCGAACGGTAAAAGGTATTCCCGCTAACGTGAAGATTGTCGGCACGGCACTTTTAACGTAAATTAACGGCTGTTTGTGTGTGTATCAAGGCTTATAGTGAGCACAGGCAGATCCCAATTCTGAATTTAGCACCCAGAAGTGGAAAATAATAATAAAAACAGGATGACAATTCATTGAGCTAACTTAATTTTAGACAATAATGCAAATAAAAGAAATCATCACGCACAACCGTTAACAATTTTATAGCATTTTTACAACAAAAGAAATACAAATAATAATAAAGAACAATCTTACTCGATAGTGTCAGTACCGACAATTCACTCGTTTGGCGGTTCGGCAAGGAATCTCTCTGTACGCGGCTAAGCGCTCGCTTTTATATTTTTGTTAGCGTTCGGTACCGTCACTATTGTGGGTAGTATGATTAAAAATAAAGAAAACAACAGTATTCTGCTAATTATATATATTAAGATTATAGCGTTATTTATAACGCTAAAAGATACGGTTTTACATAAAAATACCGACAAAATAAGTCGTCTTGGGTTGGAGGTACGTAGCGTCGTAGCGTCGTAGCGCTGTAGCTTCGTAGCACTGTATAATCACAGCCGGCGTAACTGCTATCGCAGCCACTGCTACGGAAGTCGTAACCTCTCTACGTTATCAGCATGTACAATGTACATTGTGGGTTCCTGTTTTCTCTGAGGAGTTTGTCATTATAAGGATTATTTACATTGAACAAGACTCCTTGCGACTCATTTGCGACTCATTTGCGACTCCTACATTTTTATTTATTAAAACCAGCTTTCATTACACTCAAACGCCCTCCTAGCACAGCATTGAGGGCTGTATTCCTAGAAGTTGAGGGTTCGAAGCCAGACAGAGGCAGTTTAGGTATATGTATCAACTGTTAACCGAAACACATGTTAATATCTGTATAATATTATTGAATTTATTATTACGTTTTTTTACCATTTATTGAAACGAAGTTCCTTATCGCGCGTTGCGAAAGGGGGCTAGATGGAAAAAGTGACGTTACAACTTTTGGTCTTAAATATTAAGACCAAAAGTTGTAACGACACTTTTATTTGATGGCCTAAAAATATCTTATATAATAATTTCAACAAGTTGTGCATCGCTCCCGTGGTGTAATTGGCTCGCGTGCGGCTGTTAACCGAAAGATTCGAGAGAAAGTTCGAGCCCACCCGGGGGCACGCAATTTTATTTTCATTTTTTATTTTATAAAAAATATTTTATTTTTAATATTTTATAAAATCGATTTTTAGGCTTCCCTTGGGTCATTTTGATTTTTATCGATAAAAAAATCATGATAAAAAGTATACCCGAATAAATATTTTCTTTATACCTCGAATAGAACTTGAAATTAATATTTTTATAATAATAACTTCGTTCCTATCTGGTGTCCCACGACACCACACGACTTATTTTTCTTTTTCTTATTACTTATTAGGGTTCCGTACCCAAAGGGTACCAACGGGACCCTATTACTAAGCCTACGCTGTCCGTCCGTCCGTCCGTCCGTCCGTCTGTCAGCGGGCTGTATCTCGTAAACCGTAATAGATAGACAGATGAAATTTTCACATATTATGTATTTCTATTGCCGCTATAACAACAAATAATAAAAATTAAATTAAATTAACAAAATTAAATTAAAATATTTCCATGGGTACATGGAAATATTTTTATTTAATTTTTTTTTAACGGAACCCTAAAAGAGCGAGGCCCGACTCGCACTTGGCCGATTTTCTTGTATAACAGCTGTCTCGTGGTTGGCTCGCGATTTCATTTGAGGCTATGCCTGAAAATCAGCGCTCAGCATTTTAATGTAGCAGCATTATGCTGAGGCAGTAGCCTTTTCAGCTTTAATATTTAAGAAGAATTTATTATTAAATTATTTAGTGATTAAATTTTTGTCTGTATATCATTATTTTTAAAGACCTTTTTGTTAAAAGCTGAATAAATGTTTATTGATTTATTATTTATTTATTTATTTATTTATGTATAAGCTAATACCCTAAGCTGCAAAGTAACTTACTGCGAGGTGATAAGGGCGCCAGTCAAGTTCAACATCGATTAAAAAATGAGCTTACTTAGGAACATCATACTCGTAGATGATATTTTAACGCTTCTGCAAAAGTCGCACGTCACTGAAAAGGCAATGCAAATAGATTTCATAGCTAGATAACGCAATAAAAGCGCGGGAAATTAATTAAATGCTATCGCGATACCGAGCCGGGGGTGGGGTGGTGGCGGCGTCGCAGGAGGGTCGGGGGGGGGGGGGGAGCCGATACTGATTAATTGTAAAACTTCCGCCGCAGTCTGCAACATGGAAACCGAATTAACGATTTCGTACAAATGCACCCGCAGCTTTACATCGGGACAGTTACCGCCTGTGAATATGTGAACAGATGTTTTGTTACAGCCATTTACATTTTTGCGCCGGCGAAAAATTGGCAGCAATTTCGGTAACTAGCTTTTTTGAACCGCCAAAGATCTATTTGATTGTATTGAACCTACAACAGCTTTTGTATGGTGAGAGGAACAGTTTTTGTAGGTACTTGTATTGTATTGGTAACTAGCTGATGCCCGCGACTTCGTCCGCGTGGATTTCATTTTTAAAATTCCGCGGGAACTCTTTGATTTTCCTGGATAAAATTTAGCCTTTGTCACCCTCCAGGTTCTCAACTATACCCATGCGAAAAATCACGTCGATCCGTAGCTTTTTAGCTACTTGATTGAAAAACAAACCAACATACAAACACATTTTCGCATTTATAATATTAAAAAGTATCCTATGCCCGTCTCCTGGTTCTAAGCTACTTTCTCACCAATTTTCAGCCAAATCGGTTCATTCGTTCTTGAGTTATAAATAGTGTAACTAGCACGACTTTCTTTTATATATATAGACTTTTTTCATACTAGTTGTGTTTAGAAAAATTGATATTGGCTTCCGTTTCTCGCTCTAACTATAAATTAAGTACTTTAAACTCTAGACTAAATAGAAATTTCTAGGTAAGCACGCTCCACTTTATCCAGTATTTATTGTACCCTCCAGTGTGATCGCAATCAAGCGTTAGTCTGTGTATTCGTATAAAGTGTTAATTTTAATTAACCTCCCACATGTAACTTCTATGCATAATACTGAACAACAATTTTGTTCAACGACTTTGCACATAACTCAATAAATTCACCAAATACAAAATTCTAAGCGTATGTTAGTCTGTCATTTTTTAACTCTTTGGTCATTTTATGTAATGTCTCTTCCACACCTGCGTGAAGCGTCGACTACTAAGTTACTAACCGTGCAACAATTAATATCCGAAGTTATCGCTTCATATTTACTAATGCTTTGTGACGTGTATTACTAATATCAGTCTGACCTATCGTCTGCAAGTCCGTAATTTCGCCGTTCGCGTTTATCGCGAACACCAAAAAGGCTTTCCGCGGTGACAGACTTAAGTATCGGACAAGCATTGAGTACCGAATATCGAGTGACGGCGCGTCAAATATGCCACCCATTCCCTTTGACACGTGTCGCATAGAGTTTTTAAAATTATAGAACAGAAAAAACAATGTTATTTATTTTTGTATGAAAAAAAAATTCCTTTTTATTTTTAGGAATTTTAAGAAGTCTTGGAAAAAAAGTTATTTATTTTGATGCATAGAAGTTACATGTGGGAGGTTGTTGGTAAATTAAAATTAACCCTGTATATTAAAAAAACAAATACGAACACATAAGTAATAAACTCCCAATTTGGGAGCGCAGCAAAAAGGAAAAAGATCACCTCCGCACTCCGCGGAGCTTGGCACCGTCCGAGATCACTACATTTACATTTTAATGCTTCGCCGCAGAGGTAATAATTCAAACTTTTAGAAGGCAAAATAGCTCCCAGAGAAATTAGTTTTCAAGTTAGTTCTCAAAAAAGAGGTTTCAAAAGAAAAAAGCATATTTTCCTATGTAGAAGAATTACTACAGGAAAATATAAAGAGCTAGGCTGTTGCTGGTGTAGTCCACGCCTATTTATGTAAATTTTAAATTAAACTTTAAATAATTTTTATTTGAACGATTAAAAAGCAGCCTTCTCTCCGACATGAAAATTGCCGTTGCCAGTTACTTTGTGTAAGTTTTAACAGAACTGTGCCGACAAAATGTAAAAGCGTCACATATATAATCACAATATAGCTAATTTTCATTGATCAAACTATAAGTACCTACTCTGCATGTTCTCACTGTTCTCATATTCGAGGGCTTCTGAAAGAAATCTCTTCCTTAGAGATAAACTGTCCTTGTGCACGTCCTTTACATCTTTATAGTAGATTCATCGACTATTCAAAAGCACTTGTAAAAGTTTATTTGAATAAAAAATATTTCTAATCTATTCTATTCTATTCTATTCTATGTTTCATTTTTATATTACTGGTACTAAATATATAAATAAATAGTACATAATTTATAACTTTCACATTAATATAATTTAATGTGGAACAGGTCGTGGGAATAAAATAATTTTTAAATTACAGCTTCCACTTCGAACTAAACTTTATTTCTCTCAACAATTTAATAATCTATTAACAGATCTCGCGAGTCTTGACTTTATCTAAAATGGAATCGGTCGGAATGCAACGGGCATGCCTAACGACAAATTTAATAGGTTCTGGTTTGAATCTATTTGAGATCGGCTAGGATTCGGAAAGAAGGCGAGCTCTCTGAAAAAGTACAAAGTTTATCTGAATAACCAGGCAGGAAACTGATGGATCATCTGAAACGTGGACGACTGAAGCTAGACGCGGTCATCAATCAGTCTCGCACGTATTCGGATAACCATTAGAATCAAATAATTGAGACGAATCGTTCGCAACGTTACATGAGTCGAAACAGTGGGCCGTCGTGCTTTTTACAGAGTGACAAAATCATAAATCTATCATAGTTTTATGATTTTGTGACTCTGTAAAATTATTATGTACTAAAGTAAGATTTATCGCATTAGGTAACCAAACCCAATGCAAGCGTGATCTTATGCACTGTCGGTACCACATATTGTCGCTCCACTGAACATCGCGCTAGGTGTATGTGGGGAGTGAAATAAAAAATTTAAAATAATATACCTTATCGATGTTATCGCAGCGCGGCATAGCTGATAGCACCCAAAATACCGGCAACATTTCCCCTTTGGACGGCCAAACTAATCCTTTAGCCAAGGTAGCTCTCGGACCCCCGGACTTGCGGATGACCTTTTTTTTTGAAATTTCTTCAAATAAAGCTCGAGCCACAACAGCAGGCTCAAAAGGCACAAACATGAAGCTACCATCGAGGTTAAATAAAATTGATAAAATAAATATTCTGATCCGGAAAAAATTATCCATCCCAATTTTTTTTTTATCCGATGACAAGCTAGTCCTTGACTGGCGATCTCACCTGATGGTAAGTGACGATGCATTCTAAGATGATAGCGGGCTAACTTGGAAGGGGTGTGGCAGTGATCATTCAACCCATAACCCTATGATAGGTTTCTACACGCCATCATGCCGGAACGCTAAATCACTTGGCGGCACGTCTTTGACGTAGGGTGGTAACTAGCCACGGCCAAAGCCTCCCACCAGACCAGACCAGAGACAATTCAGAAATTATAAATTCCCAAATTGACCCCGCCGGGAATCGAACCCGAGACCTCCCAGCTATTATACAACAGCGCTCACCACTGAGCCAGGGAGGTCGTCACGCGGCTTTATGGCGTCGCTTCATAGTGATTACTATCCATTTGGAGAATTATCGCGCCGCGGACCGGAACCGAGCCGGGACCGATTCGCGCAAATGTTTACAAGCAGCCACTTCCCTCGCAACAATATTTATTGCTCACTCCTCCGTCCTTCGGCCGCCGACCTTCGACCCTCAAACTGTCACGTCCCGTCTCACCCGTCTGTCTAAATTACACTTCGCAGTTTGTTATTATTTGAAAAGTTCTATAGGGATGGATTTTACCTAAACATTGAATCTGCATAACTCTCAAAAAGATCCACAGGAAAATAATTAGAATTAGTTCTAGTCATAATATTTTCTTTCGCTGGCATTTTCCCAGTATTCGCCTTCTGTTTAATTTTCTATTAAATGACGGTTCATTTAAATTGTCAGTTTTAGGGTTCCATACCAAAATGGTAAAAATGGAACCCTTATGGTGAGACTTTCTCCGTCCGTCCGTCCGTCCGTCCGTCCGTCCGTCTGTCACAGTCGATTATTTCAGTAACTATTAAAGCTATCGACATGAAATTTGGCATAGTTGTGTATAATAGTGGCCCAACATCATTGTAATAAAGAAAAATCGAAAATTATTTTTAGTTTTATCAAAAAAGGGGGAAAAACTATACCGAATGGCGTATCATATGAAAGGCCTTTACTTGTGCATTCTAAATCAGTTTTTTATTTATTTCTGTATATAATAGTTTTTGAGTAATCGGCCAAAATGTCGAAAAAAATACCGTTCCCCCCCCTTATCTCCGAAGTTTACCAACCGAAAAATCTGAAATAATTATGGTCAATAGAAGTTTATGTATATTTTCCAGGAAAAATAAAACCAACGCTCTAACTATCATAGTTTTTTTTATATTAACAATAAACCTCTACAAACAAAGTTAACGATAATTAGGCAAATTAATATAATATTATCGTTTTACTTTTACTTTTGGAGTACGGAACCCTCGGTGCGCGAGTCCGACTCGCACTTGGCCGGTTTTTATTGTTAATGTTTAGAATAAATGTTAACAAAATCAGAGATAAAACAATGCAAACGTTGCAATATTATTGCTGTATTCTGTTGTCAATACAGGCTTTGAAGATCCCTAAGCTTTTTATTTAGTCAAAAAATTTGGTGCTCAAGTACATTTTTGTCTAAAATCGACCTTCAGAATTAAACCGGAGATTTGAATTTTAAAATTTTATTTTTGCCTATTTATTTTAAGTTTTAAAGTCAATCACACTAATATTATAAAAGTGAAAGTTTGTATGTGGGTGTGTGTGTATGTGTGTGTGTGTGTGTGTGTGTGTGTGTGTGTGTGTGTGTGTGTGTGTGTGCGTGTGTGTGTGTGTGTGTAGGTTTTTTACTCTCACGCAAAAACTACCGGACGGGTTGGGCTGAAATTTGGAATGGAGATAGCTCATACCCAGGATTAACACGTAGGCTACATTTAGCCCGGAAAATTAAAGAGTTCCCACAGGAATTGAAATCTATTAATCCACGTGGAGGAAGTCGCGGGCATCGACTAGTTAGATAATAAAAATGATAAAAAATATTGACTTTGTTACAAAACTAGCTTTATCGGAGTGTTTTGATCCACCTCACCAACTTTGAACGTGTGGCGCTAAGCCGGAAATATAACATGATGCCCGCGACTTGGTCCGCGGATTGAAGTTTTTGATTCCTGCGGGGACCTTTTAATTTTCCGAAACAAAATAAAGCCTATGTGTTATCCAGCCAAATTCCCAAATTTGTCCAGTAGTTTTTGCGTCCAAGAGTAACAAACATACACACACGCAAACTTTCGACTTTATAATATTAGTGTGGTTCAAATAAACTTTTACAAGTGCTTTCGAATCGTCAAATGGATCTACCAACATACAATATTATGCCCTCTAAAGTACCAATGTTTTAGAAAAACTTAGTTTTAACCCAAATTTTTTTAACTAAGTGCCGACTTCACCACCGTCGAGTGACATTTTACCGAGGAATAAATTGGGCGTTCTGACAGTTTTTGTATTGAAAATACTGTCAAAATATCAAATTAACGCTCGGATAAGATTTATTTTACGTTACTGAAATCGGCCCTTAGTCGGAAGTTATTCCGACTATTTTAGTTAGTTCTTTTACGCAAGTGAATGATATTTATGACCTTTTTCACAATCACCAAGTAGGACGTTTGACAATTTTTGTCCTGACACTCAATCAGAACTTAATTCATAGGTTAAAGTCATGCTCAAGTTTAAAGGGGATGGTGAAATGGTTCCTATAGTAAATATTGACATTATATCGTACAACACACATACAATTATGTAGCATAGTATTGACATTGAAATGTGTGCGTCAGCATTTCGTCCATGCATCTACCCCTTTCGTTCGGATGCCATAGTTTCGTGGTAGAGACGTGCTGAAAAAGATTTTCATTATTAAAAATAATATAAGTAGTAATTGTAGAGTTACTTTGAGACGTTGAGCGTATAAATTTAACGCATAGACTCGTTATGCGTTATTAATGTATTGCTCGTTCCCCGTGAAAACATGTAGGTAAGCTGAGGATTATCTTGTGATAAATGTGCGCTACAAGAAAACGCCTCCGTCTGCGTGACCGTAGCGCTCCCCTCCCCGCCCCTACCCGCCCCTACCCGCCCCTCGCTGACCCCCGAGCCCGAAATATGCCGTCCTCGATACAATCTACAAACTTTGTGCGTGCCACTTATTATAGGATCCTATAAAACGTTTTCTTTATACAGGTAAACTTAATGACTGGGCTAGTAAGCTAAGCGGACAGACTGATGATTAAGTCATCGGCATCCTTCTCGGGGCGTCTGGGATTCCATCCCCGTTTTAACCAAATGTTGTGATAGCCTAGTGGTTAGGCCTATGGTCTCCTATTCGGGGGGTCGCAGGTTCGATCACGGGCGCACCTCTGACTTTTCGAAGTTTGTGCGTTTAAGCAATTAAATATCACATGCTTCAAGGGTGAAGGAAAATATCGCGAGAAAACTTGCACACCTGAGAGTTCTCCTTAATGCTCTCGAAGGTGTGTGAAGTCCGCCAATTCGTATTGGGCCAGTGTGGTGGACTATGGCGTATTACGCTTTTCTGAGAGGAGACCTGCACTCAGCAGTGAGCCGTTGATGGGTTGCTGATGATAATGTAAGTGTTAAGCAATTATATCACTTCGTTTGACGGTAAAGGAAAAAATTGTGAGGAAACCGGCATGCATATATGTTTTCAAGAGTATTTGAATACCACCACGCTGGCCAAGTGTCGAGTGACACTTGGCCAGCGTGGTGGACTAGTTATGGGTTAAACATTTTTTGTGATCAAAGGTTAAACTCCTCTCATTCAAGATGTGACGAGCGCCGTCACAACGCAAAGCAGCCTACACGGGCGGCGTGAATCATCGCACGAGGGACCCACGTGAACACGCCGTCACAGCGCAAGCAGCCCACAATACACGTGCCGCCTGACTCACCACGCGGGGCCGGCGTGAACGCACTCGCCAGGCCAATGACATCAGCGGCGCGATCTCCGCCGAACCGCGCCGAGGCCCACCGAAGCAGCCAGCAGAAAAGTATAAAAGCCGAACAAGAGCGTCCAGCGTCAGTTCGCTAGCGGCGCTCGTACCATCGGGGTCGGTCTGATTTCCCTCTGGATCGATCCCATCGTCGGCCTGATTACCCTCTGGGTTGACGAGTGGTACGAGCTCTCTGGTGGACCCACAGGGGCTGTTGCTCGCGCCTGGCCTCGCGGCCCGGCCCGTCCAACCACCCCGAGCGTCTGCGTTCCCCCCGCGACCGCCGCGTCACCCGCGCTCCACCGGGAGTCCGTCGTCCTCCCGTCAGCCGCCCGGGCGGTCCCGCTTCATATAATATTGTAACCGTGTTTAGGCTTGCGTCAACGTCTCTCGATATCATGTAATAGGTTAAGAGAATTGTAAATAAAAGTCGCTATTGTTTATCGAGCATTTTATTCTTTGTCCTAGGAAATAGTGAAAAGCGAGGTTCGATCCCTCACATCTAATGAACGAAGTGGGTCGCTCTCAGCCGGGCCGATCCACTCCGTTACATTTGGCGTCCAACGTGCGTTCCGTTACATTTGGCGCCCACCGCAAAAACCCGCGATACCGTTCCGTGAACACGTGAAAAAAAAAAAAAAACCACCTACTCGTCCGTGAAAATACCGCGCGAACCAATTAGGTAGCCGGTCCGTTTGCGTCGCTTAAGAATCGCGTCGCATCCGTAAAACCACTCACCCGCGCCAATCCGTTACGCTTGGCCGGTCCGTCCGCCCGCGTCGCGTCGCGAGAAAAAGTACCGCGTCGCGTTCACAGGCATATTCCGTAAAAATAGACACGCTCCACGCGACCGTGGTGGTGTCTACCCGTACCGAAAAACACAGAGTGGCAATCAAACAGTAGGTCATTTCACTTTAGGAATACTCGCGACTTTTACAACGTAACGGTTACAAACTCTTTCACGTAATCGATTCGATTTATCGGGTCCACTGAAAGGGTGAGTAACCGATCGTATAAAGAGAAAGAAAACATAGGGAAAAGAATAAGAAACCGCGAGAATAGATGCTTATCCCGGATTAGTCGGCTTGATTAACCTCGAGTAGTTAGATAAATCACGGGAAAAGCATCTCATCGTTTAGAAAACTACTACACGTACGACACAAGGGGGAACACCGCGAGAATTAGGGAAAAATTAATAATAAAAATACAGTAGGTAGAAATAACGCTCGCCGACCGACCGTACTTGCTGTAACCGCCGGAATAATTAAATCGAGCACCGCGAAATAACCTAGCAACAGAGTAGGTTACCGCAGATATTAAAGATAAAAGATATAAACTAGCTTCAGTACCGTTACCATAGATATTAAAATAAAAGATATTAACTAGCATCAGTACCGTTACCGTAGATATATTAACTAGCATCCGTACCGTGACCATAGATATTAAAAATAAAAGATTATAAACTAGCACCCGTACCACTACCGTAGATAATAAAAATAAAAGATATAAACTAACTTCCGCACCGTAGATAAAATAAAAAGACATAAACTAGCACCCGTACCGCTACCGTAGGTATTAAAAATATAAAGATATTAACTAACAACAGTACCGTTACCGTAGAGAAAAAAAAAAAAAAAGATAGTCACTAACACCCGTACCGTAAAAAGAAAAAAAAAACCCAAGACAGGGAGAACAAATCGAAGGCGAACTATGCCAACTGCCTGGATCTACTCACTAAACAAACAAAAACTAACAGAAGAACTAGAGAAGAGAAACTTACCAGCTCCAACTACAAGCACAGTGGAGGAATTGAGGAAGCTGTTATCAAAAACGATAAAAACAGAAGAAGCAACTAGCCAAGACAACACGATGGGTACCGAAAGCGGAGCAACAGACTTCGACAAAGCAGTGTCCCGATGGAAGATACAATTCGATTCAACAGGAGACGCCGTAGAATTTCTGGAAAGAGTAGAAGAACTGGCCGAAACATTAGAAGTTAACAAAGACAAGATAAGACACGTCATACCAAGATGTCTCAGCGGAAAAGCAGCACTATGGTACAGAAACAACAATCAATATTGGGAAACATGGGAGGATTTAGCAGACAGCTTCAAGTTGTACTACTACCCGAAAAATTATGAGAAAAATCTTTTAGAAACGATCATAAACAAGAAACAGGAAGCACGTGAAGATTTCATCGACTATCTAACAAACATGCAAACATTATTCAGAAGATATGGGAAATTAACACCAGAACAACAACTAGAGAGAATCTATGACAACATGAGAAGCAGCTACCAGTTCTACATCAAAAGAAGAGATTTCAACACGATGACGGAATTAATACAGCTGGCAAAAGAATACGAAAAAATTCGAACAGATCAGTATCAGTATACATACAAGACACCGACATACTACCACAAGGGAAACCAACCAGAACACTCCAGAGCAGGGTCCAGGGACCAGAAACACAAGCAGAAGCCGGAGGGAAAACTAATCTTACCGGACTATGACCCAGAGAAATGCTGCTGGAAGTGCGGAAAGAAAAGCCACAGGGCCCGAGACTGCCGAGGCAAACAGGCTATTTTCTGCAGCCGTTGCGGATTACTAGGAAAACTAACTCGGGATTGCTGCAACGGAACGAACAAAGCGAGAAAAACAAATTCACAAGCCTACACAACGAACGCACAAGAGAAAAAAAAAGACAATAGAATATTCACAGAGGTAAAAATAGGCGACAAGACGTACAAAGCACTAGTGGATACAGGGTCAACAAACACGTACATAAACAAGACCATCATGAACCACATAAAAGAAACTAGGAAGGACGTAATACCCAAATCAAACACTATAAAATTAGCAGACGGTTCGAAAATAACATCGGACACAGCAGTGAACATCGAACTCGAAGTCGCAGGACAGAAACTAACACACCAAGTGATATATCTACCAACAACTACAGTAATGATAATGGGCATGGACTTGTTAAGAAGACTGGGACTAGCAATAAGATGGGAACAAAAACCAAGTAGACAAACCGACAAAGAAAAACCTAGGGAAAAACGCGAGGGCAAGCAAAGGTTAACAAAGGAACAACAAGAAAGACTACAAACCATAATAACCGAGGAATTCGAAAAAGCGAAAAAAAGGCCAAAAGGCATTAAAGAGGGGAAACACATCACAAAACTAAAACATAAAGAACCAATAAAACAAAACGTGATAGCAGATGAACTATCAAGAAACCCAGTATGCGCCGCGTCAGGTGGCGAAAACGAATGGTACACAAGAAAATTAAAGAAGGTAACGGCGAACCCCGAAACAGAACCAGATTACCGAATACAGGAAGATAAACTGTATAGGAGAATAATCAATCCACGATACGGGGGCAAATTAGATCCCGACACCGAATGGAAGCTATGCGTCAAAAACTCCGACAAAAGAAGAATCCTCTCACAAAACCACGACGAACCTAGCACAGGACACCTAGGGGTATCAAAAACCTTCAACAAAACAGCACAACGTTATTATTGGCCAGGCATTTTTAGAGACGTCGCAAAATACGTAAAAAAGTGCGAAACATGTCAGAAACATAAACGCGCGAACGCAGCCGTAAACGCACGAAAAGAATGCGTACCGATGAGAGGTGGCGAAATAAAAACTTTGCTCAGTGATAACGCGAAATCAGTCACAAGCAAACATTATAAAGACACACTCAGGAAGTATAATATAGGACAAAAACTCAGCCTACCGTACTCACCAAAGTGTAGTCCGACCAAACGAGGGTACAAAACACGCGAAAACACGATAGCCGCCTTTATAGGGAAAAATCGGGAAAAATGGAATAAGTACATAAGGAAAAAAACATCAGAATACAACACCGAGTTAAGAAACTTCAATGACGAAAAGAGTCTCCCGACACCGACGGTTGAGAAAAAAGAAAAACAAAAACTAGAAGAAATTTATCAAATGGTACGAGAGAACCAGAAACTAGCATCAACAAACCAAAAGAAAAACTACGATAAATCGAAACGAGAATGGGAACCAAAGATGGAACAACTCGTACTTAAACGAGATTTTCCACTGTCAAACGCAGAAAAAAATTTCTGCGCGAAACTAGCACCAAAATACTCAGGCCCATACAAGATAATAGAGAAAAAATCGCCCGTGATATTTTTATTAAAAGCACTCAACGGAGGCAAAATATGCACAGCACACATAAAGGATATAAAAAGATTCCAAGAATAAAACGAAAGAAACATAACCGCTAAAAGTCAGAACACAACACGAATAGTCCAAGACGACACACACCATCCAACATAGACCCGACCGGGAAGGTCCGACCAAACAAACATCGGACTATAAGAAAGCATAGACAAAGAGCACAGAATACACAAATGTCACTAGAAAGAAATCAACCTACCCTCAAGACAAAAAAATATAACATCGAAATTAAGAAACGTCAAAAAAGGATCATTTACAGTAAAGTAAACGATGGCGGACGCGACAACCCCAGCGTGCTCGGAAAAAGAAGCGGCAATGCAAGGTCCGTCAACCAAAAAGGAACCCGATGACAACCGAACGATGTCACCAGAATGCCAGGCAATGGCCACAGAGGTAGTGGCAGCCGAGGGGCAAAAGAAGAAGAAAAAGAAAAGGAGAGGAAGAAAACGCATGGGTAACCACCGAAAGGGGATAGTGAGGTTACCCAAATACAAAAAGGGTGACAAAGGAGGGAAGGCACAGCCAAACGCATAGGTTCGAAAAATACAAAGTGACATACAGACGACAGTAAACCACTTTCTAGTTCTTTTGATACAGAGGATGGTGTGTAACCAACGGTGATGTTTACAGGTAAACATCCCAAAGCGAGAGGGGGGAGTGTGACGAGCGCCGTCACAACGCAAAGCAGCCTACACGGGCGGCGTGAATCATCGCACGAGGGACCCACGTGAACACGCCGTCACAGCGCAAGCAGCCCACAATACACGTGCCGCCTGACTCACCACGCGGGGCCGGCGTGAACGCACTCGCCAGGCCAATGACATCAGCGGCGCGATCTCCGCCGAACCGCGCCGAGGCCCACCGAAGCAGCCAGCAGAAAAGTATAAAAGCCGAACAAGAGCGTCCAGCGTCAGTTCGCTAGCGGCGCTCGTACCATCGGGGTCGGTCTGATTTCCCTCTGGATCGATCCCATCGTCGGCCTGATTACCCTCTGGGTTGACGAGTGGTACGAGCTCTCTGGTGGACCCACAGGGGCTGTTGCTCGCGCCTGGCCTCGCGGCCCGGCCCGTCCAACCACCCCGAGCGTCTGCGTTCCCCCCGCGACCGCCGCGTCACCCGCGCTCCACCGGGAGTCCGTCGTCCTCCCGTCAGCCGCCCGGGCGGTCCCGCTTCATATAATATTGTAACCGTGTTTAGGCTTGCGTCAACGTCTCTCGATATCATGTAATAGGTTAAGAGAATTGTAAATAAAAGTCGCTATTGTTTATCGAGCATTTTATTCTTTGTCCTAGGAAATAGTGAAAAGCGAGGTTCGATCCCTCACATCTAATGAACGAAGTGGGTCGCTCTCAGCCGGGCCGATCCACTCCGTTACAAAGAGAAGACCTGAGTCCAGTATTGGGCCGGTGATGGCTTGAGATGAACGAATCATGGGCTCATCAGAGAGCCCTGCATTGTCCTGGACCGCGCCCAACCGCGACATTTGTGTAGCGTTGTACTTATCTCGGCCCAGCCACAGCCCTAACTGGATCCGTCTAAATACCTACTTATTCTAAGCTGTTTTGGCAACATTTTTAAGCGACTTCAAAAAAGGAAAGAAAGGAAGGAGGTTCTCAATTCATCGGAATCTATTTTTTAAATATATTTTCACCGATTACTCGAAGGCGCCTGAACCGATTTGGAAAATTCTTTTTTTGTTTGAAGGGTTAAGGTTAGGCTTCCCAGGTCCCATTTAAATTTTATCGGAATCGGTAGAGCGATTTTAAAAAAAATCATCAATAAATTATATACTTTGTAGTGGCGCGGGTTTGAAGTCGGTTTTTTAAAAAGATTTTTTTATATTAAATTATGTATTTCCAGTTTTGCCGCAATCGTGTCGTCGTGTTACAAACACGTAGTGACGCAACCCGCTAGCACCAGCTCGCGAGGGCTCGTGGCGTGGTGTTGGTTACGTGTAGCAAATTGACAATGGACTCGTGCAAGGTTGTTTTTCCATGAATCTCCGGAAACGAAACGACAGAAAAAAAACTATTCCACGTTTATAAAAACTCTCAATCATATTAATATTGTAAATACGAAAATGTGCTTGTTTATTGGTTTGTCCTTCAATCACGCCGCAACAGAGCTACGGATCAACGTGATTTTTTGCATGGGTATAGTTGAGGACCTGGAGAGTGACGTAATTTTTATCCCGAAAAATCAAAGTTTCCGAGGGATTTTAAAAACTAAATCCACGCCGACGAGGTCGCGGGCTTCAATTTTATTTATAAACAGGATTGTAAAGGTAAAATTGGACATGGCTAAAATGGATTGAATTATGTAGGTGGTAGGTGCTTTGAATTCATATTAAAAATAATCCAAATATTTATACCATCGTAAAACATTCCACTCACGTCATATTTATTCATGTTTGCGTAGCCTAAGTTTAAGTCCACTTTAACGGTAACCTATTGAAAATAGCAGTCGAATCGGTTACATGATCATTAAGTCGCTTTCCCTGTCGCGAGAGCGCGGGGGGGTGGACGGGGGAGGGGAGGTGCGAGGAGGGGGGGGGGGGGTCTGCACCACACCAAAGGCAGTCGTACAACTACAATTAATCAGTATCGAAAGCTTTGTTCCTTCGGCGCTTCGCTGAACTTTGTACCCTTTTAAGCGATATCTTGATGAACTTCTGTATGACTTTCATTATCTGTAGTAATTTAAATACTAGGTAGGTAAAACTGCGGCTAAACTGCGGCTCGAGGGGCGTGCAGCCTGGCGGGGGGAGGGGGGGGAAAGGATTTCATCGACGTTGACCCTGGTGAGTAGTGGATGAGCGACTTTCGGGCATTTTCATATACGCGGTCTGGAAATTTCGTTCTCAGACCCAGATCTTTCCGCATTTATGACTTGACAGTTCACATGCGGAAATATCTGGGATCCCACCCAACACCCCATTATCTCAAGTAAACAGCCATTGACAATTATCTATAAGCTTATATGTCACGACCCTCAACAATGAGATTTTCGCGTGAGAGTTTCAAGTTTACACTCTTCTATAATATCAAAAATACAAAAAGAAACAGAGAGCAGTACAGGCACTTGCTGAATTTTCATTACTTTCTTTTCCCCACACACAATGCGGGAATTCGAGGAAAATACAATAATGCCATGCAACAGAATATTAAGAGTAGTTCTTTTATTAAAACTCTTTGTACGTGAGAGTCGTTTACGGAGAGTCGTTTACGGAGAGTCGTTCACAGAGAGCTCGTCGGAGAGTCTACGTCCGGGGCACGACTCGGCAGCGGGCAAAGCCTTTGCCGAGCGACGTTCGTTGCGTTGCTATTTATTGTAACCTGCTGATGTACATTACTCATAGCCTTGATATAGCTATTTTGTTCACAGCCTAGTAAATAACTGATTATATGAATTCCTACTAATGTTAAAAAGAACACAATATATTTTGCGGGAGTGGCGACCTCGCACCGACAGCGAGTCACAGGAAGCATGAGTACAGTTAATAACCTTTAAAAATCTCCACGAAAAAGCAAGTTTGTTATATTTAGAGGAGTTGAGCGACGTTGATCCCGGCAGTTAGTGGATGGGTGACAAACTTTGGCATTTTAATATACGTGCTCTGGAGAGCACTGGAGAGCACCATGAACCTAAGACTCGAAATTTAAAAATCTTTTTTTTTTAAATCCTATCTCCTAGTTTTTAGCCCGTGACGCTCTCGCGTGCGCTCGTGGCCCGGCGGCGTGCTGCTCGGAATATTTTAACATTTCCCATTTTGAGCAGAAAATAAAATTGTACGTAGTAAAGTCGCTACATGGCGGCTTCAGTCAAAACTCTAGCGAGTGCACATTAGAGGGCTCATAATATTCTTGTGTAATGTGCATGATAACACAGCGTACAACATGATAATATTATATTTGCTAAATTTTAAATACGAGTGAGTGCTTCTACATTACCGTTTTTTTAATTTTATTTGTCATTTTAATCATAAATTTACTCAACATTGTCATTATTATAAAATGTTTATTATTATAACGCAGTTATTCGTCTCACACTATGATTAAAAGAGTCCTCAAAATTAGCTGCTTCTTGGTAGTATACTTTATTGCTGCTCAAGGTCGTGTCTGTTAACGGCAGTGCCTTCGTGGCGCTGGCTATAGCCGTCCACTCTGTCCGGTGTTTGGCTTCAGAGCTGCGGCTGTAAGGGGAGGGCCAGGGAGCGATTTGACCTGGTTCTGATAATGGCCGCGTGTCCTTTTCCCTCCAACAGCTATAAGTTGCATACAATACAAGTTTCTTCAAATTACAAAGTCGGCATCTATGCGAGCTCGATTCAAGTTAGTTCTTTGCTTCCAAGCAGGCAGGATTGTCGTCACGCGTAAGCCTATTTTGCACAAAAACCTCACTTCCCTTCACAGCTCCGCTTGTCTCCGCTTCAGGGAAAGCGGCGTATTTCTCGTTTTTTAACATCTCCAAGTTTCGGGAGTTCTCGCTCCTCATAATAATGAGTTCGCAGTTCGCACCGCGCGGCAGGGGGTGCGGGGGTGCAGGGGATGCGGGGGTGCGGGGTGTAGGGAGCGGGGGCGCGGGTGCGGTGATACAGCGATAAGTGTTACCGCGAAGGAACGTGGCTGCTTAAATAAACATTGCTACAAAATTCCGGCCGCAGCGATAAATTCCCGAAATTAATAATTAGTTACCAGTTTTACCTGTTTAATATTAATGCCTTTCGTGGCAGGTACAATGTACATAGCTTCGTAATTACACTGGGGGCTCGACCAATAATAATTGTAGCTTTATAATGCGACGTCTAGGGAGTACATAATATACTAATCTCTCTGAAGCGCTTTATGTTCGGTGTACGGCTAAACTTTGAGAAGAAGTACTAGAAACAGTACTTCTTCTTCTTCTTTGTCAACCGACAGACGTACACTGCTCGATAAAGGACTCTTACATGGACTTCCACAGGTCTCAGTTTTGCGTAGCCTGAATCCAGCGGCTCCCTGCGACTCGTTTGATGTCGTCGGTCCACGTAGTGGGGAGTCTGCCAGCACTGCGGTTCCCGGTGCGGGGTCGCCACTCCAGCATCTTGGGACTCCAACGACCATCAGCTCTTCGAACTATGTGTCCGCCCATTTCCACTTCAGTTTCGCGACTCTCTTTTGAATTTGAATCCTTGAATTGTAACTGCAATAGAGAGTATAAGTTTAGTTAAAATACTGTTATAAATATTATTTTGCTTAGAATATAAGAAAAATTGAAAGTTTATACCAAGAGTTAATTTGTAAACCAAGTCTGAATAAAGGCTCTTTTTATTTATTTTATTTATTTTATAGAGAGTTTGAAGGCTGCGTTGCCAAGTTCCGAGTTCGCGAGTCGCGCGTCGCATCACAACAAGCCGCAAACGTCGCGGCGATGTAACGAACTGTAACGAACGAAAGAGAAATAGGTTCCAGAAAGGGGGAAGTACCGAAAAATATCAATAAAATTGGAGAGTCTGTAAAATCAACTCCTTGTCACCAGTAATTGTTTATTTCACGTTTACAAAATCCAGACCCAAAACCTGTTTTCCTTTTTTTCTTTATTATCTAATTAGCTGATGCCCGCGACTTCGTCCTCGTGGATTTAGTTTTTAAAATCCCTCGGGAACTCTTTTCCAGGATAAAAAGTAGCCTGCCACTCTTCGGGTCCTCAACTATACCCATGCAAAAAATCACGTCGATCTGTAGCTCTGTTGCGGCGTGATTGAAGAATAAACTAATAAACAAACACACTTTTTATGTATGACTTTGATTTTGGGTCTTTTGTCCTAATCCTTACTTGTAAAACAATAGAAAACAACATGTAAATTCTAGTGAGTTGCGTTGATTTGTTCAGTCTCTAACTACTGCTCAAATAATATGATTTATACACCCCCACTCAACAATAAATAAATTTGATAAATATTGTTCCAATAAATGTGCAGAGCAATTTAACATAATACATGTATTAATACAACGCAGTGATTATTGCCAATGTATGGTGGATTAATTAAATTGCAGGAAAATTAACCTTCAGTGTACCGTAGCAGTGTAGCGAGCGGCTCAAATGTTTCATTACAATTCCCGTGACGCGTGGGGGGTGGGGGGGATTAAATGCTTTGCGATGTGCCCCGACACGCGGGATGCAGTAATGATGGCGCGAGCGGCGGGAGGGAGTACTGACGCTGATTTGATTCAAACCATTTGCATTTTATCTTCGTTCACGCGCTACACTACCCCGACTTGGTGTAAGCGAACCGATTCAATAACAACCCTACTACTGTTGAATGTTGACGAGAACAAAGTTATACGCTATGTACCATTACTAGGTGAAATTTGCGGAGAGTGAGCGTGGCTTTGCTCGGTATCGTTGTAAAAACTAGTTTACTTTGCTACAGCTCGCCCGGGCTGGCGACGATCACATCGTAATATTTATATTCCGAGCTGCGTTCCTTCACTGTTGCATACATCTAGATGTAACGTAGGATATGATTATTGTATAGCAATCTTGCCCGAATCAATGGACCTGAATTAAGTAGATAGAGGCTGAAAAGATGGTTTACGGACCATTATATCCTTACTTCCTTACTAATATTATATATGCGAAAGTGTGTTTGTTTGTTGTTTTTTGGTTTGTCCTTCAATCACGCAGCAACTGAGCTACGTGTCTACGTGATTGCATCGACTTGATTTTTTGTATAGTTGAGGACTTGCACTTGACTTGGGTGACGTAGAATACTTTTTATCCCGGAAAAACAAAGGGTTTCCGAGGGATTTTAAAAACTTTCTCCACACGAACGAAGTCGCGAACATCAGCTAGTATACTTTATAAAATATAAATGCTTTTATTTAGCTAGGGCCTATCTTCAACTTCACTCGAGAAGACTTATGGTAACACTTAAGATACGGCATTTTAAATGTAATTTGTTTTCGCGCACGACACCTGCCGCGCTATAAAAACCCTCTCACCGTAAAACGCTAATATTTCCACGTTGCGCGACGATGGCCCGATACCGGCGCGGCGCTCACTGCGCTCGCGCGAGACAAGATAACCGGGATGCTGCGGCGCAATAAATAGTAGTAATCAAATACGAGTTACGTGAGGCGGCGGAGACATAAGAGATGCATGAGAACGCTCGCACGCTCACAGAAACGTTTCTTTAACACTGACAATTTGTGTAATAAGCCGTGAGATAGAACCCATAGCCATATTTTATAGCAATCCCTACTAATTTAGAAATATGAAAGTGTTTGTTTGTTGATTTATCCTTCAATAACAGAATGCAGCAATTGAGCAACGGATTGACACGTCATTCCATGGATATAGTTCAAGACTTGGAGAGAACATACTCTACTTTTATCCCAGAAAAAACAAAAGGTTCTTGCAAGACTTAAACAAAAATGCAAACTCCGCGTTAAGTCATCATATCCTGTGCAACATGGTTGTCTGGCACCTGGCAGAGATCGCTTCTAAGCGATAAGGCCGCCAGTTGTACCTACCCTTATTTATTATAAGTTTATTTTTTAGGGTTCCGTACCCAAAGGGTACCAACGGGACCCTATTACTAAGCCTACGCTGTCCGTCCGTCCGTCCGTCCGTCCGTCCGCCGTCCGTCCGTCTGTCAGCGGGCTGTATCTCGTAAACCGTAATAGATAGACAGATGAAATTTTCACATATTATGTATTTCTATTGCCGCTATAACAACAAATAATAAAAATTAAATTAAATTAAAAAAATTAAATTAAAATGGGTAGGTGGGTAGATGGAAATTTTTTAATTTAATTTTTTAACGGAACCCTAAAAGAGCGAGGCCCGACTCGCACTTGTCCGATTTTTTTGTTTTATTTTTAACGTGATGTGCTTGTGATGTGCAATAAAGTATATTCATTCATTCATTCATTCACGCGTATTAAGCGCGGACATAAGCTAGTTTAATGTGACTCTGAAAGACGTATTTTGTAAATCCCACATGGATTTACAAAATACGTCTTTCTTATATCTTGAACTTTTGCGTGAAACCCTTTCCGTCGCATATCAGAATTTGCGACCGAAAAGAACAATTGAGATGTCAACTTGTGTGTGAACGTGCTCGCTCAACCTTTGAAGTCAGTGCGGCCACGCGTGGATCTGCCAACCCACGCCCTCGCCCAGAACATACAACAAAACATAACCAACACTTTCCACAACACAACCCATATCACACTTACACTCGCCTGGGCGAAGCATCCTTGGATACTTGGACCGCATGTCTACGCTAAGTAAGTTTTAACGAAGGACATATTCGTTCGGGTTAGGAGGCTCGCAGTGGAAGCCCCATCAGCGTTCAGCGGATCGCCTTTGGTTTCTATGGGCCCGAACCAGAGATTCCGGTCTTTGCCAGCTGAGCTGCTGGCGCGAACATCCGGTATACTCTACATAGTCACACCGATATTATCTCTCTGTCTGTGACCATAGTTCCGGTTGATATTTCATTTATTTCGGTAATTTGATATTGCATCAACTGTGTTACAAAAGTCAACTGTTCAGCTCGACGTCACAACTAATTGCAGGACTTCGTCCGCGTGGAGTTGCTGCTTAAAATTCCGCGGAAACCCTTTATTTTCCGGGATAAAAAGGACCCCTATTCTTTTTCCAGGTCTTTATCCAATATCCATGTAAATAATCATATCCGTCGTTAATCTGTCCGTCGATTTGTTGCTCTGTTGCTGCGTGATTAAGGACAAACTAATAAACATAAATTATACGCTTTCGCATTTATAAATAAGTAGGATAAATGAACCATACGTTTTAAGCCGACGTCAAAGCAATGTCAGAAGTAGGGCCTTAACATTCTCTCGTTTACCGGCGTGGTCGGTAAATAAAACAAGTAACAAAATTCAAAATTCAATTCAAAATTCAAAATCATTTATTTCATGTAGGCCAACCTGTGGCGCTTATGACAAGTCATGACTCTACCACCGGTTCGGAAAGCGGATTCTGCGGATTCTGAACATAACTGCGGAACATAATAACATGTCGGTGTTTAAGTTTCATATCACCGCGGCGCGGCGGGCGTGCTGTGGACGCGCCGACCAACTTGCTTAATTACTGCTCCCGCGGTAGTTGTGCCCCGCGCCCCGCACCCCGCGCCCCGCGCCCCGCACCCCGCACCCCGCGCCCCGCACCCCGCGCCCCGCGCCCCGCACCCCGCGCCCCGCACCCCGCACCCCGCGCGAACACACAAACACACTTGCTTATCCCGCTGCTGGTGACGTCCTCTCCCTCCAGCCTTTGAGTATAATCCCAGCGCTTTACGTAGGTAGCTCCTAAATACGATCCTAAGTCCTAACATCCATCCCAATGTCCTTTTAGGTGTCCCGTACAGGATCGTGATAAAGAAGTTGACAGAAATCATCACCTAACTTATCATAGGCCTTATGGATTTGAACAGATTGGACACGGATATGTTTTTAAACATACTTGCTCGTCCAGCATCCAAAGATGCTATATCTCTGTTCAAATCCATAAGTCTAATTTGATTGTAATCACATTTTTGTTTATTTTTTTTTTCTGTAATAGTGTATTTGTTTTAGTTTTCGTAATTGTTATTTTAATTTCTTTTTGTTAATTTTTTAGTGATTAATTCTGTTACACTAGCGGCACGCTATGATGGCCGGTTTGACGTTTGTCCGCTCATGAAGTTCCGTATTAATTGATAACGACTTTGAAGGAAATAATTGTATTACTTTATTGACGATAGTGATGTGCAGAGATTCATAAATTTTATCGAATGTAGTTTTAGGTTTAGGACTCAAAATTTATTTATTAAATTGATTTCTAAAATGTATACAAGTGTAGAAAAATCAGTTTGCACCATTTAAGGGGTGAATGTACTTGTGAATATGAACAATTTTCACTATGTGGACAAACCTCTGAAATCGCAAAAAAATATCAGCTGTTTCATACAAAAGGTAAAATTTTTATTTTTATATGATATATACCACAACTCGGCATTTGGTTTTCTAAATTGAAAATTTTTAAAAATGGAATCTAATACGATCGTCACATAGGATCGCTGGCTAGCACAACTACTACCTCCGGCAAACTCGCGTCAATGCTCAATGCAAAACAAAGCAGTTTCGAATTGACGTTGCTTCGAAAAGTATAAACTGTCAGTGCAATGCGATTGTGATATAGTTTTGACCTGGCTTTGGATTTCAAATATTGATACTGCATTACTGTTGACCCTTGCTCGTTAATTTGGACTCTGTTCAAGCCCTTTGTTGTGGATTTCGTCGATATGACCGAACGTACGCAGAGAACTGTTCTAAATAGTCAGACACGTGAGTTCGTAATACGCCTTCGTAACTATTTCGATCGTGAAGCTCAAAATGGAGGGCCAATTTTACCTATAACGTCAGTGGTTGAACGCGTAGCTGATGCGCTTAATATTGGACAACGAACTGTTAGACGGATAACTAAAAAAAAATATGGCGAGACTGGCACAGAAGAAAATAAACTTCACACACCAAAAAAGAGAAAACGAGCAAAACCAGTCGTAGGCATCGATAGCTTTGATGCCGATGCTATCCGAAGACATGTTTACGGCTACTATTTACAGAAGGAGTATCCAACAAGAAAAAAGTTGGTGCATTCACTGAAGGAAGCTGGATTATTCTTCGGTGGGGAAAGTTCTTTAACGAAGATTTTGAAGACCATTGGATTTCGATACAAAAAATGTAACAAACGCAAAATATTGATGGAAAGATTTGATATAGCGATGGCAAGGTATACTTTTTTACGGCAAGTGAAAGAAATCAAAAATTGGCAAAATGTTGTGTTCTTGGATGAAACATGGCTTAATGCTAACCATACTGTAGGCCGTTCTTGGAACGATGACACAGCAGCATCTACTTCCAAAGTTCCTGTAGGAAAAGGATCGCGACTTATAATTTGTCACGCCGGAACCATCAACGGGTTTGTCGAAGGTTCTCTCATGGCTTTTGCGTCAAAAACCACTGGAGACTATCATGAAGACATGAATGGAGAAAAGTTTACTGAATGGTTTACCTCAATGTTGTGTAGCCTCCCTGAACCATCTATTATAATTATGGACAACGCCCCATACCACTCGATGCAAATTGACAAGCCACCTGCCCAATCCCAAAAGAAAGCTGATATCGTCGCATGGCTTCGTAAAAATGGCGTATATGCAAACATGAATATGTTAAAAGCGGAATTAGTACGTCTTTTAAAAGAAAACAAACCAACCAAGATCCGATACGTCATTGACGAAATAGCATTAGAACATGGGCACAGAGTTATACGGTTACCGCCTTACCATTGTGAGTATAATGCGATTGAGTTGGTGTGGGCTCAAATTAAGGGATATGCTGCAAGACACAATACAGAACCCCCATTTACCACAAAAAAAATGCTAAAATTATTAGAAGAAGCTTGTGAACATGTGACTAAAGGAGACTGGGAAAAGGTTGTGAATAGAACTGTTAAATTAATAAGGGAAGATTATGAAAGAGATGTGAATATAGATAATATTATAGAAAACGAACATATAATTATTAATGTAGGTGATGATAGCAGTGACGACAGTGAAAATAGTAGTATGGACGAATCTGATTAATTATGGCCTTTTGTGGCACCTTTTTTGGTATCTTTTGTATTCATATGTTTCTTGTGTGCATATAAAGTATGTATATTCATTTTCATTCAAATATTCAGTTCGTTCAAATAAATTAAATAAACATATACATTTTTGTTTTATTAAACCTATTTAATCAGGTACAAAAACAAAACTTAATTGTTTTTTGTTCGAGAATAAATTGACATTCCACATCACTATTGTAATGTGTCAAACCGGCCATCATAGCGTGCCGCTAGTGTAGTGTATAAATTGTTTTCAGATTATAATGGGGCTGACGTGTACCAAGGTACAAAAGCCCCTAAACAAATAAAAAAAACTTATCATAGGTAGCCCGTAAAGGTTAGGAAACGTTAGTGAAAACATTGAATTATTATGTACTAACGAGTGAAAACGGGTTACGGGCATCTGTACAAATCGTCATCTATCGACGCGAATAGAAAATATACAAAATGTAGTAATTAATAGTTTATTGAAGTTTGATATTTAACTAAAGAATAATTTTAATTGAATAATATGTTATGTACCTAAATAATAATGGTCGACGCAAAACTGTTTTTGGGATAGATCGTAGTCGTAACTCCTAGTTCCATGGAATATATAATGACTGCGCCATGTATTAGCATTATTGTGAAGCTATGTTGAAAATTACTGATTAAAAATTAAATAATCTCGTTTCTTTATTATATTCATATAATTTTATTATTTGTTGTTCAAGTACAGGATATAAGTGAAATAAAAAAATAAGTTCAGCTTGAAAATACATAGCCGATTTTGCTAGAGAGCGTCTTCAAGCGAGCGTATTAAATCTCCACTTTGAAAGCCCCCCATTTCGTCAATTTTAAAGGAAAAATTAAAAAAATATTTTTGTACTCTGTTCAAAATTGTCTTTAAAAAGATATATTGCAAGCCTATGAATGGCAAAAAAAATATTTTCCTTCGCATTCACTTCTATCAGAGCCCCCTGAAATAAAGATTTTTATAATTTTTTTTTGCAATATTCGGCTGAAAGCCATTAGTTTACATATTATATCTAAATTTGAAGTAATTACGTTCAGTAATTCAAAAGTTATAAGGCTCAGACAGACGGACGGACGGACGGACAGACGGACGGACGGACAAGTGCAAATTCACTCAAGTAGACTCAGAGACCTCGTTTCGCTCGGTGATTTACCACTATGAAATTTTTCTCTTTTAAATTATGAATTATAATATTATATGTTATTATTATATTTAAAAGTCAATAGGTAGCAGTGCATTTGTGTTAAGCGTTAACTTTCGTTACCATTCTGCAGTACTGAATTTATCGTGGCATTCTGGTGTAACCTGAGATGGTGACGTCGAGGGCAACGAGCCAAAAGGCAAAGCGCATCGCTCCGAGAAGAAAAGTGCGTACCTGGGATTCGTGGGTACGAATACTGGGTAGTAAGTACCCCTAATAATTAAGGCAAAATCTTAAGCTCTAGGTTAACACAACTAGTTGCGTAATAGAAGAAAGGATAAGCTCCCCTTATGAAGCCAGCAGCCTACGCTGAGGCGCGATGTAGTCGCTCAGTGTTTAAGCAAACTTTTGCCTGTTGACACGCCCTTTGCGGCGTGGAGCTGTAATTAAGTGTGCCGTCGTTAAGTTTCCCTTCCACCACTCACCCCTGCCTCTACCTTACCCTACCCTTGCTCTGCTTTCACGTGGAGCTCGTGAACGACTCAAATAAACCTACTGAATTGTGATCGTAGTGAAAGAGAACGTAGCTTAGTGCATTGCGTGAGGATTCTGGTCTTGAAATAATAACCGGTGAACAAAATATGGCCGCTTCGACTTATCATCGCTGTTCATTCATCAAACGATATTTTAAATGATACCACACATATTTAATCACCCTAGCCGATTGCACGTGAGGTGGCTACAGTAATGTAACTGTTTAATTCAACCACTTTATATCATGTCAGGGAGGGTTAACGTTGGATTTGTGTAGACCATTTACTTGTTTTTGGTAAGCAAGTTAAACGGAAAGTTTTCTGCCTGAAGCGACTGGCCCTTAGCACTCAAAGGTCGGGCACCGATGAGGCGTGCCGGCCGCTCTGCGCAGAGGTCGGCAGTAACTTTTAGCTTTCCTTCAAATAGCCCTGCGCTTGATGTGCGTAGCGGTACCCTTCGTGAAGCCTTGAGGAAACATTTTTTTTATATAAAGACCGTCGTCTCCTCCTAACCGAAGGTGGCGACCCACTCTGAGAGTTTGCTTATTAAGCCTCGTCAGGCGGTGCCATCTTGAGCCATTTGAAGAGAACATTAATAATTGTTAGTGCATGTGTCCAAAGCGTGGGACGGCAACCACGGGGAAATGGTGCGCTATTCTGCTTTTAAAACATCTTAGTGCCGATTTCACCAATGTCGAGTAACGTTTAACGGGGGAATAAATACTGTTTTTGTACTGAAAATCAAAAATCAAGTCAAAATATCAAATTTACGCTCGGCTATGACTTATTTAACGTTGTTAAAATCGGTCCTTAATTTTATTTATTTATTGAAAATAGATACAATGGTTACTTAAAAATTACATTCGCCATATTGGTACCGCCAGATTGATAATATTTTGGTATCATTAATTCTGTAAAATAATAACTCGCTTTCTCTACATAGTAAAGGTATATATTATTATCAGTGTAACTTGGGTTACATTAAAAGCTATAGCGAAAGGAAATGGTTTGCGGACACGCTAACAAGTCGTTGCTTTAAATGCTCCCGGCGGGCGTCTCGCTATTATGCAAATGCGGCGCACTTCCTGTCGCTGCGGTACTGTACACTACCACTGCGACCTGCCCCTGCACACTGCACACTGCGCACTGCGCACTGCACACTGCACACTGCATACTGCACACTGCACACTGCACACTGCACCTGCACACTGCACCTGCGGTTCATATTCCGTAGAAGTTAGGGCACGTACGCCGCATCTCTAACACAGGAAGTACATATTTCTTATTATTATTATTTGTACGACGTTTTCCTGGCGCAGTGGTGAGTCCCCGTATGTAAGAGGTTCCGGTTCGATTCCCGGCGAGGGAAATTGGGCATTATTTATTCCTAAATTGTCACTGATACCATCTTACCGGTAAAGACGTACCGTCAAACTGTTAAGCATTCTGGTATGATGCTGCGTAGAGACTGCAGTGCTTAAGATATTGGTAAGCTAGCTTTGGCCCGGCCCGTGACTTCCTTCGTGTGGAATTAGGGTTTCTATGATATCCGCGGGATGCCTTTGTTTTCCGCAATAAAAAGTATCTGCCCGTGTCACTCTCCACATTCGCAATTTACCCATATACTAAAGAATCAAGGCCCGCGGTAGCGTTTCAAGCCAAGTTCTAGCCAAGACAAAGGAACTGGCGACACAGCAATCGTGTTATATTACACGAACCATTTAGGACTACTTTTGCCCTCTTAATAACTCAAAATCTATTTAACATAAACACATGAAATTTGGTTTATTTATTGAAACACCTTAGATTAACTACAACCCCAAATTGCATACATACAGCTGAAACGGTTATTGAGATATTAACCAAAAATCGGCATTTTTATCACTGACTGACATATAGATCAAAAACCTAACCCACTTCCAGATGACCTGGAACATTTTGGATAAATTTGGTTTGCTGGTAAAAACTAAAGTCGACCACCCATTATGGAACTTGGCTCTCATTTTCACATTTATGTTTTTGATGATGGGATCATACCTACTAGATATCTACCAACATACAAACACTTCCGTATTTATGATACTAGTAAGAATTTATAACATTATAGGGTACATTTAACTTTTGGATTCAGTTCGCCCTCTGAACTGTCGAGATATATAATAATGCAAAAATCTGTTATGAGATAATTTTATGAAAACCAGCTGCAGGCTCTTTAAATGTCGTTGATGTGATGTGGTTACACAAAGGCTCGCTTTACAAAGGAGGAGCGAACGAAAGATGTTTTAATAAGTACTTTGTAAAGTTCTACACAGGTAGCGTCAGTTCTATAAGGGGCCTAGTTAAAGCCTCACTTGCAGACTTCGTAGCGAGGAGCTGTGAAATATATGCTGAACATTCAGTTACAAAAAAATAATTATTTTGTTGATAAAAACAAAAATTGTTATGTTTTTCGTAGTTAAAGATCGCTTTAACTCAATACTTAAAACTTTCAACAGTATTATTGCGCTGAGAATGGTTCAGCGTAATTTACTTTTATTCGTGCAGAAGTTTCTTCCACAGTGTTCTAAGATCGATTAATTTTATTTGAAGGTAAGTAGTTGTACCATTTCAAATTAAAGAAAACATTGAAATTAATGAGGAGATTAGCGAATTCCATAGAGTTTCTGACCCAGAAGAACTGAACCGTCCACGAATAAAACTTCTCATGCTTGTTATAGTGAACCAGTCTAACAAAAAATGTTCATCAAAGTCTATCAAACAAAAATGGGAGAAAAAAGATATTCACTTGTATTGCCACGTAACGGTTATTTATATTGTGTACTTGTGAATAATTATATTTTTGATCCCCATCTTCTAAAAATATGGGGTTTATACAGAAAAATACTCAGAGAATTATTAATTAAAATTCATTGATTTCTGAATCTGAACGGTTATTAAAAATGCTTGGTCAAAATTCGCCATCCTCCTTTACATAATTTAACTAAAATTGCTAACTTTAAAATCACTATTACTTAATTTATTAAGTTAATTGTCTTGTGAAGTTCTACTAATATAATAATTAATAATACTAATGCTCCTCTTGAGAGATTTCTAAGAGATATATGAACCAAATACAAATATTTAGTGTATGCTATTACTTGCTTCTCCATATTGTAACACTATATTGCTCCGGAGCGTCGTGGTTTGCCGCGGATGGAGTGTACCCGAGGTCTGGTTATTGTACTAACGGAGCTTTTGGCTCGCTCCCAGTTTTCGAACGAATGCCAAAAAGAGTGCTTAAATATCGCAGTAAAAATAACGTCAGAAATCCTATATCTGTGTACGAGGAACTAGAAATTAATTCAATCAAACGAAGGTACATGAAAAGTGGGGTATAATACTACAAAGCGAGCTTTGAAAAGGGACCTTTTGCCGATTTAAACTTCGTAGAATGTCACAGTTTGACACAGACGACGTACGGTCTACAAAGCCGAAGCTGGGCGGTTATCTCTTTGTGAAGCTTAGTTTGTAATATTACTGTAATAATTACTGACGGGTACTTATACCTACTGTAAGGTTTATTTCTTAAAATATTAGTTCCGGTATTAAGTAAACTGAAGATTTACAGCCCAGATAAACATGCTGATTCTCTGGCTACTTGCCGGAAATCCGTCCATGTAGCAGATGTAAGCTACATGAAATAACTATATAACGTAACTATATAACTTATAACTATATAACGTATTTAAATGATGTAACATTTTTGACATTTGTAAGCGCTTTTGTAAGCCTCAATCGAGGAAAATAAACAATACAAATACAACCTGTCACCATGTACACTCATCTCACTTACTCACTGTTATATAGACATCAAGTTTAATCTAGTCAAATTGTTATGCTGATTTATAAAATGTATTAAGCTGTTGGCAAATCAAATGAATTCAAAAAAGTGTGCTATATTTATTTATCCACAACTCTATAAGAACGACAGTCAATGAAGGCCTAAAGTGTAGAGTGTAGACGTTGTCACACCGTGTCCGCGGTAGAGAGGCGCTCGACGAGAGGGGATTAGTGTTGGTTCAGGGACTCATGCTTATTTTACGAGTGTTGTAAAATTCGTGCTCTCCCCACGATTAAGGGCTGTAGAAGTGAAAGTTTATGTATCTATTAATCGTTAAGAAGTGCTTACAGAAACTCCTCGAGATGCTAATGTGGGATAACCTTTAATATAGGCTGATATCACTATGCAGAGGAGTAGCAGGTCTTAACAAGTTTCATCTATCTAGATATGCTTTCCTAATATGGATGTCGGATCCACACACAACCGCGAGTACGTCTCACGGAGGTCCTTGCAAGCATCGCAATTCACTATCTTTGACTAGAATAGAATTTAAATGTTTTTTATTCAAATAAACTTTTTTACAAGCGCTTTTGAATCGTCGATGAGTCTACCACTGGTTCAGAATGCCCTTCCTGCCGAAGAACCAAATCAAATACTAAAAATGGAACCTACCATCCTATCGGTTGGTTCCATTTTTTTGGTATTTGACGTACCTAATATAGATTTATGGATACCAAATCGCTCACTCAGAAATAGTGATTTGAGTAAAAGTTATTATAAAGAAAACATCGCTATTTCATGCTCTATGAAAACTACATTAGTTAAAAAGTAAGCTTTTAAGCCTCAATAGCCCAACGGTTAAAGGTGCGGACTGAAAACTGAAAGGTCGCAGGTTCGAATCCCACCCGTTGCACTATTGTCGTACCCACTCCTAACACAAACTTTCCGCTTATTTGGAGGGGAGAGGGGGATATTAGTCAAGTTCAACTTGACTGATATTCTTTTTTTAAAAAAAAAAGCTCACTAAAGAAGGACTGCTATAAAACTTGCATAATTTTTTTCTCGTTAGTTATTAGTTCGGCTCTACGCGGGAGGAGGGATCCTCGCTAGGAGCCCAAGGATGCAAGTGAAGGTTATATAAGCTTCGATAAAATTTAACGTGACGCGTAAATCTTAGCATTGAAAGTAATTTTTATGTTTAAAAAGCTTTTATGTTTTATGTTTTATCGCGCGTGAACAGCGGCCGCTCTCTCCGGCCGATAGATTTTTTACGACGTAAAAATATGTAATGAACTTTCCTCGAATTCTCTTTAGTGGCCGATTCGCTTTATAACTTTCGGGCAGGGGCAGGCGAGGGTGTGTGTGGAATTCACGAACAGGATCGATTCATTTTCACATCTCAGTCCATGTTAACTCTGGTGGAAAAGATTTCAGCGAATTACTCGTGGACTGAGCCCCCGGGGATGTTCGCGGGAAGCTGCCGGCCGGATGTAACAGATACGTTTTCGAACTGCATCTGAATTCGTTATGACATTATGTTATATTTTTATATACATCAAATTATTTTGATATTCTATCCAATATATTAAATATTAATGCATAATTTAATATAAAAAAATATTTTTAAAAGATCGACTTCAACATACATAAAAAAAATTAAGTGGCACTCGGGGACTGCCACGGTAAAGCTATTGCATAGCATTTTTTATCAACTTATGCAATTATAATATTTATGCAATATTTTTTTTTTTGCATAATACAAATTATGCAAAAAAAATTAAAAAACAGACAAACAAGAAAAGCGAACTGTCACTACTTCGCGAGTGAGATTCGAACCTGCGACATCGGCGCTCGAAAGCGGTCGCTCGCCCACTGCGCCAAAGAGCTACTTGAGAACCTCTAAAATGTTGAACGCTTACTGAACGATGGTGTTAGGTTTTTTCGTTACGGAATTTCTTGATTCGGTCGCCGCGCTCAAACTGTTTGTCCTAGTTCAAAGTCCGCGATAAAAGCTATGCAATAGCTTAAAAAGAAAAAAAAAGATTCCCATGAATTGTGAAACCTCCTTCTTTTTTAAAGTTGGTTAAAAAGTGTTTGTTTGTTGGTTTGTCTTTCATTCACTTAACAATGGAGCAATGGATTGACGTGATTTTTCGCATGGGTATATCGCCACTGTATTATTATAAAACTCAACTTCACGCGGATGACGTAGCGATATCAATCTAGAGGTGTTCAAGGCGTGTCAATACTGGTTCTACTATTGAACTTCTTATTTTGATGAGAAGCTATTTATTTTCTTGATAGCGCAGAAATCCTACAAGCATAGCTCTCTCCATCTCCCATAATTAGCTGCAATTATTTGAATGATTTTGAGGATTTTCGTCCTCAGACAATTAGGAATTTCGGACGAAAAGGTAATATCAACAAGATCGGGTTCTTTGGTGATCCATTCCGGAGACCTACAGCCAGTCGTAGACGTTGAACGGTTCACATCGTTTCCAACAGTATCGCAATAAATAGATAAAAAGTTTCTTGTACTCGCACTAACGCCTACTTTGCCTTCGCACCGGCTGAGGCGCTTAGGAGGGTTTAGTCTCCACTACATTATGCATGGCGACGCCGCGCACGTGTGCAGACTGCCGGGAACAAGGCGCTGGGGTAAGGCACACGACATGGCGGGGCGGCTAGCGGTGGTGTAGAACTTCGCTGTTGTACACACGTGGCTGATTTCATTGTGAGCACATGCAAACTGGTGAAACTATCCCTTTTTGACGCGTTATCGAATCCAATTTTTACCAACTTCAAAAAAGGAGGAAGTTCTCAATTCGTCGGAATCTTTTTTTATGTACGTTCACCGATTACTCGAAGACGCCTGAACCGACTTGGATTTTTTTTGTTTGGAGGGTATACTTCCTAGGTGATCACATTAAAATTTTATCGAAATCAGTCAAGCAGTTTTTAAAAATCAACAATAAATTATAAACTTTGTAATGACGCGGGCGTTTGAAGTCGGTTTTTTAATAATTTAATATAAAAATTTATTTTTAAAAAACCGGCAAGTATACCCTTTAATAAGCAGTGATAGCCTAGTGGTTAGGACTGTGGTCTCCCATTCGGGGGGTCGCAGGTTCGCTCCCGGGTACGCACCTCTGACTTTTCGGAGTCAAGTGCGTTTAAGCAATTAAATATCACTTGCTTCAACGGTGAAGGAAAACATCGTGAGGAAACCTGCACACCCGAGAGTTCTTCATAATGTTCTCGAAGGTGTGTGAAGTCCACCAATTCGCATTGGGCCAGCGTGGTGGACTATGGCCTATAACCCTTCTCTGAGAGGGAGACCTGCGCTCAGTAGTGAGCCGTTTATGGGTTGCTAATGATGATGATGATGATACCCTTTAATACATATTTGAAGTCGGTTAAAAATATTTTTTTATTTTAAATTATTAGTCTTAGTTCCAGAGGAAATACATTAGATTATAGGTAGTAGTTACTGTTATAGGTAGTAGTTACTATTATAGGTAGTAGTTACTGTTATAGGTAGTAGTTACTATTATAGGTAGTAGTTACTATTATAGGTAGTAGTTACTATTATAGGTAGTAGTTACTGTTATAGGTAGTAGTTACTATTATAGGTAGTAGTTACTGTTATAGGTAGTAGTTACTATTATAGGTAGTAGTTACTATTATAGGTAGTAGTTACTATTATAGGTAGTAGTTACTGTTATAGGTAGTAGTTACTATTATAGGTAGTAGTTACTATTATAGGTAGTAGTTACTGTTATAGGTAGTAGTTACTATTATAGGTAGTAGTTACTATTATAGGTAGTAGTTACTATTATACCTATATTCTGTGGTTATAGTAGAAAGTAATAAAGGCTTAAGGCAGGTAACTATATTATGCTGAAAATCAGAGTTCAGGTTACTTGAGATTGGTTCAGTATTGATTGGGCCAAATAAATTGTGTCACATGTTTTTATTTCGGTGAAATATTGTGTAGTGCGATGACTAACAAAATAACTTCATTTAATCATTTCATTCAGAAGAAAGTAGATGAGGGCTAATGTGGTGCCGTCGTCGTGTTGTGGTATCTGTCCATTGCAGCAGATCGCGCAGAGGTCAGGGGTCAGGGGTCAGGGGTTGGTGGAAAGTGAGACCTTAAACTTTGCTTTGTATTTGTTAGGACAATACAATACAAACTTTGTTTACTGTTTACCGGCGGCCGATGAACAAAGTTTACTCAAACACTTCTACTAAATAATTTACATTTTCCGTCTACAAAATATTATTAATGACTAGCTAATGCCCGCGACATTGTCCGCGTGGATTTAGTTTTTAAAGTCCCCCGGGAACTCCTTGATTTTCCGGGATAAAAAGTAGCCTAGATGTTGACCCGAGTAGAAAGCTACCACGATATAAAATATTGTAGAAATCTTTGCGGTAGTTTTTACGTGAAAGAAGGACAAACAAACAGACAAACAGACAAAAATTAAATAAAAATCTGTTTTGGGCTCAGTATCGATATTAAAGCATCCCCCAATTAAAATTTTCAAAATATATTAAATGTACAGAAATCTTCCAGTTACAGTTTTATTATATGTATAGATTCCAAGATTTTGCCTACCTGCGAATCTTGCGAATCGTATCAATGAAACTTTATGTTATGAAATGGTTAAATAAATTATTGTTAGGCGTGCAAAAATCAATCCGTGCGGATTCTGCTGAGAAACCGGTAATAAACTCAGCAGCTGCTAATTTCAAAACTTAAAGTATTACAATATATTGAAAAAAATACCACTTCACAGTTTCAACCCATAATTACATAACCATAATTATATACTTAACATATTCATTATCATCATCATCAGCAACCAATCAAAGGCTCACTACTGAGTGCAGGTCTCCTCTCAGAGAAGGGTATATAGGCCATAGTCCACCACGCTGGCCCAATGCGAATTGGCGAACTTCACACACCTTCAAGAACATTATGAAGAACTCTCAGGTGTGCAGGTTTCCTCACGATGTTTTCCTTCACCGTTGAAGCAAGTGATATTTAATTGCTTAAACGCATTTGACTCCGAAAAGTCAGAGGTGCGTACCCGGGATCGGACCTGTGACCCCCCGAATAGGAGACTACAGTCCTAACTACTAGGTTATCACTGCTTAACATATTAGATAACCATAATTAATCATATAACCCTAATTATATACTTAACACCATAACTATTATACCAGCTATCATTAAAATCAAAACAGTCCTAAAAGCACAAAAAAGTATATTCAAAACGATAGACTTGCAATAAGCTGAAACCGGAACCTAGTTTAGCTACGTATGAATTTTGAAATTGAAGAAAAATCAGGAACCGACAAAGCTGGGACTACTCATTTTTAAGCCCACCGCACTACCGCATCAAGGGGCTCACAGTAAACGAAGTGAATGTGTTCGTGAGCGCGGGCGAGTTTTTGTCAGCTCAAGCACTATCCCGATCGCATCCGGCGCCGTGTCGCGATCAACTCGGGAGGTTTTTGCGGAGACCTCGACCCGAGCGACCCTTCCGTTATCTGCTCCGAATACAATGAACGTCCCAAAGACCCGAGGCTTTGTCACATGACGTCGCACTTTTAACTCAGACATATCTAATATATATATCTACCACTGCGTAGAGGGACCACCGCAGTCAAGTCACATGATACAACTGGCATAAGACAATTAAGTTTGTATGTATGACAATCCTTGCCAAAGATCTACATCTAGCGGTAGACGTGTATCAATAAAATAGCTTCCAAATAATATACAGATTTAGTACTTAAACACCTGTCGATACATCTCGGCATGAGTGATGATAACCTTCCCCTTGCCTCTCCAACTAAACTTAACGGTTTTGCCCGGAGTAGGTACGAGAATAGTGAAATGCTTTGTGTCAGTTCACCACTCTGACCGGGCACCTACACCATGTAGTAGCCGGCTATAGGTTGATAAGACGAGGCGGCTGCAAGATCACATCTCGGTAAGAATAGCGTTACTTGTTCGACTATTTATTGGAACTTATTAAAGTTAAACAGTAAGGTAAGGTTAAGCAATAAGAAGAAGGGGTTGTCGACGATAGATACGACGGTAGATACAGACGACCTGAGCACGCGGCGCCTCCACCGGCGCATTTAATAATAGTAGAACAATAGTTCTACTTAGGGCCGATTTCACCAACGTAAAATCTTATCCGAGCGTAAATTTGATATTTTGACAGTATTTTCAATACAAAAACTGTCAAGACGCCTAATTTTTTCCTAGGATAAACGTAAATGGACGTTGGTGGAATCGGCACTTAATAAAGTAAAGACAAAAGAGCGCACTCCGCCCCCGCCCGGCGACAAAGCGCCGAACGAAAGATAACGTTTACTCAACTCGCCGTAGACACGGGGAGCTCGCATTATAATATATTTCCTATCCACAAAAGTAAAATTTAAAATAATGTTGTATCCGGGATGTGATGTCGAACACGGAATTCCGCATACGACGTAAATAGCCTGCGGGTAAATAGGTACTCGTGCTGAACGCATTTTGTCAAAAGAACGATTTATGTGCGAATGAATTTTATTTCAGTTTAATTATTCGGATCGACAAATTGAGAGTTTCACAAACAATATCAACTGGAAAATGAAATTGTATTTATTTTAACGTCCGCTTTTTCTGTTTGTTTAAGAAGAATTTGAAAAGGATATTATCAGAACAGAATATCGTTTATTCATTGAAATCAAAAGAAACAAAAAAATATATAAATACAAATGAAATGCACATACAGAGGTACTTAAGATTTAATTAAACCAGTGTCTACTATGTGTCATGCCAATGAAAGGGTCCCAGCTCAGCTAAATACTGTGGATACAGATATAACCACAACGCTGGTATTCTGCTAGAGGTCCGAACATAAACTTATTAAGTATTACTACGGCCCGAACGATCTTTGTTTTTTTAATTTTTTCAAATCCCTCGGGAACCTTTTGGTTTCTCAGAATAAACAAATCCTGTGTCACTCTATAAGTCCTGTAAATATATGCAAATAAACTATGAATTCATTCCTTCTTTGCTGCGTGATTATAGAACAAACCAACAAATACATTTTATCATTAACAATATTTAATGATTAAACGAACTTACCTGTACGTGAAGTTCTATCATAATTATACGAGCGCCTCGTCCTCGAGATTAGTAATGTAGATTTTATTTACACATGTAGTTACGCATAGTTGTCACCACTCTCCACTAAGTTGAGAAAAAAGTATTAATTTGACTAAACTTTTTTTTTTTGTAGGTTGGTAGGTATCGTCCACTTTTGTCGGTAGGTATCGTCCAGCTCGGTTCGCAGACGATTGTCGCCATTCATTTAGTTTAGAGTAAGAGATCCTGATATTCATTGATGTATTTCCGAGACACTTGGGGTACGCACAGTACTGGGCGGGCGGGTTACTAATCTCGAGGACTCGGCGCTCGTATAATTATGATAGAACTTCACGTACAGGTAAGTTCGTTTAATCATTAATTATACTCGCGCCTCGTCCTCGAGATTGTTAATGTAGATTTTATTTACACATGTAGACATTGAGAGAATTGCGGAAATATCATCAATGATAAGCGTTGTTATATCTTTTGGTACAATCAATAAACATAAGCAACAGCTTTGTACTTCTAGGATTATTAATAATAATTCGAATCCCAAATGTATGTTAACTAACTAGGGATAAATTATTCTTATAGTAGCTATCATAGGTATTTGTAAATAATTATGTACTAAGTACAATAACTATTTATAATAAGCTTGGCGAGTGATTTCACTGGACATAATTGATTGATCATAATTATAATAAATTTTGGTTAATTATTTATTGATTTTGCTAAAGTAGTATCATCATGGTTAACAATTATCCCGTTGATAAAATTTAGCAAACGTTGTGGAATTCCTACTCCAATCTGCCGTTTTACGAATAGTATCTAGGCTAACTCCGAGTGAGTGCGCGCGCGACGATGCAGCATGTCTCGTGCTGTGGTCACTGAATACGCTCGTTTCGACCTCACACTCAGAGTGTTTGCGATCCTACTGGTTTATTGGGTTTCCTAATGCCAACAAATAATTCATCAGACATTCTTAATTATGAGGTGCCTTCTATATAACACAGCAATTTAGTGGCTGGGTATATAGCTGTTTTGTTTTTTTTTTACAAAGAAGGGTAAATGAATAATGGGTTGTTGAAACCCAGGTTTGGAGGTTTTTATAATGTCTGGGATTTTAATTGTGATACGCTGAGGGAGAATTTGAATATAACTAACTTTTATCTTCGAAGGAGTTTGTGCTCTTTGTGCGGTTGACAGAGCTAGTAAAGTAATGGTTTTATTTGTAAGCTTATCTAAGGTTAATTCCTCATTGGGGTGTCATAAACTCATTTTATCTAATACTAGGTTGACATCCTAGGTAACATCATATTTAGGTTTTGGTGGTTTTAGTCGAAAACCCCATTTAAGGAATCTTTTTATGCTATCACCATTAATTAGTTCTGGACTAAGTATCGGGGAAAGAGCAGATTTGCACGAATTGAGTGTACCATATTGGCAACCATCATTAAAGAGTTGGGTTAAAAAATAAATTGCTGTGGGCATAGATTGATCATAAATATTAATCGAGTTAGTTTGACAGAAATACCACCATTTCTTCAAGTAAATATCGTATTGTTTCAAGGAATTAGGTGCTAATGATGCCAACATTATTTTTACAACATTATTTCAAGAGATGATTCTGGTATGTTTTTCCTTGAAAATGCTTCCTGCATAATAAGCCTGCCACCAGGGTAATTGAGTCGTGTATTCGACGGGAGCTCGTGCCTTGTCTGTAATTATTTTTCTAAGTGTTTTAAGTATGACTGAAAAGGGCGGGAATGCGTAGAAGTCATAATTTGACCATGAAACTGTAAATGAGTCTATAGCAAATGCGTCTGGATCTCGGTGCCAGGATATGTATGTTGTGCATTTGTTGTTGATGCGACTTGCAAACAAATCAATATTTGGATAACTGAATGTGTTGGGTGAGACTGTTAAACGCCCAATCAGACAGTTCCCATTTTATGTCTGGATGAGTTCATCGAGATTCATAGTCTACAATTGTATTGCCACTGGATTTTATTTACGAAGCGAAAACGAAAAAGTTCTTTGCTTTCGCACCACTCTCATACATCACGAGTAATTTTGGTGAGGTGAGGGTACTGTATACCCTCTATTTTATTGCGGAACGCAATAATTGAGCTATAGGTTTACATATTTTTGTAAAAACGTATGGGCCGTGCTCAGCCCGAACGGCAAGACCTTAAATTCGAATAATTTACCCTCAAAAGAGAATCTTAAATATTTCCGTGATTCTTTATGCATTTTAATTAAAAAATATGCGTCTTTTAGGTCAATTGATGCCATTTGACAATCATATGTTACAATTTTTAGTGATGTTCTTAAATCCTCTAATTTAAAATGATCCGTTGTAACAAATTTATTTAGATATTTTAAATTCAATATAAAGTGCATTTTTCCACATGGTTTTGGTACCAGGAAAATGCTTGAGACAAATTGCTTTTTACAAGGAATACATTCTGATTTGGCTCCCATATTGAGTAGGTTATTAATAGTTTCTAAGTAAAGAAGTCTTTCATTAGCCGAGTAAGTTGGTCTAGCAGGAGGTATCTGTTGTACAACAAGTGATGTAAATGGTATTTAATAACACTTTATCCAGGATAGAATTATCGTTTGTAATTGCAGCCCATTGTAGATAAAATTTAGATAAACGGCCTGCGTGCTTAACTGTATCTAATAGCAGCGACGGGGATACGTCGCCTGATGACCCCGCGATGATGTCTTCGATGAGCGCGCGGCGCGACAGGCTCGCGGCTCCTCGGTGGCCCCGCAGGTGGCCTGCGTGCCTGGGGGAAGCTTTGTGGTTTAAATTTCTTGATGCCGGTTCTTTATAATAGGTTTTCGCTTTTGATTGATTTCGAATTCAGTTGAGAATTTATGTCAAGCTAAACAAGCTATTGCACTAGACATTAGTTTTTGTTTATTTTCAATACCTTTATCTCGTTTGACTGCAGTATTGCCGCTTTAATTTCCAAATTTATTTTAGAGGCATCTAGTTAAAACACAATTTTTTACGGCTTTCCTTATTGAGACCGTTTTTAACAACGTTTTAACGTTCGTTGCGTATCTCTGGCACGTATTTGTCATTGCAGGTAGGATCATCGCCTAAAATTTCTAGAAATTTTGTATCCAGATCAGGAACATTTGTACCATGAACAATAGGCTCTTCGGGGGGGACATATATGTCAGTACTAGGGCCTGGCTGAGGTTCACACGTTTTATTCAAATTCTGAACTGTGTCGTCCTCAGTTTGCCAGTCTAATAACAAGCAATCATCTGGTTGCGATGCCCCCCGCATTTTGAAATTTATCATAGATATTATGTGAAATTTTAAAATTCGTAAACTAAATAACTTATTAAAGGGGTAGACTTTAATAAGCCTGTGACCAATTTTCGTAATTTATTTTTCTTTAAACAAAGAAAATGTATGGTACATTATTAATATTGTTATGTTGTAAATTTGTCATAGTCATATTAGGTTAGTTTACAATCCCCAGCGGAAGGAACGCCAACCGTATTTTAATGCGTTGAAATTTATCATAGATATAATAAATTTTAAAATTCGTAAGCTAAATAACTTACTAAAGGGCTGGACTTTAATAAGCCTGTTATAGGGGGTGGGAAATTAAAGTCCGTGTTAGAAGTTAAATTCCGTGTAATTACGTGTAACACATACAGGACTATTTATACCGATCGGCGCGGCCGCAGGACGCGCGCGCAACCTTTGGGAACTTGGTAGCGACTCTCGCAGGAGTCGGCTTGCCTGCCCTGCGTTCGCCCGCCCGCCCCTCAGCCCAGCGGGGTTAAACTTCATACCTACGCGGCCGATATTTGAGCCGCTGAGAGGCGCGCGGGGTTGGAACAATATCTGGCGCTATATCCTCCCCCTCCAAGTCAGCAGAAGGCGCTGGAGCTGACTTGGGAACCGAAACTTTTCGCGGTCTACCTTTCTTACGACTATGAGCAATGACCTTACGCTCTCCTACATACGGAGACAAAAGACTGGCATGATACTTTCCCCGAGGCGAATCATCCTTGTCCACTACTTCGTACGTGGTAGGGGAAATAACCTTGCTAACCCGATATGGCCCTTCCCGTCGAGGAGCAAACTTGGAGGTGAAGCCTTTCGCAGCCTGACTTAGGCGATGGCTCTCCAAAAGGACGAGGTCACCCTCCTGATAGACCGGCCCTGAACGGCGGTGTTTATCCGTGGCATCCTTACGAAGATCTTGCTGTCGTTCGACTCGCCACTTTACCTCTTGTAGGTGTTCGACAAAGTTTCTTAAGTACGGGGTGATTTGCGGTACGTAATTTTCTTGCTCTACGACTGTTCTCAGATCGTAGGTTACGTCCAGCGGGGACCAGAATTCCCGCGCGAAGGTTAAGTAGGCGGCGGAGTGTCCAGTGCCTTGGTTAGGCGCTGTATTTAGCGCAAATCGCACCGAAGGTAATGCTTCTGGCCACCGACGATGCTCTGGATCGATCAGTATAGCCAACATCTGTTTCATTTCTCGATTTTTTCGTTCCGCGGGGTTGGCTTCGGGATGATACACAGGAGTTAAGTTTTGGTTAACCCCAAGGACGTGCAGGGCTTTTTGCATCACCGCTGACACGAACTGCACCCCATTATCCGAGATTATCCGACGAGGAAAACCGTAGCGCAGGAAAACTTCCTCAATGAGAGCTTTCGCGCAGCTCTCAGCGGTAGCGTCGGTCAAGGGAATCAACTCAACCCATCGGCTCGCGGTGTCTTCCACAAGGAAGATATATTTTTCCCCTTTGCTACCCTCAGGTAGTGGGCCAAATAAGTCCATAGCTAAGACTTCAAATCGTTGGGATGGCACAGACGTCTGCAGAAGACCAGCTGGTTTGAGGTTCGTCGGCTTGAACTTCTGACACAAATCACATGCCTTTAGATATTTGGACACGTACTGACGCATGTTTGGGAAGTAGAACCTTTCCTTGATCCTTTTTAGTGTACGCTCCAAGCCCAAATGACCTGCCGTTGGCGCATCATGAAGCTCCTTCATGACTTCAGCACGCATAGATTCTGGTACCACCAACTGGGGCTCCTCGGGTTCACCGTTCGGATCAAACCGAAACAGGACTCCGTTGGATACGTAATATCCGCGATCGGTCCAACGAGTGGCAGCATCACCGTCTTCGAAGTCCGAAAGGATTTTCCCTATTTCAGGATCCTCGAGCTGAGCAGCTCGCAACTCCTCAGAGCTACGGTGAGGTAGATCGACGGAAACTGGACATATATCACAGGTAGGTTCCACCACTTCGCTCTGGGAAGAGTTACAGACTGGACGACTAAGGGTGTCCGCTACCACATTAACCTTTCCCGGAGTGTACTCAATGCTTAGATTAAAAGATTGAATCTTAAGGGCCCACCGAGCTAGGCGTCCGCTTGGCGTCTTTAGAGACAGCAGCCACTTCAGAGGTTGGTGGTCGGAGGCAACATGGATTTGGGCGCCCTCCAGGTACCCTCGAAATTTCTCCAAGGCCCATACCACCGCCAACGCCTCTTTCTCGGTTGTGGAATAATTCCGCTCTGCGGCCGTTAATAGCCTGCTGGCGTACTCAATAGGCTTCTCAGACTTCGGATCAGGACCTTGCAGTAGCACTGCACCCAAGGCATAGTCACTGGCATCAGTGCGCAATATGAAGCCTTGCTCGAAGTCTGGTTGTCGCAGGATTGGACTCGTCGTGAGTCTACTCTTAAGCTCGTCGAATGCGTAAGTTTCCCGGTCACCCCAGTGCCAGGGTTTATTCTTTTTAGTGAGATCAGTCAACGGGCGCGCCACTTCTGAGAAGTGCGGAATAAACTTCCGAAACCAACAGCAGGTTTGCAGAAAGCTCTTTAGTTCTTTCAAGTTATTAGGAGGAAGCCTGTCTACGATGGCTTGGATTTTCGACCGATCAGGTTCGATGCCTTGAGCGGTGATTACGTGTCCAAGATAGGCCACTCTCTCCCTAGCAAATACGCATTTTTCACGATTCGCCCTGAGGTTGAATTGACGCAGGCGATCAAATACCTGCTGCAAATCCTTCAGGTGTGACTCCAAATTGTCGGAGATTACTAAAATATCGTCCAAATATGCCACGACCGCAATATCCTTAAGGCCAGCACGGAACCGATCCATCAATCGTTGGAACGTCGACGGCGAGTTTTTTAAGCCAAAAGGCATGCGCCGAAATTGAAACGTTCCAAACGGAGAAACGAATGCAGTTTTATGTCTGTCCTCCGGGGCCACTTCAACTTGCCAGTAGCCGGATCTCAAATCGATCGTGGACATGACGCAGTTACTTTTAGCAGAAGCTAGGATGTCATCGATTAATGGCAGCGGGTACTTGTCCGTGCGCGTCACGGCGTTCAATTTCCGATAGTCGACGCAGAATCTGGTCTCACCATTCCTCTTTGGAACTAATACCACCGGTGAGGTCCATTCGGACTCAGCCTCTTCAATAACATCAAGTTCTAGCATTTTGTCGATTTCCTTTCGTATTATCTCCTTCTTAGCGGGATTTACCCGGTAAGGCGGCGTAGAGATGGGCGCGGCGTTCCCCGTATCAATCCTGTGCATGGCAAAGGGAGTCGGCCCTCCCCCTGCACTAAAGATGTCTTCATTCTTTTCCAGGAGTGCAGCCAATTTTCCTTTATCAGCTGGGGACAAGAGGACGCCCTCGCCCTCGCGGAGGCCAACTGCGGCACTGACCGCAACGTGGTCAGTGCGCTCAAATTGTAACTCGTCCCAACCCGAGGAACGTAACGAGAACCGATTCGCAACGAAGTCAAGCATCATGCCAGAGTCCCTAATAAAGTTCATCCCTAATAGGGAGTCCACAGCGCCGGGCAGGACCATGAACAAGGTCGCAATTTCCCGTCCCTGAACCTTAACATTTACTAGGGCCGTCTCTACAGTCTGTATTCGTTGACTTCCGTCCGCGAAACGCAATTCAGTTTCTATACTATTGAACACTTGGCCATTTGACCTTAAATGCTTGGTTAAGCTATCACTAGCCACTGATTGTTTGGCACCCGTATCGAGCAATGCCGTACCGATAGCACCGAACACTTCAATTTTGAAAATTGGACGCACACGCGGGTCTAGCACGGCTTCACTTACGGACACTGATTGGAACGCTGTCGTTGCCGGTAGCGTAGTGTTCTTTTCTTTGCACACCTTGCAATTTGACCGTATCACCCCGGGCGCACCGCATCCAAAGCAAGTTATGGACGGGCGCAGCTCCGACTGTGCTGCGACAGGTTCATCCTTCACTGAACTCGTAGTGGGCTTATTCTTTAACTTTCGGCAGTCATCACGGACGTGACCGAACATTTTACAAAATGAGCACCTTGGTCTGGGCTTGCTTTGTGGACCTTTCTCTGGTTTCACTGCAGGAGCTGAAGATGACGTCGAAGCAGGCGCGACAGGCGGTGCGTAGGCAAGTGTAGATTTATATTTTCCGGTAGGAGCAACGGTGCTCCCTTCCTCCAGGACATCCTCTACCACCCGTGCCTGTTGCAGCAGTTCGGCGAATGAAGTGAAAGCACTCCTTACTACCTTCTCACGGATTCTCCTATGAAGTAGCCCATATACCATATCCAGTTGCACTGGATCCTCGCTTAGGGTGTTTGGTGGCAGCTGGGCGATAAGGGCTCTGACCCTGCACACGAAGACATCGGTGCGCTCTTCACCCTGCTCCCGACTGAAGATTTCTCTGTAAATTCTGTGCGGTGGGAGGCGCGGCCCAAACGTTTGCCGAAGTAAATTCATTGCTTCTTGCCAACTCGCTACCGAATGTTTAACCCCCTGCCACCAAGTAGCCGCAAAGTCAGTCAGCAACATTGGCAGGCCTCTTAAGGCAATATCGTCACTAACGCCCATACAATCCTTATAGATCTGCACAGAGTCTATAAACGCCAGAACATCAGTCCCACCATTGTATCTTGACGTACATTTAGATAGGTTTGTACTTACAGTAGTTAAAGACGGTGGCGGCGCGCCTTGCGTAGACGGCGGCGACCGTAACGATTGCAATAGGAATACCAACTGTTGGTCCGTCATCACAACAGTGGTAGCTGCCGTCGTTGGTTGTTGTGGTACTGAGGCGCCGGGCGGAGCCTGCCCGAGCTGTGGCATCTGCGTGAAGTCAGGCTGCTCACGCCCGTCAGGTGGCTGCGGCGATGGGGCAGAGGCGCCAGCGGACGGCGGTCCAGCCAGCGGCGGCGTCGACGTACGCACGTCCACGAATAGCTGTTGCCCTTCCATCCCACGCGAAGCACTACTCGCGCGCGACCGTGTTAGCACCATATAATCTTCAGATTACTTCCAACGTCCGAAGCGAGTTCTAGATCACCTACACTAAGACCTAGACTCGTAAGTAACGTCACTGTACGTTAATGTTCACAGTTTTTACGATTTGCAACATCACAACTATCCTAGGTAACCTAAACTGAGCACTAGGATGACTGAATGTGAGCGCTAAAAATCAAATCGTCTCGCACGAAGCGTCACTGTGTTTTAAAACTAAATCACTGTACAAAAATGTCACAGATATGTTCTAACGTTCGGCGCGTATCCTAGGTAGCCTAAACTAAAACCTAAATTCGCCCGAAGCGTTGCTGTGCACTTTTATTTACAGGTTAACGTTCCACAACGTCCGACGCGCACTTTAAGTACCTAACCTAAGACCTAAATACGCACGAAGCGTTGTTGTGCAATTTATTTACAGGTTAACGTTCCATAACGTCCGACGCGCACTTTAGGTAACCTAACTTAAGACCTAAATACGCACGAAGCGTTACTGTACGTTCACTGTACGCTAATGTTCACAGATTTACGTTCTAACGTCCGACGCGTATTCTAGGTACCCTAAACTAAAACCTAGATTCGCACGAAACGTTGCTGTACACTAATGTTCACTGGTTCACGGCTTGCAACACCACAACTATCCTAGATAACCTAAGCTAAGCACTAGGATGACTAAATGTGAGTACTAAAATCAAGTCGTAACCGTAAAGCACTAGGTACGTAGGTACGTAAGTTCCGAGACCGTTCCACAATTATAGGTATACACGCACACTTTGTCCTCGGATTTCTAGAAACCTACAGTCCTGTTCTAGGAATAACATAAGCACTAGAACGTCTTATACTGTTTGGTAACTGAATAAAACACAAATCCGGATAAATAAATAGTCACTGTTTTTAACACTAAAACAATGTTTGAAAAACTAAAACACGGCCCGAACGTTGGAGCGCCAATTATAGGGGGTGGGAAATTAAAGTCCGTGTTAGAAGTTAAATTCCGTGTAATTACGTGTAACACATACAGGACTATTTATACCGATCGGCGCGGCCGCAGGACGCGCGCGCAACCTTTGGGAACTTGGTAGCGACTCTCGCAGGAGTCGGCTTGCCTGCCCTGCGTTCGCCCGCCCGCCCCTCAGCCCAGCGGGGTTAAACTTCATACCTACGCGGCCGATATTTGAGCCGCTGAGAGGCGCGCGGGGTTGGAACAATATCTGGCGCTATACTGTGACTATTTATCGTAATTTATTTTTCTTTAAACAAAGAAAATTTATGGTCCTTATTCATTTTGTTATGTTGTAAATTTGTCATAGTCATATTAGGTTAGGTTACAATCCCCAGCGGAAGGAACGCCAGCCATATTTTAATGCGTTGAAACAGCCCCAATGACAGTTCAGGTTGCATTTAAATATAATTATTTTCAGTACGTAAGGTTAGGTTACAATCCCCAGCGGAAGGTACGCCAGCCATATTTTAATGCGTTGAAACAGCCCCAATGACAGTTCAGGTTGCATTTAAATATAATTATTGTCAGTACGTAAGGTTAGGTGCAATCTCCAGCGGAAGGGACGCCAACCATATTTTAATGCGTTGAAACAGCCCCAATGACAGTTCAGGTTGCATTTAAATATAATTATTTTCAGTACGTAGACACGTACACGTACAGAGAAAATATATCACCTTAAAATGAAAGAAAAATGTGTAAATACCTGCTCCAATATCTTCCAGTTCAGGAACCGCTTCTTCCGAGTCCGATACACTTTCCGAAATACTACTTTGTCGATTACGAATTTTACGTTCTAATCTTCTTATTTTATTTTTATAATGATTTATTTCATCTTCACGAGACCTTGATCCTTTACGTTTCGGCATTATTTTATAACGAACAGTGTGAAAACGCTTAATAGGTGTTGAGTGGTTGAGCACTAGAATGCGAATGAATGGCGACAATCGTCTGCGAACCGAGCTGGACGATACCTACCGACAAAAGTGGACGATACCTACCAACCTACAAAAAAAAAAAGTTTAGTCAAATTAATACTTTTTTCTCAACTTAGTGGAGAGTGGTGACAACTATGCGTAACTACATGTGTAAATAAAATCTACATTACTAATCTCGAGGACGAGGCGCGGGTATAATAGTACAATTATGATGCCTTATTCAAATTATAAGCTCCGTATTAATTTATTGTCTAACAGAAATCTTTACATTAAACTACCTATGTTGAAACCCTGAAAAATCAGAAGTGTTTAATTAAATTATTTTATCAAAAGCAACCGCCCAAAATTCGAGCCAATTAATTAATTAATGGAATACTATTTTTACGTAACGGCACACGTTCTAACGTAAGTAACACGCACACACTCATGCACACAAAATTCCACAATAAAGCGTCAAAGGAATAAATGAGCGCTCGTCGGCGGGGCGGGGACGCGGGGATGAGCTATTTCCATCACAATGTATGAAAAATAACCAATCGGGCTTATATTATCTTCATTTGTTTCGATGCTGTCGCTGTACGGATTGAAATGTGAAGAATTAAAATTTTGATGAGAAAATATTAAAAGTGGCCTACATGCATTGTTATCATAAACACAATGTTAAAATCTATTCAAACGGAACACAGGGACCGCTGATGCACGAAGTTGAAGTTGTATGGAGTTTTTCACGCAGGTGTTTTTTAATTACTAGATAAAAGTAATATCATTTTTATCGAATCATTAAAATGTTTAACTTAAGTTATTATGTAGTTGAGGACTTGGAGAATGACATACGCTTATTCCGAAAAACAGAGGGTTCCCGCTTGATTTTTAAAACCTTAATTCCACGTGGAAATTGTGGGCGAAAGCTGGTACAAAATATACAGAAACAGATAATAACCTTATTCTGGTTTAATTTTATTCACAATATTATGTGTGGACTCGACGCGCACCTACAGGCCACAACTCACACGTTATTCCGCTTCTCTTTGTCGTATTAAAAAGTTACTAGACGAAAAAACTACGAACACAAAACGGATGAAAATTCGTTCCTTCTTTACGTGATTCCGGGTCCACTGGCGTAGCTACTCGTAATAGATCGAAAAATCTGAATTATTTTGTTTCATGTCGGCTTTTATGACAAGTCAAACTCTACCAACGGTTTGGAAAGCAGATTATATAGAAGAGCATCGTATTATGTAAACGAGCATGCTCCAGACTAATATCTTATCGGATCGGAACAACATCTACACAAGGGAAAAAATTGTCATGCTGTCCCCATTGCATATTACGTACGTCCGTAATATGCAATGGGGACTGTTGGGATGCATTGCTCCGTAATGTATTCCTCGTCGGCGGCAGTGCCCGGTGCCGCACATCTGGCCGCATCGCCGCACGCGGCGCGCCAACCCGAGCACTAAGTCTAATGCAGACTCCAAATGTGGCAGTGCCCGGTGCCGCACATCTGGCCGCATCGCCGCACGCGGCGCGCCAACCCGAGCACTAAGTCTAATGCAGACTCCAAATGTGGCAGTGCCCGGTGCCGCACATCTGGCCGCATCGCCGCACGCGGCGCGCCAACCCGAGCACTAAGTCTAATGCAGACTCCAAATGTGGCAGTGCCCGGTGCCGCACATCTGGCCGCATCGCCGCACGCGGCGCGCCAACCCGAGCACTAAGTCTAATGCAGACTCCAAATGTAGGAAACGACGGAGCGACATCGTCACAATGAATAACAGACATTATATCAGGTACTCGTACGTGCTTTCCTCCTATTGGAACGTAGTTCCCTATCGCGTGGTGCGGAACTCGGAAGGGGGCTAGACGGATCGACACTTTTTTGAAGGCATTGTGTTCGGTATTTTCGCGCTATAATATTGGGTCTCCGTAGCCTTGTGGCTTCTGCAGTCGCCTAACAGTTAAAAGTCGATGGTTCGAATCCCAGCTCGACTGACTGAATTTTCTATTTTCTTGAAACCCTATTTGGATATATATACATACCCTTGGAATTTTCCCTAATTTTTAAGGTTCCACATGTAGAAATTGTTTAAAATAAAATTGAAAATGGAAAATTCGGTCTGTCGAGCTGGGATTCGAACCATCGACCTTTGGCTGTTAGGTGACTGCAGAAGCCACAAGGCTACGGAGACCCATTATTGTATCGCGAAAATACCGAACACAGTACCAAATTAATTAATCTAAAGGAACTACGTTCCATCCGGGTGTCCCTTGACACCTCTCAAGTTTTTTTTTGTATCCTTACTATGATATAGTGAATAAGAAATAGGAATTGAAGACTAGGAACATGTAGGTACAAACTGTACAAAGTAGTCGAGACCACAATAACTAAAAGAGGTCTATTGAATATGTCACTGTAATCGAGGAAGAGGTACCTGACTTTTTTTTTTTTTTTTTATTCGATGACAAGATAGTCCTTGACTGCGATCTCACCTGATGGTAAGTGACGATGCAGTCTAAGATGGTAGCGGACTAACTTGGAAGGGGTATGGCAGTGGAAATTCAACCCATACCCCTAATCGGTTTCTACACGCCATCGTGCCGGAACGCTAAATCGTTTGGCGGCGGTGGTAACTAGCCACGGCCAACGAAAGCCTCCCACCAGACCAGACCAGAGAAAATTCAGAAATTATAAATTCCTAAATTGACCCCGCCGGGAATCGAACCCGAGACCTCCCAGTTATAAGACCACAGCGCTCACCACTGTGCCAGGGAGGTCGTCAAAAACTGTAAACTATCTCCATGTTTAACGAATCAGAAAGATCGGTCGACTTTTTCAGCTGTGAATATTGCGAACAGATCGGAAAACACAATTTTGCAATTTGTATTTTTAGAATACGGATAGTGCTGCAATGGTTGCCAAACTTTTATGACAGAGAGCTACAGAAGTAATGCGCGTACACTACATGTGTGTGTACCTACTTGTATCTGTAAAGGGTAATTTTTTCACAAACTCACATGTATCACGACGAACGCGTGTCGTCGTACATCACGGCCACATTAGCCGCTGAGCGCGACCGCACACTGGCGACATGTCGCAAGACAAAGGTGTCAACGGATCACACGAAAGTCTGTTTCCAACGACAGTACCAGAAAGCTATAGCACAGGTAACTCACAGGTGCTGGTAATTTAAACTTCACCAACTTATTCTATAAATAAGTAGCTAGCGAATTGAATCGAAAATATTCAATGATGTATCTAAACATCATTGAACATTTTCGATTCAATTCAAAATTTTTAATTTTCAGATTAGGCTTGTGTAAGCTGTTACGAAAATCATTTAAAATAATAAAAATAGTTTAGATAAAACATTGTACAACTTCAAGTAGTCGTTATAAATGAGTACAATTTTCAAGCTTTGATGACATTAGGTACAAAATATTATATCATAGTAAAATAACCTACTAAGTAAATAAATAATCATGATAAATCAATCGTCAAAATAAGTTTTTGTACCTAGTTTGTTTAATTACCTACCTTGTTTGATACCTAGATTGTACATCATTTACATAGTCGACAATTTTGTAATACGTTTGCAATTCGCATAGTACAGTAGTGAAACAAAAAGTCGCTACTGTTGATTTAAAAGCAACTCAGACTATATTGTCGCTTCTGGTATACGAGTAGCGCGTACAATACTCTTTTTAGCCATTCCCAGTAATGTTGGTACGCGCATATTATGTGATACTCTACAGTCTACATAACCCGTTATTAATGGTGACGGCTTGGAAACCCGTATTTTAATAATGTCGCTCTTCATAAACAACTATACGTTGCCCACGAGTTCGTCCGTGCGTATTTAGGTTTACTGATATCCCAGGATACAAAGTATAGCCAGTGTCCGATCGAAGACTGGTTCAGCCGATTTAAAAAAGTAATAACAATATTGTGTTCAGTTTACAGTTATTACCTTTTTTCTGTGATGGAAGGTTACCGTCTCATGAATTTTTGGACCGAGTCGTATCCACGCTTTCTTATCATTTATGTAAGTGGAGCGGTCCGCGTGAGCGCTATTTATGTAAGTGGAGCGGTCCGCGTGAGCGCTATTTATGTAAGTGGAGCGGTCCGCGTGAGCGCTATTTATGTAAGTGGAGCGGTCCGCGTGAGCGCTATTTAATGTGGGCTCGGAACGGATGATATAATATTACTCCGGCGATTACAGAAACCCCAGTTATGTATTACATCGTTGTCCTCGCTTTGGATTATAAACTAAACTTAAAACTAGTACTTATAGCGAGAATCAGACGAAACATAGAGTTCTGCCATAAAAATCTTCTCATTGTGAAATTAAAGCAAAAATAATTAAGAAACAAGAATAATAATAATTGAAGTGTTGTGTGAATGATGATAAATCTTTTTCACTAAAAAGTAAATTTAAATAAAACGGCTTGAAACAAATTTCCAAGTAGGTGATAAGTTTACATAACATACATATAACATGTATACTAAATAAGAAAATTTCAAAAAATTCAAAATTTTAAATTATTTATTTCACGTAGGCCTACCTTTGGCTCTAATGACAAGTCATGACTCTACCACCGGTTCGGAAAGCGGATTCTGCTACGAAGAGCCGGCAAGAAACTCAGCAGTTGCTCTTTTCAAAATAATCATTTTACAATATTATTATGAAGCTATTAGGTACATTGTAACAAGTTTTTTATACTATGTTGTGGGCAGCTGGATGCCAAGCCGATTTAACTTATGCAACTTTGTTAGAATTATTATTTTAACAAATAATAATAATATAATATTTCCACAATGAGAGGAAGTTCCAAAAAAAAGTACTACAATTCAAATCATGTTAAGACACAAACAAACAGACACAAAAAAATAATATATGAGCTAAAAAAAATATAAGCAAAAAGAAATATGAGGTAAAATTCCAAACAATCTCCCTAAACAGCCAGTGCTACGTCTGTATTTTTATCTGTTCTGCGCTTTAACCAGCGACTCGTCCGCACGTGTACTTAGCTAGGTCTTTAAAAATTCGGAAACCTTCCGGTCAGTCAGTCACTTAACTGAGTCGATTGAACGGCCACTACGTTTTACCACCACAGCGACAATCCTTATAAGACTGCCTTAGGTATCTTTTTTTTTTTATTATTCGGTGACAAGCTAGTCCTTGACTGCTATCTCACCTGATGGTAAGTGACGATGCAGTCTAAGATGGTAGCGGGCTAACTTGGAAGGGGTATGGCAGTGAACATTCAACCCATACCCCTAATTAGTTTCTACACGCCATCGTGCCGGAACGCTAAATCGCTTGGCGGCACGTCTTTGACGGTAGGGTGGTAACTAGCCACGGCCACAGCCTCCCACCAGACCAGACCAGAGACAATTCAGAAATTATAAATTTCTAAATTGACCCCGCCGGGAATCGAACCCGAGACCTCCCAGTTATAAGACAACAGCGCTCGCCACTGAGCCAGGGAGGTCGTCGTATCTAAAGTGACGTGAGCATATCTCTGCCTACGAGTATATCGAGTGACAGCCTCGCGCGGCGCCGCGCCGCTCGCTCGCTGACCGGCTCGAGTGGCCCTTGAAGCCCTACAGAGAAAAGGATTTATTTTTAGCCCAGATGTTTAGAGTTCAGGCGGCGCTCGGTCGGCTTCAGGCCGTCTCGCGCGCGCGGGAGCCGCTTGAGGAGCTCTTACACACGCCCCTGTGCTGTCACCCCACTGAGCTACGGGTGAATGGTTTTACACATCTATTTTTGTTTATCATGGTCATCTATTAACCCAGAATTCCTCAATAAATGAGGTGTCAATATAACATAACAGTTTAGCACTTTACATAGCATTTTGCGTATTAAGTATATGCTCATTTTCAACCGACGAAAAAAGTCGTCCAATTTGTCGTGAATAGGGTCTACTCCGAAGTTGGTCCCATTTAAATAAAAACTAATTCCACAAATCTTGCTGTTATGCCATCAAAAAAGTTTGTCGCCGACTCAAAATTTGTTACTTACATTCAGGAGGAGTTATTAAGACTAAAAAGTTTTTTTTTTGTTTTCCCCTTCTCAGTTGTTTTTATCGTCAGTTTAGTTTTTTGTTAAAAAGTTATTATATTAGAGGTGGACGGATGACCTCAAGCGAATTGCTGGTAGCCGTAGATACCCCCTTGGGAAGATAGTGGCTATGATCGTGTTCTGTGGCGATCCCTGCCGGTCCAGTAGTAGATGTGTATCGGTTGAAAATACTTGAGTAACAAAAAGAATATTAGACACTAAACATGGCGTTTATTCTCTCCCCTCCAACTAAGCGTAAAGCTTGTGCTAAAAATAGGTCTGAGTAAAGGCTGGGATTTTTTTACGTTTGACCTTCGGTGTTCAGTCCGCCTCCCTGACCGTTACTCTGTTGAGGTGTCTTATTATTGAAGGCAATATTACCTATGTGTCGAGTTTGGTTATTTTAATTAATTTTAATTAAAATATTAATAGAAGTCCACCAATTCGCATTGGGCCAGCGTGGTGAACTATGGCCTATAACCCTTCTCTGAGAGGAGACCTGTGCTCAGTAGTGAGCCGTTGATGGGTTGCTAATGAAAAAAATGATGATGTAATTAAAATAAGTTTAATTTCTCTTAAATTGTATGTCCATAAATAAATAGCTCTTAAAAGGGGGTATTTTCAAAACCAAGAAGCATAGGTTTTGAACTTTATCGTGTTTAGCTCGTAGATAGATCTTCTCGACAAAACATAGATATTTCATGTATTCTCAAGTAAATAGCTGCTGATCCCATAGTCCTATTCAATTACACCCGAAAGCTCTGCGTAAATTCACTCTGAGCTCCAGTAGCAGTGCGGCTCTATTGCTTTTAGCTGTAGCCCTCTCGCGTTTCTTTTTTAAAGCACAGCTTATAATAATAAAAATCGTCGGAGCCCGCGCCCCGGGCAGCATATTAAGCGAAAGGCCATCGCTTGCGTGTTGTTTAGTTTTAGGGAGTCGTTACACAGAGCCGTACCGTGGTCTGAACGTGGCTGGACAGTATTCACCCTAGTTCAACGTTTTTTGTAGGTACGTAAACACTCCGTAATTAACAATTTCGGATGAAGCTAAATTACCTTGACCAGAGGGTCTTCCAGGCATAATTGCATGGGTATACGCACTTTTTGCTTCGACTCTACGAGTATTTAAAGCAAAGTAAAGTATCGACACACGGTACGGCGTAGAGGGCCGTAGCCGTGCGTAGGCCGTAGGTTACGGTGTAGACGCGCTCCTACGCGATAATCTTCGACTGTCACTACAAAAGACCTTTTAGATTGCAATGATCCTTGAAAGACGTATCCAGTTATCTAGAGTTACACAAAATCGTCAACATACATCGTACAGTATAGAGACCATTCACCGCTTCTGGAAGTCCAGGTTCCTCGAAAGCAGAGCGTAGAGTACGGTAGGTACTTGTAAATGGGATATTGTAAGGTTTTTGTGGATTGAGAGCTTAAATGCACGGGCGCCATTCAAATAACATGGACACCCTTGTGATGGTGAATGGTCTTCCTTTTTAGTCTGATTTTCTTGTAGTGGTACTAGCGGCGTCTGAGATGGCCGACGGTAGCGGTATCGACTGAGCGCGAGTGGGCCAGTATTGCCAATTGCACATTTAGATGTAAGGATGGTTTACAGAACAATCACAGATCCCTGGCAGATCACAGTTCTGTGTGAGCACCCCCTTACGAGTCGCTTTGAGCGCGACGCACATTTACGATGAGGCCGGGTCCGGAATACTAATGCTGCAGAAAGCTTTGCCTTCGTGTCGCTGCGATCTGCTGAATAACTCACACTTATTACTTTTGGTCGGAGCGAGGCTTTGACTTCAAACAGAAGCCCCTTACGTGTGAAACCTTCCCGTCCACTGAATAATATTATACCAGACTCATCTACGACACAGATAATCATATTATTCTGCTTGACATCTCATGCTTACCGAGATGTAGGTCGCAATTTTGTAACATTTTACAATGCTTGTTTTTAATAAATATTTAAGAAAATACGGAGCGCTGCTGGGCGAGTGTGTTAAGAAACTTACGAGTTTAATGTGTATCGATTGTGTAAGAGCTCACAAACACGAAGTTTGCGTGTTGAGCGAGCGGGGACGTGCTTAGAAACACAATGAAAGTTGCAAGGCCACGACCGCGTCATTGCGAACAACGGAATTTAAACTTAAAACACGTTTTATTTGTAAGACAATGAATGTCAATGACATGACTATGACAATGACTTAGTTATAACATAATATTAAATAATAAAAGCATAATTAATAATAATACTAAACTGTTTTCCAATATTATTCTTTATCTTTTTTATTAGTGAATTGATATAATTAACAAAAAAGATAACAGCTGCAAGCTTTTAGTCTGAAGTCGGTAGCCTTAATACCACGGGGGAAATACTTTTCAAAAAAACACAAACTCCATGCGTATGAAGTAGCTTTACCATTTTTTTACGTCGTCGACTACAAAGTGTAAAAAGCTTAGTAAAAACTTCGAGAAAAGCTATTTTCGCAGCGAACCATTAGTGTGTCAGCTCTCGGCGAGGCCGCTGAAGCGACAAAGTGAATTTATTTTGTTAATTCAGCGCCGCGAGCCGGATCTGTGTGCCGCGAGAGCTCTCACCCGTACCGCTAACGCGACGAGACGCGAGGCGACGCGACACAACGCGGGGCGGGCGAGGCTTGCACGCGGAGATTACTACACGAGTACACGACTGCCCAAAAAAATGTTTTCAGGTATCATGTAGGTATGTAGGCGAGTTTCTTTATTCCACCATAACTTATAAATGCTTGCACCGATTTGAATGAATGGGGTATCGTAAGAATCCTTATATTTTCCCGAGTGACGTTGGTATTAAATTTTTAGTTAAAATTCTCTATAAAGCAGTTGGTATTTTTATTTAAATAATGTTTCGGCGCAAACGCCTTTTCATGTTGTCATGGAACTGTAGAAGCTACAATAATTGCTATTAATACAGAACAGGCGTTTCACGACACCATATTATTTAATTTTATGTCGAATGTTATTGGTTTTGTCACCGTCAACGGATCAAGAATATAGCAACTAATTTCAAAAGTTAGTCTTTTATTTGCCCCATTGTGTGCCTAAACATACAAATAATTTGCTCGCTTGTGTACCATTGTTTGTCGCCGAGCCGGCTGAACGTTTGCCGCCATATTGTGTTAAACTGTGTTTTTCGAAAGAGAACTAGATGATGCCCGCGATTTCATCCACGTGAATTAGGTTTTTTAATTCCCACGGAAATTTTAATTTTCCGGGATAAAATGTAGCCTATGTGCTAATCCTGGGCATGAGCTATCTTTTTTCCAAATTTTAGCCAAATCGGTTCATTTGTTGTGTGGCGTGAAGGAGTAACAAACATCCATCCATCCTCACAAACTATCGCACTTATATTGGTAGGATCGTGAGTGTAACTTACAGCCTCGTTAGGGTCACGAACAAATCTAACGAAATTTCGTGAGCAAAAATCTGCCGCAACATAACATAATATTCTAGGGACGCGCCGTATTCCGCTGATGAAATGACTCAACTCGACGGTTGAGGTGCTATGAACCTGAAAAGTATGGAAAATCCTACAATTACTGTTGACAACAAACTCGCTCACTATGTAAGTATTTGTCAAACGTGATTCAACTTATAATGTCGCCATTTCTCTTTACACTATCGAGTACTTTCATCGTCACAACGCATCGCCCAGCCACGTTTGAGTACGGGTCATATAGAAGGATTTAGGCCGTAAGTAGGTAGTCCTCCACGCTGGCCAAGTGAAAAGTGGCAGACTTCTGTGACAGACAGATCTTTGAGAACGTAACGGAGCAATCGCAGCTTCGAGTTTCCTAACAAAGTTGTCCTTCACCGCTTAAGCAACCAATGTATTGCTTATAGAACGCAATTAACTTTCAACAGTTAGAGGAGCATGCCAGGTAACCGAACGCTGGAGTCCCCGAAAAGGAAACGCACCAATTACCAGGCTATCACCGCTGTACCCTATCACATACGCCTGAACCCATTGAGACTATGTTTTAGTGCTCAAAACTTTACGTAATGGATATTTGAATAAAACTACTCAGTCGCTTACCTAATAAAATCAAATATCTTTCCAGAATAAATCATCTTACGACACAGAAAGACGATTACCTACGCCTTCTGATTGATAACAGGATCTCGAAAGATATTGAGTTAATTTCTCGTAAAAGCGAATATCACGTACACGATTACCGAGGATAATGTGAGAAGGCGAAAATAAGCGACACGCTTTCGGGCACATTTCAAGCGAAATTACTTATCACGCAGCGTTTACATACTTAAAGTCGTGTTCTCGTTCCAGATCTTCAATTACCTGATATCTGAATTCAAACCATATGTAAACATTTGTATTTGAAAATATTCTAAATCCGAAATGATTCTCGCTGACAGTAGATATTTTTCTTTTCATGTGACTCGAACTTCCAAACATGTCTGTATTACGCTTTGGTGTTACGCCATTTTACACGAGGGCAGAATTATCCAGCACAGAAATATCCTGATATATTTTTGAGGCACGAATAATAACCAGTGAAGTACACACGTTCGAAAAGTGCTCACAACTCTGCCTTGCTAAATCGATCGTCAGTCGACAAACTTCATGTTTCGGATTGACATGAAAAAGAAAAACCTGACCAAAGAAGTACGAATACTGTCTTATCCGATCAACTTTACTAACGCTAACTTAATTTAATCGCCAGACATACAACTGGCACTAAGTAGGATTCCTACCCTGCAGCGGTCAGCCGCAATGTAAGACGGGAAACGAAACTCGCAACTACTCGTACCAACAGTCTGCCGAGGTTCCCGCGCGGCCTTCGCAGTGATTTATTATTCGTGCGGAGCCCTTCCATTAAAACGCGATTATCCCTCACTGCGCACTCGAGCGACGCTCGAACGATTTGTTTCATGGACTTTTTGTAAAGAATGAGCCATGTTGAACATGACTAAAATTCCCCTTGGCCCTCTAACTAATTATTTAAGCTAAGTAATCAGCAGTGCAACGGGGTTCGAACAGTCGACCTCTCGGTTTTTAGGGTTCCGTAGTAAACAAAGAACCCTTATAGTTTCGTCATGTCTCATGTATGTGAGACTATTGGTACTAGAAATCTGTAATTTGACAAGGGTATAAATATCAATCACGCCAACAAAGTCGTGAAATAAAAGTGTAAAAAATTATTTTTTTTAGGGTACCTCCCCTACATGTAAAGTGGGGATGAATTTTTTTTCCTCGTCTATCCCATAGTGTGGGGTGTCGTTGAATAGGTCTTTCAAAAATATTGCGGGTGTGGGTTCATCATTTTTCAATTCAGGGATTAAAAGTGCTAAATTTTATTAGAGACAAGTGTCCCCCCCCACCCCCCCCCCCCCCCCCCCCCCCCCTCTGCCAGCTAAATGGTTGTATATAGGATACAAGAAAAAATTCACAGCAGTAGTATATATAATGAATTTTAAAGGAAAACTATCACGGCTAAGTAGGGTACATTAGTTAAGGAGTTATATCTGTTTTTTCTAAGTCAGGTATTACACGTAGTGTAAGTTGCATATTTTGTAGAATATTATAGTATTTAAACCATGGAACTCAAAATTTATTCAATATTCATAAATAAAACAAAAGCACTATCCTAGGTCAGCAATAATATCTGAGACTTTCAACTACGGAACCCTACACTGCGCGTGGCCCGACACGCACTTGGCCGGTTTTATTATTTATAATATGTCCGCCACCCGGACCGCAGCGCTATCGAGGCTTCAAGAGCTTAAAAGCTACGATTTTTCTCGTAAGGTGTAGGTGTTAGATACTGGACGCCAAAGATATTATTAAGTGATAATATAGCTATTTATGCAACTGCATCGTAATGAGGGTCATTTTAATTCGAGTGCTGTTTTTTGATACGAGGCTTGCCGAGTATCAAAATAGGATAGTACGAGAATTAAAATGACTAATTACGTTCAGTTGCATACAAGATTTTATCTACGACAAGGAAGTAAAATCACTAACAAAATACGCCGTAGGCTCAATAAAGTAACAAAAAGTAACTCCGTAAGTCGCCACCAGCCGCCTGTGGCGCCTCTGTCAACAAAAAGTAACTCCGTAAGCCGCCACCAGCCGCCTGTGGCGCCTCTGTCATATGAACGGTACAAAAGTGCCAGAACTCAGAGCCTTAGCTTTAGGTATCCTATTTTAAGAAGATAACCATTTCGATTCAGCTCCCATACAACGAGCTGCATCGAAATGAGAAGCAAAACCGAAAGAGGGTTCATTTCGATTCAGCTGTCAAACTCGAAATTGGAACTTTTCGATGCTGGAGTAGATAAATATTATTAGCAATTGTATTATTGTCAACGAGGATGAATGCAATATGCATCACACAGTTTCATGGCATATTAAATTGCAGTGATGAATGAATTACGATTTGAATTTTAGCGGATAATGATTTTAGAGAACTGTTTTGTTGTTCACCAGTTAAAGTTATCCATAAGACGGGAGGGTATAGTGCTAAGCACTTATGTGTGTGTGTATTTATTTGTCGGTTTATCGGTTTCCTTATTGATTCTAATCGGATTTTAATAAATAAGGTATCATTGGCTTCATCTTAATTGTGTGGATATTATTATTCGCTGTCTTCGTCATGACAATACACCAAGGGGAGAGGAAGGCCTCATGATGTAGGTTCAGAAATAGTACATTATTGTCGAGGCTCGGAATAAAGCAATTTATGGACGAGCAACATTGGAAGGCCGAGGCGAAGCCGAGGACTTCCAAGTGATTCTAAAAGGACGAGGCGCTAGCCGAGGCCTTTTTAAGTAAACGAGGCCATGAATTGCTATTTCGGCCGATGCTTATATAGTACTTTTCTCTAATTTGCGAGGAAACAATAAAAAAATTATTAAAGAAACACTGTTTTATTTCATGTTAAATGTTATGGTACAATTTGTACAGTTATGAAATGATAATTGTATACTTTTGCCAGGTAAGTTAACATGTTGAATACTTTGGTTTGAGTTTAGTTCTGAAGGATCACTGGAGGCTTTAGTAGCTAATTTGGTATGTGGTGCTTCAGATGACGTAGACGGCTGAGGTTCGAAAGGTGTAGTGAGTATAGCGTCATTTATTTGGGTGGTTATCTTAGATTTGTTTTCAATAGATTCTTCTATGTATCCCTCGGCTACTTTATCTGATAACCATCCACCGTGTCTCTTCAAAGTGGTCAAATTTACTCTAGTATCAGCGAGGAGAGTGGCGGAAGACCTTCTTAAGCAATGTCCTGTACGTTTTCACCAAACATACCTAAATCATCCCCTATGTAGGAGTCTCTTTACGTAGGTAGCTCCAAAACACAATCCTAAGTCCTAACATCCGTCCCAATGTCCTTTTAGGTGTCCCGTACAGGATCGTGATAAAGAAGTTGACAGAAATCATCACCTAACTTATCATAGGTAGCCCGTAAAGGTTAGGGAACGTCAGTGAAAACATTGAATTATTATGTAGGTACTAACGAGTGAAAACGGGTTAGGGGCATCTGTACAAATCGTCATCTATCGACGCGAATAGAAAATATACAAAATGCAGCAATTAATAGTTTATTGAAGTTTGATATTTAACTAAAGAATAAATTTAATTGAATAATATGTTATTATATTATGTACCTAAATAATAGTAGTCGACGCAAAACTGTTTTTGGGATAGATCGTATAGAGCAAGATCCCAGTGCCGCCAGACCTAAGTTATTTTCTCAGTCATGATTTGTGTACGATAGAATAGTGTTCGTAAGTCCTTTCAGTGTATGCGTACCTGTTAGCTTGTGCCGACGGCCAATTTCCAGATACCAGGTGCTAAAGGTAGGTAAAAACTAGACTAACTTATCTTAAATTCTCAGGGCTGATTTTCATATATGTTTTAAAGAATATTGTAAAAATTAATAAATTAATACTGCCAGACGCTTACCGCCGGCGGTAACTTTTGCCAGACGCTTTGAAGCTCCCAAAAAAATATATAATTTAAGTTAAGTTATATTCTCAGTTATGATTTTTATACATAATACTCAGAGAACTATTGCAATATCATCTGCAAGCAGCCAGACCTATTGGAGGGGTCAAACATCCCCCCAGACACACATTAAGCGTCCCCATATGTATGAGCGCTAGAACATGATTCACTCGTTTACTTCTACTACTTTTTAGGGTTCCGTAGTAAACAAGGAACCCTTATAGTTTCGCCATGTCCGTCCGTCTGTCTGTCTGTCTGTCTGTCCGCTGTTTAGCTCAGAGACTATTGGTACTAGAAATCTGTAATTTGACAAGGGTATAAATATCGATCACGCCGACAAAGTCGTGAAATAAAATCGTTAAAAATATTTATTTAGGGTACCTCCCCTACATGTACAGTGGGGATGAATTTTTTCATGAAGACAGACAGACAGACGGACGGACATGGCGAAACTATAAGGGTTCCTTGTTTACTACGGAACCCTAAAAAGTATTAGAAGTAAACGAGTGAATCATGTTCTAGCGCTCATACATATGGGGACGCTTAATGTGTGTCTGGGGGGATGTTTGACCCCTCCAATAGGTCTGGCAGCTTACAGAAAATATTGCAATAGTTCCCTGAGTATTGTGTATAAAAATCGTAACTGAGAATATAACTTAACTTAAATTATATATTTTTTGGGAGCTTCAAAGCGTCTGGCAAAAGTTACCGCCGGCGGTAAGCGTCTGGCAGTATTAATTTATTAATTTTTACAATATTCTTTAAAACATATATGAAAATCAGCCCTGAGAATTTAAGATAAGTTAGTCTAGTTTTTACCTACCTTTAGCACCTGGTATCTGGAAATTGGCCGTCGGCACAAGCTAACAGGTACGCATACACTGAAAGGACTTACGAACACTATTCTATCGTACATAAATCATGGCTGAGAAAATAACTTAGGTCTGGCGGCACTGGGATCTTGGACCAGTAGTCGTAACTCCTAGTAGTCCTAGTTCCATGGAATAGTTAATGAGTGCGCCATCTATTAGCATTATTGTGAAGCTATGTGAAATTTACTGATGCTCATTAAAATTAAATAATCTCGTATCTTTAAAATATTCATATCATTTTAGTATTTGTTGTTCAAGTACAGGATACAAGTGAAGTAAAAAACAAGTACAGCTTGAAAATATATAGCCAATTTTCCAGAGAGCGTCTTCAAGCGAGCGTATTAAATCGCCACTTTGAAAGACCCCCATTTCGTCAATTTTAGGAAAAAAAATTACAAAAAAATACATTTGTACTCTGTTCCAAATTGTCTTTAAAATGATACAGAGAAACCCTATGAATCGCAAAAAAAATATTTTACTTCGCATTCGCTTCTATGAGAGCCCCCCTGAAATAAAGATTTTTATAACTTTTTAAGCCATTTTCGGCTGGAGGCCATCGGTTTACATATTATATCTAAATTTGAAGTAATAACGTTCAGTAATTCAAAAGTTATAAGGCTCTGACAGACGGACGGACGGACGGACAAGTGCAAATCGCTCTAGTAAACTCAGAGACTTCGCTTCGCTCGGTCAATTAAGATACGTTGCAATGTGTTTAGGTATTGCTGCAATTTTATGACGTCCAACTACCTGATTGGTGCACTTCCCATTTTTAAAATTTAAGAAAAATCGGTCACTTTTTATACCAACTGGTCGGAGTTTTTGATATTTCTGTACAATTTTTAGTAGCTCATCTTGTATAACAAACATTCGGTTCTTCTTAGTTTTTGTGCAACGCAGACAAACAAGCAATTTATTATTGTGAGTTTCCACGTCATTTATTGTGATGGTTTTCATTTCATTACTGCGACATGCGCCATTTACTCCAAAAATAAGAATGACCTGCAACAAACCAAACGTAAAAATTTTTACTTGGTTTTTTTACGTAAATATAATATGAGTTACTTGTTAGGCTTTCACGGCTCATCTTTACAACCGATTTTGATGAAATTCGGAGGAACTGAAACCGGAAAAAAGGAGTTCCCGCGGGAATTTAATAAAAAACTTAAATCGTAAGGACGAAGTCGCGTTCGTCAGCTAGTATGCATTTTAAAAATACCAAATTGTATGCTGCAATTTTAATAGGAAATGCGAGAAACCTTACCTTTTCTAGTAAATATTGTTCATCTGGGGCTTCCTTCAAAAAGGTTTCAATATTATTTCCAGAGAATACTTTAGATTTTTTAGGTATAAATCCCTCTGACTTCCTCTTTAAAAATGTTGTTAGATTTGAGTAATCGCCAATATTTACATTTTCTTTTAAACGTAATGTAGTTTTTAGCTTTGAGTATTCACACCACAATATAGATGGCCTTTTGTTTTTACTCAATTCGTTAAAATAGGCCATAAGGACATTTTCTGAAAACGAATTTGTCTTTTTTCCGGTTTTCCATTGAATGAAGTCTTCATAAGCCTTTTCATATTTTTCTTTAGATTTTGGTGGTAAAAGATTTTCTGATAGAATTTTAGCTTCTTCCGCCATATCTGGTGGTGTAAAGTCCATTAATTCTTCATCCGATTCCGAATCCATTTTTATTTCAGAACAAGAAATATATTGTAAAAGAAAACACCAGTCACCAATAATTCTTTACCTCCAATTAGACCACGCTCTTTTTGTTCCATTTAAAAAAAATCATTCTTATTTGAGAGAAACACCTAATAGAGGAAAGTGTACATTTTAAAAACCTCGTACCTGTCCAGCAATTTACATTATTGTCCTGTTACGTAATTGCTGGCGCCACGCCAGCAATGAGCCAATTGACGTTTCGTTTTTTTTAAATAAAGAAGCGATTTCCGAGCAAATTTGAGAAAAAATCTTTTTTAAATGCTCTAAGAAAAATACATAATTTTTATGTTAAAGATAAGTAAATAATATTATAAAAAAAGTCGGATTTTGAGTGTTATATTATTGTGTTTGTGTTGAGAGTTATATTGTTAATTCTGGCTATCGGAATCATCGGTACAGCGGTTTTTCTGTAAAGTATGCATGAACAAACAAACCTTAAAGTGGCTTAAATTAATAGAACTATATATAAAATCTCACTTCACTATCAGCGCGTGCTGTCGACAAGGTCGGTTTTACGACAAATCGTAAACCAAACATAAGCGCCGTCAATAAATGTTGCTAGTTCCGAGAGTCCCTCGGCTTAGATATGAATAACGGGCTGCTGAGACCACCCCCCCTCCCCCCTCCCCCCTCTCATCTCGATGCCTTCTTCACCCCCTCCGCCCTCATTCTTCTGACACGGCCCACTCGGGTCCTCACGCGGGGATTAGTGTTCATATTTGATTTCCGAATAACGATCCACTCGAAGCTGATAATAGCATTTTACCTACTTCACTACTTCATGTCGGCCCAATGTACATCCTTCCTTACTAATATTATAAATGCGAAAGTATGTTTGTTTGTTGGTTTGTTGGTTTGTGGGTTTGTTGGTTTGTCCTTCAATCACGCCGCAACAGGGCTGCGGATCGACGTGATTTTGCATGGGTATAGTTAAGGACCTGGAGAGTGACATAGGCTACTTTTTATCCCGGAAAATCAAAGAGTTCCCGAGGGATTTTAAAAACTAAATCTACGTGGACGAAGTCGTGGGCATCAGCTAGTACATAATAATTATGATTCTTTTGCTACTCCATCGCTCCGCATCCACACACACTGACCTACACTCTCACATTCGCTCGCCGAGTATCGTATCACCGAGAAATTTTGACGAAATTTTCAATACAAAACCGCCAGACGGCAGACCTTCAATGAACTCAAAAAACGTTACTCTGCGATGTTCAAATTAGCACTAAGTTTTACAATGACTGCACCTACTTGATTTACTACCTATAAACGCAATGTATAACTCAACATAAATGTCTGAAAGTGCTTCAAAAACAGACTTTATTTAACGTCCCTACTAGGATGTTCCTAATAATTTACTTAAACAGAAGCCGGGAAGAATCGGCTAGTGGCCCATAAACTATTAAATCTAATTCTCCAATGTTTAAATAGACAGTTAACAGTTTAAACGTTGTCGAGTTCAATTGAATCAACTATTTACCTAGATCGATTTTCAGTTCAAATATTCCATTGTACTTATGAAGTCAAATATTGAGAAATATATGAACTCGCCTTATAGCACTTTGGTACACATTCTCGTAATAAATAATGTACAACTCTGTTGAGCTCTCGGGCCGACTCACGACGACACACATATCAAACAATGGCCAACGAGTACCTTTATGCCAAGTGAATCCCACCCGTCCCTAAACATACATATTCTTTACTTATAAAGAATTTCCATTGAACATCTAAATATGTATATAAAAAGAAAATTTTACTGACTGACTGACTGATCTATCACGCACAGCTCTAATCACTGAACAGATCGGGCTGAAATTTGGCATTCAGATAGATAAATGGCGTAGGCATCCGCTAAGAAAGGATTTTTGAACATTCAACCCCTAAGGTATTATACCTTAGGGGTTGAATCTAAGGGGTTTGAAAACCTACTTTAATGTGGGCGAAGCCGCGGGCAAAAGTTTGTTTTAAATAAAATTCATAAATAATAAGTTAAACAAGGTAAAAGAATTTTGACAGAGTTTCTTTCTAATAACTAATAGGTGGGTAAAGTATTCAAATGAGATAAAATCTTTGAACACTTAGTTTAGTTTTGTAGTAATTTAAGACTATCACTGTGCAGTAAAGAATTAAAAGTTAAAACAAATTCAAGAAATCTCGCAATTAGGAAGAAAATCAGTCACAGTGTACGTGCCACAGGAATGTTTCCGCTCCACTCGGCACACTTGGAGCCCTCGCGAATCCTTCCCCCAGTCTCCCCCCCCACGCGCATGCATCACTGTCTCCGCTGAGCGAACATGCTGATCACCGCGATCGCCTCATCCCGAACTAACACATTCCGCAGCCATCTCGGGCGTCGCTTCGCTTCCCGCGATGGCACTTCGCCACTTCGCAGTTGACACTCCGCCGACCCGCAACAACTTTAACGCCGCATTAAGAGCGCGTGTAACCCCAAAAAAAAATCAGATTTCGCGATGAGATAAAACATAGCCACAACCTCATGTGAGGCGCGACAAAAGAAAGCGTTTTGCGCGGAATAGGAGAGTAGTAAGCGCCAAATACTTTGTAACTCGTAAAATATTCATTTTCTTTTCAATTCACTAGGCTACTCTCTTGATAATATCAATCGGAATTTAATGTATAAATTTTGGCTCTGTAAAATGCAACACATTGAAAATAAATGAATATTGGTTAAAAATTAGACCAAACTTCGCGATTTTTTATTATCGAACAAATTTCATCATTTTATGTTTTTGCCCAAACACGTCCCTTGGCAGTATGATGTAATTCTTGCGTGTTTTTTTCGGATACTTGAAACTTGATCTACTACTGTAAAAATCAAATCTGTTTACTGTTAACGAGCGCACACCCACTCTTAAGGAGTTTGCCGTACACACCGTTACACTAATACTTTTAGCGAGCAATTTAGTACAATGTTCTCGGTTGAGCGGTTTAGTTACTACAGTCTCAGAAGTTCCCAAAGTCCTGAGTAGTTCGAAATAATTGAAGAACATATTTGGAGTAAATGTGTGTCTTGTCCGAGGTCAAGATCATGCTTTGTGAGGATCTGTAGGCGTGTCTAAACTCTGAGGTATACCTAATTTGTGTTGCCACAAGACGTAATGCTCGTTCTGCGAATTTGCTTGTAATTTTTAAACTATTTATTGTTGTTTTTAGAGTGGATTTTAAAGTTGTTTTCACTATCGTTTAGAAAATTTTACGATGAATATTTATATTACGTACCTAAGCATTAATAATACTTTAATATTATTTTTATTCTATAGGTAAACCTTAGACTATTCAAAGAGGAAAATCTACTCATCAGAACACGAAGAAGTATGAGAATAATATTACGTTATTATTATGAAACAATCTAAAATAAAAAAGTGCAAGACCCGCCGAATTTAGGTGAGGAGTTAGGTATGTATATTGTATAATATTTCTTAATTAAAGCTAATCTGGTCCAAACAAACAGCAATATAGCGTCGCGCGTCACGCGGCAGTCGAGTTCAAGCTCCGCCAAATACACGCCAACTACAAGTCGGCTCTTGCCTAATGAGTTTTCTAATTAATGTTTGTCGCCGACTACAACCACTCTGCTGTTGCTGTACACGAATGGATCCGGGTAATGTACTATTAATATAGTTAGTTATTTAGAATTAAGTTTTAAATGCTCAAGCTCAGGAGGCTCAGAGTCGCTCCGCGGGTGATGGACACAGCTATGCTCAGAGTATACCTGAAGCTTTAAATGCTCAAGCTCAGGAGGCTCAGAGTCGCTCCGCGGGTGATGGACACAGCTATGCTCAGAGTATACCTGAAGCTTTAAATGCTCAAGCTCAGGAGGCTCAGAGTCGCTCCGCGGGTGATGGACACAGCTATGCTCAGAGTATACCTGAAGCTTTAAATGCTCAAGCTCAGGAGGCTCAGAGTCGCTCCGCGGGTGATGGACACAGCTATGCTCAGAGTATACCTGAAGCTTTAAATGCTCAAGCTCAGGAGGCTCAGAGTCGCTCCGCGGGTGATGGACACAGCTATGCTCAGAGTATACCTGAAGCTTTAAATGCTCAAGCTCAGGAGGCTCAGAGTCGCTCCGCGGGTGATGGACACAGCTATGCTCAGAGTATACCTGAAGCTTTAAATGCTCAAGCTCAGGAGGCTCAGAGTCGCTCCGCGGGTGATGGACACAGCTATGCTCAGAGTATACCTGAAGCTTTAAATGCTCAAGCTCAGGAGGCTCAGAGTCGCTCCGCGGGTGATGGACACAGCTATGCTCAGAGTATACCTGAAGCTTTAAATGCTCAAGCTCAGGAGGCTCAGAGTCGCTCCGCGGGTGATGGACACAGCTATGCTCAGAGTATACCTGAAGCTTTAAATGCTCAAGCTCAGGAGGCTCAGAGTCGCTCCGCGGGTGATGGACACAGCTATGCTCAGAGTATACCTGAAGCTTTAAATGCTCAAGCTCAGGAGGCTCAGAGTCGCTCCGCGGGTGATGGACACAGCTATGCTCAGAGTATACCTGAAGCTTTAAATGCTCAAGCTCAGGAGGCTCAGAGTCGCTCCGCGGGTGATGGACACAGCTATGCTCAGAGTATACCTGAAGCTTTAAATGCTCAAGCTCAGGAGGCTCAGAGTCGCTCCGCGGGTGATGGACACAGCTATGCTCAGAGTATACCTGAAGCTTTAAATGCTCAAGCTCAGGAGGCTCAGAGTCGCTCCGCGGGTGATGGACACAGCTATGCTCAGAGTATACCTGAAGCTTTAAATGCTCAAGCTCAGGAGGCTCAGAGTCGCTCCGCGGGTGATGGACACAGCTATGCTCAGAGTATACCTGAAGCTTTAAATGCTCAAGCTCAGGAGGCTCAGAGTCGCTCCGCGGGTGATGGACACAGCTATGCTCAGAGTATACCTGAAGCTTTAAATGCTCAAGCTCAGGAGGCTCAGAGTCGCTCCGCGGGTGATGGACACAGCTATGCTCAGAGTATACCTGAAGCTTTAAATGCTCAAGCTCAGGAGGCTCAGAGTCGCTCCGCGGGTGATGGACACAGCTATGCTCAGAGTATACCTGAAGCTTTAAATGCTCAAGCTCAGGAGGCTCAGAGTCGCTCCGCGGGTGATGGACACAGCAATGCTCAGAGTATACCTGAAGCTTTAAATGCTCAAGCTCAGGAGGCTCAGAGTCGCTCCGCGGGTGATGGACACAGCTATGCTCAGAGTATACCTGAAGCTTTAAATGCTCAAGCTCAGGAGGCTCAGAGTCGCTCCGCGGGTGATGGACACAGCTATGCTCAGAGTATACCTGAAGCTTTAAATGCTCAAGCTCAGGAGGCTCAGAGTCGCTCCGCGGGTGATGGACACAGCAATGCTCAGAGTATACCTGAAGCTTTAAATGCTCAAGCTCAGGAGGCTCAGAGTCGCTCCGCGGGTGATGGACACAGCTATGCTCAGAGTATACCTGAAGCTTTAAATGCTCAAGCTCAGGAGGCTCAGAGTCGCTCCGCGGGTGATGGACACAGCTATGCTCAGAGTATACCTGAAGCTTTAAATGCTCAAGCTCAGGAGGCTCAGAGTCGCTCCGCGGGTGATGGACACAGCTATGCTCAGAGTATACCTGAAGCTTTAAATGCTCAAGCTCAGGAGGCTCAGAGTCGCTCCGCGGGTGATGGACACAGCTATGCTCAGAGTATACCTGAAGCTTTAAATGCTCAAGCTCAGGAGGCTCAGAGTCGCTCCGCGGGTGATGGACACAGCTATGCTCAGAGTATACCTGAAGCTTTAAATGCTCAAGCTCAGGAGGCTCAGAGTCGCTCCGCGGGTGATGGACACAGCTATGCTCAGAGTATACCTGAAGCTTTAAATGCTCAAGCTCAGGAGGCTCAGAGTCGCTCCGCGGGTGATGGACACAGCTATGCTCAGAGTATACCTGAAGCTTTAAATGCTCAAGCTCAGGAGGCTCAGAGTCGCTCCGCGGGTGATGGACACAGCTATGCTCAGAGTATACCTGAAGCTTTAAATGCTCAAGCTCAGGAGGCTCAGAGTCGCTCCGCGGGTGATGGACACAGCTATGCTCAGAGTATACCTGAAGCTTTAAATGCTCAAGCTCAGGAGGCTCAGAGTCGCTCCGCGGGTGATGGACACAGCTATGCTCAGAGTATACCTGAAGCTTTAAATGCTCAAGCTCAGGAGGCTCAGAGTCGCTCCGCGGGTGATGGACACAGCTATGCTCAGAGTATACCTGAAGCTTTAAATGCTCAAGCTCAGGAGGCTCAGAGTCGCTCCGCGGGTGATGGACACAGCTATGCTCAGAGTATACCTGAAGCTTTAAATGCTCAAGCTCAGGAGGCTCAGAGTCGCTCCGCGGGTGATGGACACAGCTATGCTCAGAGTATACCTGAAGCTTTAAATGCTCAAGCTCAGGAGGCTCAGAGTCGCTCCGCGGGTGATGGACACAGCTATGCTCAGAGTATACCTGAAGCTTTAAATGCTCAAGCTCAGGAGGCTCAGAGTCGCTCCGCGGGTGATGGACACAGCTATGCTCAGAGTATACCTGAAGCTTTAAATGCTCAAGCTCAGGAGGCTCAGAGTCGCTCCGCGGGTGATGGACACAGCTATGCTCAGAGTATACCTGAAGCTTTAAATGCTCAAGCTCAGGAGGCTCAGAGTCGCTCCGCGGGTGATGGACACAGCTATGCTCAGAGTATACCTGAAGCTTTAAATGCTCAAGCTCAGGAGGCTCAGAGTCGCTCCGCGGGTGATGGACACAGCTATGCTCAGAGTATACCTGAAGCTTTAAATGCTCAAGCTCAGGAGGCTCAGAGTCGCTCCGCGGGTGATGGACACAGCTATGCTCAGAGTATACCTGAAGCTTTAAATGCTCAAGCTCAGGAGGCTCAGAGTCGCTCCGCGGGTGATGGACACAGCTATGCTCAGAGTATACCTGAAGCTTTAAATGCTCAAGCTCAGGAGGCTCAGAGTCGCTCCGCGGGTGATGGACACAGCTATGCTCAGAGTATACCTGAAGCTTTAAATGCTCAAGCTCAGGAGGCTCAGAGTCGCTCCGCGGGTGATGGACACAGCTATGCTCAGAGTATACCTGAAGCTTTAAATGCTCAAGCTCAGGAGGCTCAGAGTCGCTCCGCGGGTGATGGACACAGCTATGCTCAGAGTATACCTGAAGCTTTAAATGCTCAAGCTCAGGAGGCTCAGAGTCGCTCCGCGGGTGATGGACACAGCTATGCTCAGAGTATACCTGAAGCTTTAAATGCTCAAGCTCAGGAGGCTCAGAGTCGCTCCGCGGGTGATGGACACAGCTATGCTCAGAGTATACCTGAAGCTTTAAATGCTCAAGCTCAGGAGGCTCAGAGTCGCTCCGCGGGTGATGGACACAGCTATGCTCAGAGTATACCTGAAGCTTTAAATGCTCAAGCTCAGGAGGCTCAGAGTCGCTCCGCGGGTGATGGACACAGCTATGCTCAGAGTATACCTGAAGCTTTAAATGCTCAAGCTCAGGAGGCTCAGAGTCGCTCCGCGGGTGATGGACACAGCTATGCTCAGAGTATACCTGAAGCTTTAAATGCTCAAGCTCAGGAGGCTCAGAGTCGCTCCGCGGGTGATGGACACAGCTATGCTCAGAGTATACCTGAAGCTTTAAATGCTCAAGCTCAGGAGGCTCAGAGTCGCTCCGCGGGTGATGGACACAGCTATGCTCAGAGTATACCTGAAGCTTTAAATGCTCAAGCTCAGGAGGCTCAGAGTCGCTCCGCGGGTGATGGACACAGCTATGCTCAGAGTATACCTGAAGCTTTAAATGCTCAAGCTCAGGAGGCTCAGAGTCGCTCCGCGGGTGATGGACACAGCTATGCTCAGAGTATACCTGAAGCTTTAAATGCTCAAGCTCAGGAGGCTCAGAGTCGCTCCGCGGGTGATGGACACAGCTATGCTCAGAGTATACCTGAAGCTTTAAATGCTCAAGCTCAGGAGGCTCAGAGTCGCTCCGCGGGTGATGGACACAGCTATGCTCAGAGTATACCTGAAGCTTTAAATGCTCAAGCTCAGGAGGCTCAGAGTCGCTCCGCGGGTGATGGACACAGCTATGCTCAGAGTATACCTGAAGCTTTAAATGCTCAAGCTCAGGAGGCTCAGAGTCGCTCCGCGGGTGATGGACACAGCTATGCTCAGAGTATACCTGAAGCTTTAAATGCTCAAGCTCAGGAGGCTCAGAGTCGCTCCGCGGGTGATGGACACAGCTATGCTCAGAGTATACCTGAAGCTTTAAATGCTCAAGCTCAGGAGGCTCAGAGTCGCTCCGCGGGTGATGGACACAGCTATGCTCAGAGTATACCTGAAGCTTTAAATGCTCAAGCTCAGGAGGCTCAGAGTCGCTCCGCGGGTGATGGACACAGCTATGCTCAGAGTATACCTGAAGCTTTAAATGCTCAAGCTCAGGAGGCTCAGAGTCGCTCCGCGGGTGATGGACACAGCTATGCTCAGAGTATACCTGAAGCTTTAAATGCTCAAGCTCAGGAGGCTCAGAGTCGCTCCGCGGGTGATGGACACAGCTATGCTCAGAGTATACCTGAAGCTTTAAATGCTCAAGCTCAGGAGGCTCAGAGTCGCTCCGCGGGTGATGGACACAGCTATGCTCAGAGTATACCTGAAGCTTTAAATGCTCAAGCTCAGGAGGCTCAGAGTCGCTCCGCGGGTGATGGACACAGCTATGCTCAGAGTATACCTGAAGCTTTAAATGCTCAAGCTCAGGAGGCTCAGAGTCGCTCCGCGGGTGATGGACACAGCTATGCTCAGAGTATACCTGAAGCTTTAAATGCTCAAGCTCAGGAGGCTCAGAGTCGCTCCGCGGGTGATGGACACAGCTATGCTCAGAGTATACCTGAAGCTTTAAATGCTCAAGCTCAGGAGGCTCAGAGTCGCTCCGCGGGTGATGGACACAGCTATGCTCAGAGTATACCTGAAGCTTTAAATGCTCAAGCTCAGGAGGCTCAGAGTCGCTCCGCGGGTGATGGACACAGCTATGCTCAGAGTATACCTGAAGCTTTAAATGCTCAAGCTCAGGAGGCTCAGAGTCGCTCCGCGGGTGATGGACACAGCTATGCTCAGAGTATACCTGAAGCTTTAAATGCTCAAGCTCAGGAGGCTCAGAGTCGCTCCGCGGGTGATGGACACAGCTATGCTCAGAGTATACCTGAAGCTTTAAATGCTCAAGCTCAGGAGGCTCAGAGTCGCTCCGCGGGTGATGGACACAGCTATGCTCAGAGTATACCTGAAGCTTTAAATGCTCAAGCTCAGGAGGCTCAGAGTCGCTCCGCGGGTGATGGACACAGCTATGCTCAGAGTATACCTGAAGCTTTAAATGCTCAAGCTCAGGAGGCTCAGAGTCGCTCCGCGGGTGATGGACACAGCTATGCTCAGAGTATACCTGAAGCTTTAAATGCTCAAGCTCAGGAGGCTCAGAGTCGCTCCGCGGGTGATGGACACAGCTATGCTCAGAGTATACCTGAAGCTTTAAATGCTCAAGCTCAGGAGGCTCAGAGTCGCTCCGCGGGTGATGGACACAGCTATGCTCAGAGTATACCTGAAGCTTTAAATGCTCAAGCTCAGGAGGCTCAGAGTCGCTCCGCGGGTGATGGACACAGCTATGCTCAGAGTATACCTGAAGCTTTAAATGCTCAAGCTCAGGAGGCTCAGAGTCGCTCCGCGGGTGATGGACACAGCTATGCTCAGAGTATACCTGAAGCTTTAAATGCTCAAGCTCAGGAGGCTCAGAGTCGCTCCGCGGGTGATGGACACAGCTATGCTCAGAGTATACCTGAAGCTTTAAATGCTCAAGCTCAGGAGGCTCAGAGTCGCTCCGCGGGTGATGGACACAGCTATGCTCAGAGTATACCTGAAGCTTTAAATGCTCAAGCTCAGGAGGCTCAGAGTCGCTCCGCGGGTGATGGACACAGCTATGCTCAGAGTATACCTGAAGCTTTAAATGCTCAAGCTCAGGAGGCTCAGAGTCGCTCCGCGGGTGATGGACACAGCTATGCTCAGAGTATACCTGAAGCTTTAAATGCTCAAGCTCAGGAGGCTCAGAGTCGCTCCGCGGGTGATGGACACAGCTATGCTCAGAGTATACCTGAAGCTTTAAATGCTCAAGCTCAGGAGGCTCAGAGTCGCTCCGCGGGTGATGGACACAGCTATGCTCAGAGTATACCTGAAGCTTTAAATGCTCAAGCTCAGGAGGCTCAGAGTCGCTCCGCGGGTGATGGACACAGCTATGCTCAGAGTATACCTGAAGCTTTAAATGCTCAAGCTCAGGAGGCTCAGAGTCGCTCCGCGGGTGATGGACACAGCTATGCTCAGAGTATACCTGAAGCTTTAAATGCTCAAGCTCAGGAGGCTCAGAGTCGCTCCGCGGGTGATGGACACAGCTATGCTCAGAGTATACCTGAAGCTTTAAATGCTCAAGCTCAGGAGGCTCAGAGTCGCTCCGCGGGTGATGGACACAGCTATGCTCAGAGTATACCTGAAGCTTTAAATGCTCAAGCTCAGGAGGCTCAGAGTCGCTCCGCGGGTGATGGACACAGCTATGCTCAGAGTATACCTGAAGCTTTAAATGCTCAAGCTCAGGAGGCTCAGAGTCGCTCCGCGGGTGATGGACACAGCTATGCTCAGAGTATACCTGAAGCTTTAAATGCTCAAGCTCAGGAGGCTCAGAGTCGCTCCGCGGGTGATGGACACAGCTATGCTCAGAGTATACCTGAAGCTTTAAATGCTCAAGCTCAGGAGGCTCAGAGTCGCTCCGCGGGTGATGGACACAGCTATGCTCAGAGTATACCTGAAGCTTTAAATGCTCAAGCTCAGGAGGCTCAGAGTCGCTCCGCGGGTGATGGACACAGCTATGCTCAGAGTATACCTGAAGCTTTAAATGCTCAAGCTCAGGAGGCTCAGAGTCGCTCCGCGGGTGATGGACACAGCTATGCTCAGAGTATACCTGAAGCTTTAAATGCTCAAGCTCAGGAGGCTCAGAGTCGCTCCGCGGGTGATGGACACAGCTATGCTCAGAGTATACCTGAAGCTTTAAATGCTCAAGCTCAGGAGGCTCAGAGTCGCTCCGCGGGTGATGGACACAGCTATGCTCAGAGTATACCTGAAGCTTTAAATGCTCAAGCTCAGGAGGCTCAGAGTCGCTCCGCGGGTGATGGACACAGCTATGCTCAGAGTATACCTGAAGCTTTAAATGCTCAAGCTCAGGAGGCTCAGAGTCGCTCCGCGGGTGATGGACACAGCTATGCTCAGAGTATACCTGAAGCTTTAAATGCTCAAGCTCAGGAGGCTCAGAGTCGCTCCGCGGGTGATGGACACAGCTATGCTCAGAGTATACCTGAAGCTTTAAATGCTCAAGCTCAGGAGGCTCAGAGTCGCTCCGCGGGTGATGGACACAGCTATGCTCAGAGTATACCTGAAGCTTTAAATGCTCAAGCTCAGGAGGCTCAGAGTCGCTCCGCGGGTGATGGACACAGCTATGCTCAGAGTATACCTGAAGCTTTAAATGCTCAAGCTCAGGAGGCTCAGAGTCGCTCCGCGGGTGATGGACACAGCTATGCTCAGAGTATACCTGAAGCTTTAAATGCTCAAGCTCAGGAGGCTCAGAGTCGCTCCGCGGGTGATGGACACAGCTATGCTCAGAGTATACCTGAAGCTTTAAATGCTCAAGCTCAGGAGGCTCAGAGTCGCTCCGCGGGTGATGGACACAGCTATGCTCAGAGTATACCTGAAGCTTTAAATGCTCAAGCTCAGGAGGCTCAGAGTCGCTCCGCGGGTGATGGACACAGCTATGCTCAGAGTATACCTGAAGCTTTAAATGCTCAAGCTCAGGAGGCTCAGAGTCGCTCCGCGGGTGATGGACACAGCTATGCTCAGAGTATACCTGAAGCTTTAAATGCTCAAGCTCAGGAGGCTCAGAGTCGCTCCGCGGGTGATGGACACAGCTATGCTCAGAGTATACCTGAAGCTTTAAATGCTCAAGCTCAGGAGGCTCAGAGTCGCTCCGCGGGTGATGGACACAGCTATGCTCAGAGTATACCTGAAGCTTTAAATGCTCAAGCTCAGGAGGCTCAGAGTCGCTCCGCGGGTGATGGACACAGCTATGCTCAGAGTATACCTGAAGCTTTAAATGCTCAAGCTCAGGAGGCTCAGAGTCGCTCCGCGGGTGATGGACACAGCTATGCTCAGAGTATACCTGAAGCTTTAAATGCTCAAGCTCAGGAGGCTCAGAGTCGCTCCGCGGGTGATGGACACAGCTATGCTCAGAGTATACCTGAAGCTTTAAATGCTCAAGCTCAGGAGGCTCAGAGTCGCTCCGCGGGTGATGGACACAGCTATGCTCAGAGTATACCTGAAGCTTTAAATGCTCAAGCTCAGGAGGCTCAGAGTCGCTCCGCGGGTGATGGACACAGCTATGCTCAGAGTATACCTGAAGCTTTAAATGCTCAAGCTCAGGAGGCTCAGAGTCGCTCCGCGGGTGATGGACACAGCTATGCTCAGAGTATACCTGAAGCTTTAAATGCTCAAGCTCAGGAGGCTCAGAGTCGCTCCGCGGGTGATGGACACAGCTATGCTCAGAGTATACCTGAAGCTTTAAATGCTCAAGCTCAGGAGGCTCAGAGTCGCTCCGCGGGTGATGGACACAGCTATGCTCAGAGTATACCTGAAGCTTTAAATGCTCAAGCTCAGGAGGCTCAGAGTCGCTCCGCGGGTGATGGACACAGCTATGCTCAGAGTATACCTGAAGCTTTAAATGCTCAAGCTCAGGAGGCTCAGAGTCGCTCCGCGGGTGATGGACACAGCTATGCTCAGAGTATACCTGAAGCTTTAAATGCTCAAGCTCAGGAGGCTCAGAGTCGCTCCGCGGGTGATGGACACAGCTATGCTCAGAGTATACCTGAAGCTTTAAATGCTCAAGCTCAGGAGGCTCAGAGTCGCTCCGCGGGTGATGGACACAGCTATGCTCAGAGTATACCTGAAGCTTTAAATGCTCAAGCTCAGGAGGCTCAGAGTCGCTCCGCGGGTGATGGACACAGCTATGCTCAGAGTATACCTGAAGCTTTAAATGCTCAAGCTCAGGAGGCTCAGAGTCGCTCCGCGGGTGATGGACACAGCTATGCTCAGAGTATACCTGAAGCTTTAAATGCTCAAGCTCAGGAGGCTCAGAGTCGCTCCGCGGGTGATGGACACAGCTATGCTCAGAGTATACCTGAAGCTTTAAATGCTCAAGCTCAGGAGGCTCAGAGTCGCTCCGCGGGTGATGGACACAGCTATGCTCAGAGTATACCTGAAGCTTTAAATGCTCAAGCTCAGGAGGCTCAGAGTCGCTCCGCGGGTGATGGACACAGCTATGCTCAGAGTATACCTGAAGCTTTAAATGCTCAAGCTCAGGAGGCTCAGAGTCGCTCCGCGGGTGATGGACACAGCTATGCTCAGAGTATACCTGAAGCTTTAAATGCTCAAGCTCAGGAGGCTCAGAGTCGCTCCGCGGGTGATGGACACAGCTATGCTCAGAGTATACCTGAAGCTTTAAATGCTCAAGCTCAGGAGGCTCAGAGTCGCTCCGCGGGTGATGGACACAGCTATGCTCAGAGTATACCTGAAGCTTTAAATGCTCAAGCTCAGGAGGCTCAGAGTCGCTCCGCGGGTGATGGACACAGCTATGCTCAGAGTATACCTGAAGCTTTAAATGCTCAAGCTCAGGAGGCTCAGAGTCGCTCCGCGGGTGATGGACACAGCTATGCTCAGAGTATACCTGAAGCTTTAAATGCTCAAGCTCAGGAGGCTCAGAGTCGCTCCGCGGGTGATGGACACAGCTATGCTCAGAGTATACCTGAAGCTTTAAATGCTCAAGCTCAGGAGGCTCAGAGTCGCTCCGCGGGTGATGGACACAGCTATGCTCAGAGTATACCTGAAGCTTTAAATGCTCAAGCTCAGGAGGCTCAGAGTCGCTCCGCGGGTGATGGACACAGCTATGCTCAGAGTATACCTGAAGCTTTAAATGCTCAAGCTCAGGAGGCTCAGAGTCGCTCCGCGGGTGATGGACACAGCTATGCTCAGAGTATACCTGAAGCTTTAAATGCTCAAGCTCAGGAGGCTCAGAGTCGCTCCGCGGGTGATGGACACAGCTATGCTCAGAGTATACCTGAAGCTTTAAATCAGAAATGAAACCTGTTGACATGGCTCAACGAGTCGCAAAGCTAAAGTAGAAATGGTCGCTTCAACGACCATCAGTTCTGCGAACGCTATGCCCCATAGTTCGAAAAACTGATGGTCGTTGGGATCCCAAGATTTCAAGTCACACCGTCACTAGTCACTAGTCACTAGTTTCCCGACTCGATGAACTATGTCGGTATATCTAGCTCTGCTGCGGAGCTCCTCATTACTGATTACATTCACATTCCACAGGAAAGACACTAAAAGTAGGTATAGCTGTGTTAGTACTCCTCACTCACTCCTTCGGTGGATTGACGGGCACCCGCTGGATATACACGGCACACAATAATGTTCCCCGTGACCTGTGGCCGTCGGTGGAAGTCTGTCGGAGACTACGATATAACTGTGTACTTCATTTTCTACTTTGTACTAAAAGCCCCACATGAACATCTGACCCTGACGATAGGACGTTATATCGATAAAATCATCAAATCCACTTCTCTTTTAATCCACTAATCCGATTGTCGTCGATGCAGTCTCAGTCGCTGTGATGTAATGTGAGTGGGAAATTAGGAAAAAGCAAAGATGTGCGCCCTATTCTGGCTCGCTGGATCGACGCGGGGGCGCGGGCGGGGGCGGGGGCGGCCCTGACCCGCTCGCAGAGCGCGCGCTGGCGGCCGGCGTCGCGACACGCACTCGCTAGCGATCCCCTTATCTACGTATAGTTTTAAACAAAACTGTTTGTAACCATTTTACGAGGGTAGCTTTCTTTTTCCGGATGTTTCATTATTTTCTTAGATAAGTCGAGCTCGACTGCAATCTCACGGCTCACCTGATGTCAGCAGTTGGTCAGCCCGAGTGTTGCAAGCCTTGGCGCCTCCCACCGCTAATCGTATCTTAAAAACAAGATAATGTCCTAAAACGAAAATTCATCTACTCCTAATAGGTTGCTATTTGACTGAAGGACAAACCACCAATTAAGTACTCTGTCATTGAGATCTTTCGTTTTATACCAAACGCCATATTAATTTACCTCACCATAATTTCTATTCATATACCTACTTAGTATTTTTGATTGCCCTAATCGAGTTCTAATCCGCTGCATAATATGACACTTGAACCGTTACTAAACATATCAGAAAAATCTAATTATTATTAGTGTTTTGGCAGTCACGAGGGAATAGATTAACCGACAAATAAATATACAAAGTTGCCTGTCAATTATAGCATGAGTTTATAGGCTCAACATAATATTACAATTGACAGGCAAGTTAATATACTCTTACAGACTACTTAGTTTTTATAGAACTCTGGAATCTCCACTCGCTTTATCCTAATTAGGCCATCATCGATAAGTTTCACTAAACGACTGATTTATTGGTTTGATTATCATTATAATAATTATTATTATAATTGTGGAATTTAATGAAAAAATTGTAATTGATATATTTGGCATTTTGTCTATTTTCACTAATTATAGTAAGACCTGACCTGATCAAATCAGGTCTATTTATGCCTCCAAAATGGGCCTTAATAAAGGGCCTTAAGATTCCGCACATTGTGCTAACGTAGGTTTGAGACGAAACTCAGATTTTGATTCCGATTATATTACGGCCTATAAAATATAACGGAATAATGTAGAAATCCCTCCTGTCCAGTCCAGCGCTTGAAGAGGCTTATGGATTCGTGTGAACCAAATAGTAATTTGAAATTTCAGTCTTACCACATTTATTATGTGGGTACATGCATTACCTTCGATAATTTTATCGTGGATAATGAGGTAATTTAATCGAGCACCGATACTATCGTGTGTTGTGCTGGGGTCAGGAGCTTCCCGCCAAATGTCGTATTAATTCTCATCGCGGTCGGCCTGGGACCGGGGCCTGGGGCCTGGAACCGGGGCCTGAGGCGGGGGACTGGGAGCGGGGGCTTAGAAGCCGTTCGGGAGCGGTAAATAACATCCGCGGCAGTTGTAATTTGCCGATCTTATCCGCATTCCACATTCCAGGTGTCATTTGATCGAATCGAGTCGATAATATAGGTAGGTACGCGTAGATTGAGGGAAGTGTATGAATTTCATGCTTGCCTTCCATTTATTTAATAGCGTTTAAAATTATTTCACCATGTTGAATCCCTGTTAAATGTTTAAAAAATATTAAATGGAGGTGCACATAAATGGAGAAGTTTTTTGGGGGTGACGTTAGATAACAAGCTTCAATGGGGCGCTCAGAGGCACTGGCAGCTAAACTTAGCTTGGCTTCTTTTGGTGTAAGGAAAATTTGTCAGTTTATGATGCCGACTACACCACCACTTCCTGGCTGATGGACTTTTGACTCCAACTTCGTTTTCGTAGAGTAAGAATGTTAAAAATCCCGCTGAAATGTTTTAAGACCAAGATTGAGCCACAGCGGGAAGCAAAATAGAAAAGGGCTTAACGCTGAAGAAGAAGAATTAAACAAAACGAAAAATTAGGTGGTTTCAATGGCAAATTAAAACGTGTCTGCTCGACCCGAGGGCCTCGTTGCGGCCCCAATCAGCGCGCGGCTCGAAGCGGCCCGCCATCGGCGCATCAATCGTTGCCAGCCCGCCATTAGAGACGCCCCAATTTAACGGGCTTTTGTATAATTGACAGTTTTTATTCTCCGCCGTCGTTCAGTCTCTTATCGTCTCCTCGAACACTTCGCCGAGAAGAAGGCGGAGGAATCGTTATGAAAACTAATGGCGCCTTAACATGTAGACTCTCTACTTTTCTTTTCTGTCTTTTCTCGACCGTGTCGCTCTCATCCTCGAATGTGTGTGAAGTCTGGCAATTTTCATTCGGCCGTTTGTGGGATAATGATGATGCATTGCTTTTGTATTGGGCGAAGAGCATGCCGTATTAACTGACTATTGATTACATATTATAATGATAATTACATACGTACTTTGAATATCAGTTCCAGTACCAAATCAACATACACTTTTCCAGGAACGTCTGTTTCAGTGTACTTTCGAGGAGGTTAGATTCCGCCCCCGCGCGACTGACTCGGGCACCGCGCCCGTATCTCACAGATCAAACCTTATTACGTTATACATTCTATTACATGCTTCTTTACAATACCTGGAGTGGATATGCTTTAATATATCTTTTATATCTTAAGTCGTCGTCAGTAGCAGCGAGTAAAGAACAAATTAAACGTCACAGTAAATGTAAACTTGTAATTCTACGGCTACATCAGACGCGGCTATCATAATATAATAACGAAGTGTCCTATCTATTTGAATATCACCCGCGATCTCGTAGTGCTCTATAAATATTTGCGAGACCCAATTCACCGGGAAAGGGCCTGCGGCGCCTGACACTTATTCATGACACAAGACCCCTTCAAATTTCGTTAAAACGCCGCGAGCTTCTTAACATATTTCACCTTCACCCCTTTCCGCCACCTCCGCCACCCCCGCAGCCCCCGCAGCCCCTTCAGTGATACGGAGGCGGAATTTTAACTGTCTTATCTATATCGCGATTGAAAGAACTGAATGAAACATGTTCTTGGGCTGGAAAAACGAGGAAGAATTTGTTTTACAAACGTTCAAAAGTAAGTGCGGTACGCGTTGGAGCGATATCTCTTCTTCCTTTGAATTGTATAAAAATCGATCATCGCGATCGATTTTTTCGTTTATTCAACAAATAAGAGCTTGGATTGAAGAGGAGTAAAATAGCATAGATATAGAACTTTGTGGAGACGGTTTATGTCGTAGATTTAATAAAAGATCAACAAGACATTTCCCTGACAATTATGAAACTTCCAAACGAGGTGATGGCGACCCGTTATTTTTTCTTATATTCTTAAACTTTTGAAGAAAATAAACCTCAGAGGATTCCTTCATTTCGTTATTAACACAAATGTTCACAAGTTGATGCACGAAAAATGAGTCTCTCAACGTTCTAGGAGTACGTGTAATTTTCAGCTCTTAAATGAATTTTAGAGATAAACTTCATGAAAAATTAAAATGGTTCTCTTTTCTGTGAAATATTGTTACTTTCAGCGGCGGACATTTGCGCAGTTTCGGGTTTAATTCAATGCTAATGTATGCATGACAGTTTTTGTTCGTGGACGGTTTAAAATTCCCCAGTTTTTTGGTTACTCGTATAGTTTTGTTTTAAGAGAACATAATATTAGCATCCGCGTATTGATGTCCCACAGCTCACAGCTGGGCAAGATGACTCTCATGAGGGAGACATAAAAGAAGAGGGAGCGAAAACTACCTCAAAAAAGATCAAAGCGCGTTTTTGTAGGAAACTAAAGAGCTAATAATAGTTAGTAACTGCTATTTAATAAAGTTCTGTGAAGTATTGCTGAACGGTAAAATTATCTGCCGGAAGCAGGTATCGAAGATGCCGGTTGCGAGCAACGCGGCGCGTCCCGCCGCAACTCACAGTCTGAAAACAAATAGCCCGCAACAAACAAACTCGCAACTAACGACGAGCTCGCAACTTACAACAAACATGAGACGAACAAAACAACACGCGCAGCTCGCAGCTCGATTCCCGTAGATAACATTCAAGAGGTCTAACAAGTTTCGCATTATGAAATGTTATTACAGAGCTACTGTACAGTGACAAAGTTGCCAAGTATTAAAAATGTATATAATGGTTATTTATGCAACTGTTGTATAATAAGGGGTAATACCTAAATTATCAACAGTTGCGTACAAGACTTTATCTACTCCCATAATATGAATCCTATAAAGGATCTGAAACAGTTAGCTTACTGCTAATATTAAAACAGCCATTCTTAGTTCCTAACCTAATTATTATCATCCATTACTGAGTATATACAAATAAACTAAGTATTAATGAAAGAATTATTTATTGTAGTAGTAATTAACATTTTGTGTAGTGCAATTATTAAAATTCACTTGAATATTACGTTATTTAATGTTTGAAGGTCCCGATCCCGATGTACTCGGCGATGTTCTTTTTTTGAAATTCATACAAATGTTTTTTTTTTTAATTCATAGATACCACGCATCGAACAGTAAGAATGTGGCTGTAGAGTAAACCTTTGCTCAGAAGGGATCGAAAAAAAAACAAAGGAGTGTTATGAAATTCAGTACATTATATCATCCGTTTGGATGACATTATGGTTATTAAGACATTGGGTGTTTTAATGTTGGCAATAAGCTAACTGTTTCAGAGTCTTTTATAGAGGATTTAAAGCATGGGGGTAGATAAAATATATTTTGCAGATATTACATGTTAACCAAGGATCCTCTTCTTATATTATATTCGATTTTTCGAGTTTTAGACGCGTAGTTCATCAATCTGTTTTCCGCGAGGTGGCGGTCTTGATTTGTTATAAGAGCCACAGATTGGTCGACATGATGAAATATTCTTGAATTTTTGAATCTTAATTTAAATCCCGGGTGGAAAGGGAATCGTAACTCAGTGTATAATTACAAGGCATCACGTCAAATATATAGTAGTTCAGAGGAAAGGCGGCACACAGTCTATACTTATATAACTAATAAAACTCTGAACTACTAAACCGACGACGTTGAAATAATTACAGAATAATCTTTAAAGTACCTCCTTTCTAACAAACAAAGAATGAATGAAATCGAAATACGCGTTAATGAATTACAACTATATACACATTTTGACTTTTATCCCCTCTCCCAAGGGAACCGTACTGAATTTTGGGATAAAAAGTATCCTATATTTTACCTTGTAGTATGAACTTAAATCATGCCAAGTTTCATTTAAATCCGTCCAGTAGTTTTGGCGTGATGCGCGGCCAAGATACAGACAGACAGACAGACAGACAGACAGACAGACAGACAGACAGACAGACAGACAGACAGACAGACAGACAAAAAATTAAAAAAAATTGTTTTGGGCTCAGTATCGATAAAATAAAACGTCCTCCAATTAAAATTTTCAAAATATATTTAATGTACAGAATTCGTCCAGTTACAGTTTTATTATATTAAAGATATTAAAGATAGATAATAGTAATTGAAGTTGATGTTTGATTTAGGTACCTATTGCTTACATTGTCGAAACGAATACAGATTTCACACGAGGTTTTTAAGAACCTAAATACATGCGGAGGAGTTCGTGGCAAAGGTTCGTGGGCATTAGCTAGTAAGTAATTATAATAATATAATTATTTGCATTTGCAAGTCAAAATTCTATGAATATATTTGCGGTAGCCCTAAATTTTGTATGCATATAGTAGCTCATGTTATTATGACGCATGACGCGCGGAGTGGAGTTTTATAGGTTTCTATCTCGCCACGAACCGCACCGAGTGTCACAAGACAGTAGTACTCAGTTGCCTGCTGCCTGCCTCGAACCGCACCGAGTGTCACAAGACAGTAGTACTCAGTTGCCTGCTGCCTGCCTCGAACCGCACCGAGTGTCACAAGACAGTAGTACTCAGTTGCCTGCTGCCTGCCTCGAACCGCACCGAGTGTCACAAGACAGTAGTACTCAGTTGCCTGCTGCCTGCCTCGAACCGCACCGAGTGTCACAAGACAGTAGTACTCAGTTGCCTGCTGCCTGCCTCGAACCGCACCGAGTATAAACTTAAACACACTGATACTAATTTATAGATGTATATTATCAAATAGCACACTAGGTCTAATAAACTATTAAAAGAGGCGTTGCGTTCTCGAAGTACCCGATTAGAATCCTCCGCCGCGTGGTCACACAATACTTTATACTCCTAGCGGAGATGCTCCCACCGAGGCAACCGCGGCCATCTTTTTCCTCTTCCGGTGACGCGAAGCTGACGTCGCGCCTGCCGACAACTACCGAGGTGGCGGTAGCGCTGACGTCGATCGTACCAACACACGTAACGTGCAGTGCTGCCAACACTGCCGAGGTGGCGCTGGCGTCGGTCGTCGCCGTAGATCGTCGCGCGCGGTGTTACCAACACACGAAACGCGCAGTGCTGCCAACACTGCCGAGGCGGCGCTAGCGTCGGTCGTCGTCGTATATCGTCGCGCGTGGTATTGCCAACACACGAAACGCGTGGTGTTGCCAACACGGCCATGCTGCACGGTACCCGCCTCGGGTACCCCACGAGTCGGGATAAAATCACTGCGAAATTTCAGAATCGTTAACACATGAATCATTCTACATACACACATATCCTTAATTTTGCCTACATAAGGCCCATCGGAATTTTGCTCATGAATTGTTGAACTAACTCAATCAACAAGACCATCCCACCCAAAGGGCACACAGCCACACTTAGGAGACAGATGTGTCTATGTTGAACTAACCCAATCAACAAGACCATCCCACCCAAAGGGCACAAAGCCACACTTAGGAGACAGATGTGTCTATGTTGAACTAACTCAATCAACAAGACCATCCCACCCAAAGGGCACAAAGCCACACTTAGGAGACAGATGTGTCTACGTTGAACTAACTCAATCAACAAGACCATCCCACCCAAAGGGCACAAAGCCACACTTAGGAGACAGATGTGTCATTGTTGAAAAACCACTCTAACTTAAAGAACATTTCGCTCACTTAAGCGTACCAATTTGGTGAAGACCACTTGCACTTAAAGAACATTTCGCTCACTTAAGAGTACCAAGTTCGACTTCAAGCTCAGGCGTTCGCATTCCAATGTGACTTTCTTCGTTCATAATGCAATATTCCCCATCAAACCTTATACAGTATTTTATCACGGCTCGCTGAATAATCGTTTATATGTTTAAGATATAACTAACTTGCCAACACGGTTTTAGGTTCAAATTTTAACAAACAAATTAATAATTTAATACAGTTTGTAACATATTTCTAATCTAGACTTCAGCCATCAATATTGATCCATGATTTCCTATATTCAGCCACGGCTACGCCGTTATACGTTAATGAACATCTTTGACAACCTCTCAAATCCGCCACATGATATCTATCGTTGTCTAAGATTTCCCTAACTCGGAATGGACCTTTAAACGTCGGCATTAATTTCCTACTTTGACCGTCGTTACCCTGACTTTGTATTCTAATCATAAATACTAAATCTCCTCCTTTGCACTTTTTAGTTTTCGCCAAAGATTTATCGAACCTCTCTTTCTGATATTCAGCACTTTTAGCCTTTACACTACTATCAACTCTTTCGCGCAACTCTGACACGTACACTAACTATTCCTCCAACTCTGGAGCTAAACTATCACTATCCATGCGTAGCCTATAACCGAACATACCTCACCCCTAGGAACGCGTGTGTAGTTTTATGTACCGAGCTATTTTAAGCCTTGCTGTTAAGCCTATGCATGGATCCCAACTATCATCGCTAGTATCAGCACCCACAGATTTCTAGTATCAGCACTCACAGATTTTAATGATTCTAAAATAGTTTTATTAAATCTTTCGGCCTGACCATTAGTGCGAGGTACACAATATTGAGCAAATTTACCCTATGTAAAACACGAGCCGGCATCAGTGATTATGCGTCTGGCTTTTCCGAAAATCTTTACTCATACTCATACTTTCTAACTTTTTAATCACACCCACTGTATTAGTTTTACGTACAGCGGAAATGAAAGCAAATTTTGTAAACGCATCTACCACTACCAATAAATACATTTTTTTGTTTTTAGTAGTCATGAATGAACCAAGATGAGGTGCAAAATATGAAGCGGTTGCGCATATTTTGGTAAAGGATGTAATTCTCCTTCCTTTTTCCCCGCTCTCTTTTTTTTTTTTTTTGATAAATGCAACTCAAACAGTTTTTAATATACTTTTTCTACTATTTTACGTAATCGTGTCACAAATATCGATACTTTACTCTTTAAAACCGAGTCACTCAACAGTCTATTACTCACAAACTAATCATGCCTTAAGAGAATACTTATTTATTCTCTTAAAACGCTTAAACCCTACCTATAGCCGTCTCCACCATTCCTATAACGGCCCCTTTCCTCAAATCTAATCTATTTAACCACAAACACGATAGATAAACACCATCTGAACGTGACGGTAGTTATCAAAAACATCTAACTAATCTTAAGCGTACTGGCAATATTCATTCGATTAGGGCGCGATTGCTATCGCGATCCCTCAATCAAATACAACGACCTAGACACGAAAGGATCTACTAGTCGGATGAATCTTTCGCAGAGACTGAAATCGCATCGTCAAAATAGCTGCATTTATACTAATATTCCAAGATGGCGCGCAAGATGGCGTGCCCACACTGTCAACGATGACAAATGTCGATTCAATTAAACTAATATCAATAAACAAAATGACGACATTTTTATAATTTCTTAGTCTATCAATTTTAAACATGAATCTGACAATTCAGTCATGTTCCTAACACGTGAAAACCAGTAAATACGTACGAACACGCTCAACCGTTTTATCTAACGAGAAATGTCCCACATTATCATGGTTACATTTTATTATCCGCCAGATGCAGTTCCTTGGGACCGCCCAACGTCAGCCATTACTAGTTCGCCTATAAATGTTCGCACCCAATAATTCGTAACTATTAAAAATCTCTATTATCTTCGGCCTGTCCTGATGCTAACACTTCATGCAAGTTCATATTTTCCTCTACACTTTCCGAAATTGAGTATACATCATCCAAATAAACAATCACTTTCCCAAACCTTAAATTACCAAGTGTTTTTGTTCAGCATTTGTTTGAAATAATAAACGCGTCGCAAAAATAAACTTGCATATCCCAAATGCAAATTAAAGATTTCTACCCGGGGCCCATTATATAGATCAATTAACATATATAATAAAATCCCAAATTATATTACAGATTAAAATAATATTAGAACCTTTAAGCGAAAGCTAAAAGAATGGCTAATAAAAAATAACTTATATGAGATAGACGAACTATTCCAAAAATAGCAGTAAACTTTAAGACCTCAATTGCGCATCAGGCTATGTTCCAAAATGAATTACAAATTTGACATATGGACTTTAATCAATCTGACGAACCATTTTGACATATTATTGAATGACATGTTGATTGATTATCATTTTCCTAGAAATTCAAATCGTTAACCTATAATATTGTATTCCAATCGGTTAATGAATAATATTAATCCGACTTTTATTTAAAATGAAATCGAAAATATTTTTATAATGACATAATATTATTATTAATTAATTTTATTAATTACATATGACACTATCAATATTAATTAATACCTAAAAAAAATACTGAAATAAAAATAGTTTCGATAAAATACTCCCCTTATAGTAAAATAATAATTTATACTATCCTAACCTAATTACTTTGTAAATGTAACTTTGCAACGCCCTGACGGGGCCTCATGTAATCTAACTATATAATTAAGAGTAAGTGGATACATGAATGCAAATAAATGAAGAAATAAACAAATAAAGAAATAAGAAGGTGCATTAGCCAATCTAAACGCAAGCCGCAAGAACTCATAATGCCCGTCTTTTGTAATAAATGCTGTTTCCTCGACCGAATCCCTATGCACAGCAATCTTATAATACCCACTTTTTAAATCTCAGCTGGTGAACGCTTTATGACCCTATAGTCTATCAACTAAATCTTCGATTCGAGGCATAGGGTACTTATCCTTAATCGTTATCTTATTTAAGGCCCTAGAGTCGATGCAGAGCCTTTTTCCCCGTGACCCCCACATACAAAACATTTGATATCTTTACGGATTTGGTATTATTAATATCCGTGCTACTATTTAAAGGACCGGAATTGCTAGAGTTAGTCAAGTTTGTATTCATTTGTGAACTTTGATTAACCGATAGTGTTCCCTGACTATTCTTAACTGATGCCTCACGTGAACTACCCACATGTTTAACACTTTTCTTGTAAATAAGCCCATGTAAATAACTCAATAAATCTTCACACGCTTCAAAAATTACTGGATTCTAAAGACATTTAACCACTGATGTTACCTATAATGATCGAAAAAATATCTCCATCATGAACAAATTTAAACATAATCGGTCAATTTTATACTTATAAATGTGTTATATATAAAATTCGTATAAAGATTAATTATAATTATCACTCGGTTTCCTATCCATAATTTCTTTTAAGAGTTCAAACATACTTCGTCCAATTTGAAACTACCTGACAACTTCGTTTACCAATCAATCCACTTTCATAAGGGCCACTTATCATCTGTACGCAATAACGAATTGTACCAGATTTTAGCCGAACCTTTCAACATATTGGGAGCTTGGTAACGAATTATTTTATCGGACTATGCAAAAGTTTGAGCGTAAGATTGAAAAATGTTAAGCCATGCATTAATATAGTCTTTCAAAGGGTCAAAGTCATGTATAATATTGTTCAATGTACTCACAGTCTCGGTATCTATACAAGATACCTTATTACGTTTCCTTGGGGGTGATGGCGTCTTAAGAACTCGAGGTGGAACGAGCGCGTTTGCGTTTCGACCTTTTATTTTTGCAAAGCGTAGGTTGCTACACACTTCTGATATAAACTTAAACACACTGATACTAATTTATAGATGTATATTATCAAATAGCACACTAGGTCTAATAAACTATTAAAAGAGGCGTTGCGTTCTCGAAGTACCCGATTAGAATCCTCCGCCGCGTGGTCACACAATACTTTATACTCCTAGCGGAGATGCTCCCACCGAGGCAACCGCGGCCATCTTTTTCCTCTTCCGGTGACGCGAAGCTGACGTCGCGCCTGCCGACAACTACCGAGGTGGCGGTAGCGCTGACGTCGATCGTACCAACACACGTAACGTGCAGTGCTGCCAACACTGCCGAGGTGGCGCTGGCGTCGGTCGTCGCCGTATATCGTCGCGCGTGGTATTGCCAACACACGAAACGCGTGGTGTTGCCAACACGAGTGTCACAAGACAGTAGTACTGTTGCCTGCTGCCTGCCTCGAACCGCACCGAGTGTCACAAGACAGTAGTACTCAGTTGCCTGCTGCCTGCCTCGAACCGCACCGAGTGTCACAAGACAGTAGTACTGTTGCCTGCTGCGTGCCTCGAACCGCACCGAGTGTCACAAGACAGTAGTACTCAGTTGCCTGCTGCCTGCCTCGAACCGCACCGAGTGTCACAAGACAGTAGTACTCAGTTGCCTGCTGCCTGCCTCGAACCGCACCGAGTGTCACAAGACAGTAGTACTCAGTTGCCTGCTGCCTGCCTCGAACCGCACCGAGTGTCACAAGACAGTAGTACTCAGTTGCCTGCTGCCTGCCTCGAACCGCACCGAGTGTCACAAGACAGTAGTACTCAGTTGCCTGCTGCCTGCCTCGAACCGCACCGAGTGTCACAAGACAGTAGTACTCAGTTGCCTGCTGCCTGCCTCGAACCGCACCGAGTGTCACAAGACAGTAGTACTGTTGCCTGCTGCCTGCCTCGAACCGCACCGAGTGTCACAAGACAGTAGTACTCAGTTGCCTGCTGCCTGCCTCGAACCGCACCGAGTGTCACAAGACAGTAGTACTGTTGCCTGCTGCGTGCCTCGAACCGCACCGAGTGTCACAAGACAGTAGTACTCAGTTGCCTGCTGCCTGCCTCGAACCGCACCGAGTGTCACAAGACAGTAGTACTCAGTTGCCTGCTGCCTGCCTCGAACCGCACCGAGTGTCACAAGACAGTAGTACTCAGTTGCCTGCTGCCTGCCTCGAACCGCACCGAGTGTCACAAGACAGTAGTACTCAGTTGCCTGCTGCCTGCCTCGAACCGCACCGAGTGTCACAAGACAGTAGTACTCAGTTGCCTGCTGCCTGCCTCGAACCGCACCGAGTGTCACAAGACAGTAGTACTCAGTTGCCTGCTGCCTGCCTCGAACCGCACCGAGTGTCACAAGACAGTAGTACTCAGTTGCCTGCTGCCTGCCTCGAACCGCACCGAGTGTCACAAGACAGTAGTACTCAGTTGCCTGCTGCCTGCCTCGAACCGCACCGAGTGTCACAAGACAGTAGTACTCAGTTGCCTGCTGCCTGCCTCGAACCGCACCGAGTGTCACAAGACAGTAGTACTGTTGCCTGCTGCCTGCCTCGAACCGCACCGAGTGTCACAAGACAGTAGTACTCAGTTGCCTGCTGCCTGCCTCGAACCGCACCGAGTGTCACAAAACAGTGGTACCTCAGTTGCCTGCTGCCGCCTGCGTGCCCCGACGCGCCCAAATGGCTTTATTGCGCGACTAACGAGTCACTCGAGCGACTGCGCTGCGGGCGCTTTAGAAAGATTTAACATAAGAACGGTTGCATTTATAATGGTAATAGCCAATGCTAAGCCAAGCCAAAATTCATAGTTATGATTTAACTTATATGTAGTAGAGCTCTCATAGGCACAGATGCTGTCAATTTTCGGCGATTATTCGCTTTGACTTATAAATTGCAACTACTTGTCATTTGCAATTTCATTTGTTCTTGACGTTTCTTTTATGAAATGACATCTGGCGCCTCGACGTCAAAGATTGAGCGCATATATAAATATCGAACGTTGTAATTCAAGCGCGAGCTGCCAAACGACACATACGACGAGAAAACTCAGTTTTAGTTGCTTTTTTCAATAGTTTCATAGATGTATCAATTCTAAAGATACTGTTCATCAGAGGTTCTCAGAGAGATGACAGCTTAAATAATGACGCTGTACAGAGCCGCCGTCCGTGTCGGCGGACTCGATTGCGGCTTTCAGGGAAATTCAATGGGGTGTAACATAATTTGCGGCGGCCGGGCCGGAGCTGCGCCGTTCGCCGGATAAGATGAGATTCGCCTTTTGCCGCTCTAATTAGATCTGCGTGAGCGAGGACCGCCGGCACGTGGATGTGGCACTGTACTCGCTAAACCTACAGGTAGAATCATCTAATCCTGTTTTTATAGCGAGAAAAGAAATTACAAGACACTAATGTAATAATTCTGTTAGGTACTACTTATTATAGGTAATTATACGACTTGTTTTCGTTCGTAAATTTCGTTATTGTATTTCTGAAAAATGTATCTCAAATCACACCATATAAACTACATTCTTGTATATTTTTACTAAGATACATTGTCCGGGAACGGGATGAAAATTTACGATCTCTTGCTATGAAATTAATATTACTGCATAGGTAACATTGGTTGGTACGAGTTGAAATGTATTGATATCGTTGTAACACTTCTACATTGAAAAGTAATATCTCGGCGCTATTTTAATTTCTCGTCTATACTCGTATATCTTCCAACTTACTGTATTTACAGCATGAATATATTCTGTTATTTACAATAATTACAACTTACGAATACAATACCTGTGCGCATTAAAATGTAAACGACGACCTCTCTGGCGCAGTGGTGAGCGCTGTGGTCTAATAACTGGGAGGTCTCGGGTTCGATTCCCGGCGGAGTCAATTTGGGAATTTATAATTTCCGAATTTTCTCTGGTCTGGTCTGGTGGGAGGCTTTGGCCGTGGCTAGTTACCACCCTACCGTCAAAAACGTGCCGCCAAGCGATTTAGCGTTCCGGCACGATGGCGTGTAGAAATCGATTAGGGTTATGGGTTGAATGTTCACTGCCATACCCCTTACAAGTTAGTCCGTTACCATCTTAGACTGCATCGTCACTTACCATCAGGTGAGATCGCAGTCAAGGACTATCTTGTCATCCAGTTAAAAAATAAACTCACTGCACTATTTCCCCGAAAGTGAGCTGCGGGCCAGCTCAACTGTTCCAACCATCATCATCATCATCATCATCAACCAAAATGCACCCACTGTGGAACACAGGCAAAGGCATAGTTTAGGTAGGGCCAGCGTTGCTTATCCTCGGCCTTTCACATCCAATGCCACTTTCCCGATTTCACGGCGGCGGCGCGACCTACTTTTCTATTTCAATACAAATCAATGCACGTGCAATGCCTTTGCTTGTTTCCACTAAACGCCCTGTTGTAGCACACTATCGCATCGACGGCGGTCACTTCGCTGTGCAACTGACCGAGGCTTCGGAATGCGATCTCCTGTCGACAAACTGAACCGATTTTGGAAATTTCACAATAGGTAGCTTTAACATGGAAGAAGTGTGGTATTTCTGTCGGTCTGTGCAGCATCGTAATGGGACGAGAAATGTTATGGCGGTACAGACCCACCTGCGTTAATTAATTATGTATTGTAATTAACAGAATAAAACCAATTACGTTAATTGCTATGGAATTCTTTTTCAATTTCTTGCAAAGTTTTATTACAAAACTTCTTTAATTATCCACAGAAATATTATGTTTTCTTTACTTACTCAAAAATTACTTCTCTTTATCAGTTGATAAAAAAGAATTACATAATTTCAAAATATTAAAACGAAAATGATTGACAGTAAAATTATAATAACAAACAATAAATGCTTGTGTTTTAAAATAAAACTTGAAACATTACACAGTCATACACGTCAGTGAAATAAGTAAGCAAACTTCGTTTTTACTCATACAAACTCAACTACACCAAAGTCGTAGAAAAGCAACAACTACGCTTAAACGCAAAACTCACTAACTTGCTCGAGTCAAGTTCTTCGGAGACAACTCGTGCTTAAAGGAATGATCAGCAGTTCAGCTGACGCGGCCGACAGTGGGGCGGGGAGAGGGAGGGGAGAGGAGGGGGGACAGAGAAACGAATGTCATATTATAGGTGTATGCATTACCAGGGAGAAGTGTTTCCAGCACTGACGATGGGAAGTAACAGTGGTGAGCGGTGACAATCCTTCAATTACACTTTAGGGAGGGACCAGGGAGGTCCTGAGGTCCAGGGAGATATCTGAGGTTTGTTCGTACCCTATCACTAGTCTGATCGTCTGTCACATGATCATGATCGACATTGTCATGGTGTTGTCATGGCTGACATTATCGCGGTGATTATACGCAATAGAAATAAATATCGTTTCTTATAATTTCATTTTTTTAACAAATCGTATGTGATTAAAGTAATAGAAAGAATAAACATAGCTACTTATGAGCATATACTGCACTGCACTGTACACTTATACTTCTTAAACAAAGTATTCTTGCAGCAAAAGTCGTATTTCACTTAGCATAAGCGCTAATGAGTGGTATCTGTACAGAGATTCAAGGCCCGGGCTTAGACTTAGACAAGAGGAACTTTGAATCGAGATAAAACTTTTCCGTGTGTGAGTTAACAAGATGAGTGTTCGTGTGACGGGCCTTTCGTCGGTGACTTTGAAAGTGATTGGAGTCTGAATGCACTCGCGTAAAGCGTCTTTTGTTGTGATGCGGATGCTGTGATCTCTCTGAGAGCTCACTGAGATGTCTGCGAGTCGCAAAGCGGCGATGTTGACGAGGGTGGTTTTTGATGCTAAATTAACTTCGTTATCTTAAAGCACAGTGCACTCAATATGTTTTTCATTCGGCGTGTGACTGCCATCGCATCTGACGGCAAGTATCGACGAACCCTTGTCATAAATCTGCTCGTAACACATGTATTGTCGGGTGCATGGACTCGTGCCACATAAACACTGTTCTAGTGGAGGTCTCGAGCCTCAAATGTTTATATAGGGTAAGCGATACAGTGATTGGCCGTTTAAGGTGAACATTGACTTTAAACATTTATTCCATTGAATTAAGGCTCAAAACCGAATAACATTTGTTCTCAAACTGTTGAGTATGAATCTGAGAATTCAAATAAAGTACAAGTGTGATCTTATTGCATCTCTTTATTAACTTTAACGCAATAAACTTAAAAATGAAGCCAAAAGTACGATCATTGGCCTTTGAGCATAGCGAATGCCATACCAAAAGTATAATGATTACCATGTTAATCATTATACGTTTATATAGATTAGCACTGCTGATCTATATAATGCGTTATGCCAATCACTAGTGAAATTTATTAGAATCACACTAAAATATGCGATAGTGATGTGCAGGTATAGGATATTTTGTATCTATTAAGCCCTAAGTCGATAAATTAGTAGGTAGGTACAATTAAAAAATAACGTAAAGGTAATGATATCAAATATATTTCGTAACTAAGTAGGTATGATGTTACTAAGAGGTCATCATCATCATTAGCAACCCATCGACGGCTCACTACTGAGCGCAGGTCTCCTCTCAGAGAAGGGTTATAGGCCATAGTCCACCACGCTGGCCCAATGCGAATTGGCAGACTTCACACACCTTCGAGAACATTATGAAGAACTCTCAGATGTGCAGGTTTCCTCACGATGTTTTCACGTTATTTAATTGCTTAAACGCACTTGACTCCGAAAAGTCAGAGGTGCGTACCCGGGCTCGAACCTGCGACCATCCAAATAGGAGACCACAGTCCTAACCTATCACTGCTCCTAAGAGGTACTTATCCGCATTATAAACATTCTGGTTTTAATAAGGCAATCTTAACTTATTACAATCGGTAAGTAGGTTCACAATACGTAACATAATATAGCAGCTGAAGGTATCACTTGTCTTAAAAATAAACAAATAAAATTCTTTCATAAAATTAAATTTTTAAAAAAACAAAAAAAATCTTTTCTTAAAAATAAATTGCCATGCAAAATTAAACATTTTTTTTTTCAAAGTTATTATTATATTATAGCCGACGTCTTGCGTCAATGAAGTTGCAGTAAAATCGCAAGTAACATATCCGTAATAATATTATAAATACGAAGGTGTGTTTTTTTTTTTGGTTTGTCTTTAAATCACGCTGCAACAAAGCTACGGAACATCGTGATTTTTTTACAAGGTATAGTTGAGGTCCTCGAAAGTGACATAGTCTACTATGCAGATATCTTGGAAAATCAAAAAGCTCCCGCGGGATTTTCAAAACAAAATCCACGCGAATGAAGTCGCGGAAATAAAGTAGGTATTTATTATTGACCAAGCGAAGCGATGTCTCTGAGTCTACTAGGTGAATTTGCTCTTGTCCGTCCGTCCGTCCGTCCGTCCGTCCGTCCGTCCGTCCGTCTGTCAGAGCCTTATAACTTTTGAATTACTGAACGTAATTACTTCAAATTTAGATATAATATGTGAACTGATGGCCTTCAGCCGAATATTGCATACAAAATTATAAAAACCTTTATTTCAGGGGGGCTCTCATAGAAGTGAATGCGAAGTAAAAAAAAATTATCGCGTTATATAAAATTGTAACATATCATATTAAAGATAATTTCGAACCGAGTACAAAAATATTTTTTTTTTATTTTTTCCTTTAAAATTGACGAAATGGGGGGCTTTCAAAGTGGCGATTTTATACGCTCGCTTGAAGACGCTCTCTAGCAAAATCCGCTACGTATTTTCAACCTGTTTTATTTTTATTATTTCACTTATATCCTGTACTTGAACAACAAATACTAAAATTATATGAATATTATAAAGAAACGAGATTATTTAATTTTTAATGGGCATCAGTTATTCATATAGCATCAACATAGCTTCACAATAATGCTAATAGATGGCGCAGTCATTACATTAGGCACTATTCCATGGAACTAGGAGATTACGACTACGACCTATCCCAAAAACAGTTTTGCGTCGACCATTATTATTTAGTTACATAATAATATAATACCATATTATTCAATTAAAATTATTTTTTAGTTAAATATCAAACTTATTGAAGTTTGATATTTAACTAAACAATAATTTGATGATTTAGGTATGTTTGGTGAAAACGGGCATAATAATAATGTCAGGTTTGGTCGTCATGTATCGATTGAATGAATAATCATGGGATATCGTTACCGCGAGGTCTCAGTTCGGGGCGAACCACTAGTATAACAAAAAGGATTACTTTTGTATCATAAATTCCCAAATTCCACTTCAAAACTGTTACCGAGATAATCTGATATAGGTAGATATTATTATAAATCTTGGAAATGGTCTATCTGAATATAAAAATTTCAGCGTGACTTGAAGTTACGAAGTACCTAGCTATTATTTCATGTGTGTTTGACAGACAAACGAACATACATCATTACCTTTTGCATTTTTAATATTGATATGGTAGGAGAACATTACTTGTCAACATGTTTGACAAGTCAAAACTTGACATGACTTGTTTGGTCATTAGGTAAGTATATTAGCCTTAAAAATAATAAACAGACTTGCATTTAGGTAGGTATACTAATTGTTCAGTATCGACTTTGGTCCATCACTAGGAATTTTTGATTGTTTTGTACAAGAATTGGCATACTTAAAAGTACAACGATTAGCACGGCCAAAAACGTAAAAATATAATGATTGACCCTGCTAATATCTAGTTACTGCTACTACTGTAATTGGCACTCATGCTAATCAACTCATCTTCTATACAAGCGGATGGTACTAACTTTGACCTACACTTTTTTACGTTGGTTTGAGTCTTTTACCATCAATTAAGGCATGTAAACCTAAATTGAATCATAAATAACATATAGGAAGGCTTATCTTCCAATTTGAATGCAAAAAAAGTAGGTAAAAAACAATTTTAAAATGCCTGATTCTTATGATTTTCGTAATAATCTACACCTTCACTGTCCTCGTCATAAAACTATTTTTTTCAAGGGTTACTAATTCATTATTTTAAAAACTGCCAGTTTTATTTAGGAGTGATGTCAACGTAGAAAAATACCAATATTTTTTTATAACTTTTGCGCAAATAAAACTGATAATAAACCAATTTTAAAGTCAAAAGGCCAATGATTGAGGGGTGGCCAAGATTACTACGGCTTACCCTATGTCTAATTCATTCCACGTATTGACATTGCAATCTACGTAACGACATACTGGTCTACACTTCACTACGTTCTTCACGTCTGAATCCAGTTTTCGGCCGGTAACCTGTGGATTTAGGGATTCTTGACATTCATTTAGGCATTCTATAACAATATTATTATGTTTAATTGAACAACCGCAGTGTTGGCGGGTAATAATTAGCCAGCCCCTCCGAAGCTGCGAGTCGCCATTTTTCACGGACTCCCAGTGCGCTGAAAACAAATTTATTATTTAAACAATAAAATTGACGATATCGTTTGAAGCGTATCGAGTGGGCAATAAAATGTAGAATTTATGGGAGCCTATTATGTGTCGGAGGCTGTTCGTCACAGGATTGCAGATACCATCCCTCCACGAAATATTTACGGCTCGCTGACAGCTTATAGATTATTTATTTATTGACAGATAATAGACAAATGCGACACGTTAGAGATTTGATTCTAATAAAAAAAATCAGGGCATATGGATTATTTTTATCATTCATTATAATTTTAGTGCATATATGGGGCTCTTCAGCCGCCCCATATTGTTATTGCTGGATAGATTAATAATAGACTTCGTGACTGGGTAACTGCACGACTCCTACACAATGAATTAAAAAATGAAGATTGTTACAGATTGAAGCATTGTTGTACACTTGAGGTGCGAATGACATAAAAAATTCCAAAAACTAATAACAAAGAAATCTAAATTCTTAAGTATTTAGAAGTATTTCATACAGGTCAGCTTGTAGTTCTTACAAAACCATCAGCATGCCAGTTGCGCGGCGTGCGGTTTGTCCGCAGTGTGCGATCAATCGCTCGGCGCTCAGGTAAGCCCCAACGTTTGGCTTCAATTTAGCTTCAAGTTGCTGTTCTTTGCGTGAACATTGAGCTGCGAAACTTAAAAATATTGAAATAAAATTTAAGAACGGACCAAAGGGTCGCGGTGACCGCGCGTAATTACTGCCAAAAAAATTTGCTAATTTTTACCTCAAAGCAGGAAATTTTAATGAATTTTACTGCCAATTGACCCGGGCGTGTTGCCAGTTTGCCAGTAGTACATATAATTTTTGTTTTTTAGATTAACAGCTTTCCCTCCGCTACGCAGCGTCTACGAGCTACGAGTGCTACGTGTGCTACGCGCTACGTGAGTTGTTATTAATTTATAAATTACTAGCTGTTGCCCTCGCGACTTCGTCCGCGTGGATTTAGGAATTCTTTGAAGATCCCGTGGAACTCCTGTTTTTATCGGGATAAAAATAACCTGTAACTCAACCATACCCATGAAAGAATCACGTAGATCCTTTGCTCGATATAACTAACTCGAAAAATTATGGACTTTCATACAAACATTCAACCACCTATTTAATCCCTTTGAGGATAAAATTTTTCAAAAACTGTGAAATATGTACTTCTTAATTTTTAATCAAGAGCCAAAATACCAAGTTTCATAAAAATCACTTTAAAAATGACGGACTTTCATACAAAATATCAACCCCTATTTTACCCTTCAGGGGTAGAATTTTCGAGAAATGTAAAATACGTACTTCTTAATTTTCGACCGAGCGAAGCGAAGGTCTCTGAGTTTACTAGAGCGATTTGCACTTGTCCGTCCGTCCGTCTGTCCGTCCGTCCGTCTGTCAGAGCCTTATAACTTCTGAATTACTGAACGTAATTACTTCAATTTTAGATATGATATGTAAACCAATGGCCTCCAGCCGAAAATGGCTTAAAAAGTTATAAAAATCTTTATTTCAGGGGGGCTCTCATAGAAGCGAATGCGAAGTAAAATAAAAATTTTTGCATTTCATAGGGTTGCAGTACCTCATTTTAAAGATAATTTGGAACAGAGTACAAAAGTTTTTTTTTTATTTTTTTTCCTAAAATTGACGAAATGGGGGGCTTTCAAAGTGGAGATTTTATTCGAGGCTAGAACTCTAAAACCACTTTATTTTAAAAATTGAAACTTACACATAATTTGAGTTATATTCTGTACTTGAACAACAAATACTAAGATTAGATAAATATTATAAAGAAACGAAATTATTTAAGTTTTAATGGGCATCAATGTTTTTAACAAAACTTCACTATACTGTTAATAGATGGCGCTGTCTTTAATATTGTAAATACGCATCCCATCCACGAAAGCAGATGACGATTGACGTCATCAGTTTCGGCACGTTTTAATTACAAAAAAATTAAAAAAAAACTTTTGACGCAATGTTAATGCAAGCAAATTCCAAAGACCGTGCTCGTCTTCTCGCTGTCTCTGCGAAAGAATCCGGACACTGGCTCCATGCTATCCCTTCTGCTAATCTGGGCACTCTTTTAAACCACGCCACTCTTGCAGTGGTAGTTGGTCTTAGGCTTGGCGCCAAAATAACCCAGCCTCACCGTTGCCACTGCGGTGACCACGTCGACGCTTACGGTCATCACGGGCTCTCCTGTTCGAAGAGCGCTGGTCGTTTCTCCCGCCACAATGCCCTCAACGACATCATCCGCAGGTCTCTTGCTACTGCTCACGTGCCAGCTGTATTAGAACCTATTGGTTTGGCACGTAGTGATGGCAAGAGACCTGATGGTATGACGCTTGTTCCTTGGAGGACAGGGAGGTCGCTTGTGTGGGATGCCACCTGTGTAGATACTCTAGCTGCTTCCCACATCCATGCGACCTCCTCTGTGGCGGGTGCAGCGGCTACTAGCGCCGAACAGGCTAAGAGGCGCAAATATGAGAAACTTGACAGTGGTTTCATATTTGCGCCTTTTGGTGTAGAGACCCTGGGGCCGTGGGGCCCGGAGGCTCGCGCACTTTTTTTAGAGATATCAAAAAAGGTGATCGAGTCTACCGGGGATCCAAGAGCTGGCAGCTACCTTGGCCAAAGGATTAGCCTGGCCATCCAAAGAGGTAATGCTGCCAGCATCTTGGGTACTATGCCACACTGCGGTGGCTTGGATGGGGTTTTAGATTTTAATTAGTTTTTATTTTAGTTTTTATTTTAGAATTAAATTTAGGTTTATAGTATTGTATATATGAAATTTTCTACCTGTTGAGGCCAACGGCTTGGCCAACGAGTCAACACCTGGACAACTAGGTTCAGGGGCCCATCAGCTGAACTTGAGCCCAGAGTCGCTGCCCAAAGCGGCCTTTCACCGCGGTCAGATCTGTTCTCAACGTAGTGGTGACTTAATGATGGTAGGGTTGCACTGACCTTCCTTGCAGCAGTCAATCCTTGTACGGCCTGAGATGGTATGATAGTGGTGATATGTTGTGGGTGTATTGTGAGGTTAAGTGTAAGGTGAACTTCTCAGGCCACTAGCAGCAGCAGGCAGGCAGCCAGTTATGGCCCGCTGGAGACGTTGGGCTGGCGTAGCACTGTACACTTGGTTTGTCACTAGTTAGGTCCAAAATCCTAATCACACATACTTCCGCCGAGCGCGTGGCGAGCAAAGGTCGGCGGGTTCCAAAAAGGTTCTTTTGTTACGGACAACAGTTAACAATTGTGCTTATAGCTAGGTCGACACATAGACCGCTTGACGGCGCAACTAAACCGTAAAAAACTAAATCTAGGCAATTAAACAGCAAAACGGTGCGCGAGGCGACCCGGATTTTTTCGTGTGTGTTAGCTGTCAAAAAAGGAACTTGCAAAAACCACGCCCAAAAACGGCGGCAAGTTTAAAACTAAGCATCTGTCAACTTCATTGCGAGCCAAAGAGATTGCCAGCGTCGCGACCATGGAACTAGGAATTCTGGACAGGTACATGGCGCGAACAACCCCCCCGCCTGTGGTCGTAAGGATTTACGTCCACTTACTAGTAAATAGGTAAACGTGATAAGGAGCAAACGGCTCGCTGCAAGACAGAGTCTCCGACCATTACCTCGGCAACCCTGGGAACCCCATCAGACCCGTAGATCAGCTTAAGAATGCGCCCACGGCGCCAGTATAAAGGCAACAAATTAGGTTCCTTAATCAGCACTAGGTCACCAACTTTGGGTGGATCAGATTTGTCAGCCCACTTAACCCGCTGCTGCAAAAGATGCAAATACTCTAGTGACCAACGGTGCCAAAAACTCTGAGTCATCTGTTGCAGCAGCTCAAACCGGGACAAACGTGAGACCTTCACGTCCCTGAAGGGGTATTCGGGTAGAGCGTTAAGGGGCTGACCAATCAGAAAATGACCGGGAGTTAAGACCTCCAGGTCATTTGGGTCAGATGAGAGGGGACAGAGTGGCCGAGAATTGAGTACAGCCTCAATTTTGCAAAACACGGTGGCGAGTTCTTCAAAGGTTAAAACAGTTTCGCCTATAACGCGCCGGAGATGAGTCTTGGCCACCTTAACCACGGCTTCGAATATTCCACCCCAATGAGGGCAAGCTGGGGGGTCAAACTTCCAGGTTACCCCCATCTTGGACAATGCTGTACTTAATCTAATCTTATTGCTAGACAGGAATTCGACAATTTCTTTTAAATATCTGTCAGTGCCCTTATAATTGGTGCCGCAATCAGTGCGAATCAGATCAGGCAATCCTCGACGAGAGACAAATCTACCTAGCGTGGCTACAAAAGCTTCAGTGCTTAAGGCACTCACAAGTTCTAAATGTACCGCCTTGGTAGCGAGACATACAAAAACGCAGAGGTAGGCCTTGAGCGATTTGGCGTTGCGGAGGTTAGAGCTCTTGATGGCAAACGGGCCAGCAAAATCAGTGCCAACCCCAGCAAAGGGTCGAGTGGCTAGAACGCGGTCGGAGGGCAGATCACCCATCATCGGCTGTGAAGTATTAGCCTTCAAGCGGTAACACGGAATGCATCTGAAAGTGACGTTCCGGATGGTGCGTCTCCCTGCCAGAATCCAAAACTCGCGCTGTAAAATAGCCGAGAGTGCATTACAACCAGCGTGGGCATTTTCAAGATGGTAGTGTGTCACTAGCAATTTGACAAAGGTGCCGTCCTTAGGTAGCAAAAGGGGGTGGCGAGCACCATAGGGCAGATTGGAATTCTTGAGGCGTCCTCCAACGCGTAGCATTCCGTTATTGTCCAAAAAAGGGCTTAGGCGAGCAAGGGGGCCCTTCAAAACTAAACCTCTCTTTAGGGTGTCAATCACGGATGAAAAATGCTCCACCTGAACCACACGCACCCAGTAGTTCCGGGCGTCTTGGCGTTCAAGAGGGGAAAGCACAGGACTCAAATTTTTATTTTCTGAATTCCGCCCATTATGGATAAAACGTCGAATCCAACCGGTAACACCAATTAGTTTATCAAGGGAACTGTAACGGTTCAAAAGAAAGTTCAAGTCGGGGATCTGTTTATCCTCAACCACTCCGACTCTTAAGCCCGGCAATACTTCGGGAGCGGAAAACCTATTTTGAGGCCAAGTCGTCTCGGATTGGGATAGCCAACTTGGATCCCACCAAAGGTGATGGTGGACCAGTGAAGAGGCCTCACAGCCGCGGGAGGCGCAATCGGCCGGGTTCAGTTCTCCGGGTACGTGTCTCCAAATCACCGGTACTGCAGAGCTCTGAATTTGGGAGACCCGATTCGCAACAAAGACCTCTAAGTTGTGAGGCGCGGCTCGTAGCCAGCAAAGGACAATCTCACTGTCCGTCCAAGCATAAACGTCGGTCAGATCGACCGCAGATGCCAAAGAGGAGCGGACGTGGTTCAAGAGGCGTACCAGAAGGGCGGCGCCAGACAATTCTAATTTCGGGATAGTTAACCGTGACCGAATAGGGGCCACCTTGCTTTTTGCCAAGACGAGATGAGTCGCGACCTCACCGGCGACATCGACAGTCCTCAAATATACCACGGCGGCGTATCCTCGTTCGGAGGCGTCGCAAAACCCGTGGAGACTGGCATGACACCTTCCTGTTGGTAGGAAGCGTCGAGGCATGGAAATTCGGTTAACTTCAGGAAGTGAAGACAAAAGGGAGTTCCACTCCTTCAATAACTTCCCAGGGAGTGGTTCGTCCCAACCGAGTTCAGCAATCCAAAGCTTCTGGAGGAAACATTTAGCCAAAAATATTACGGGAGTGATCCATCCATTGGGATCGAAGGTGCGAGCAACCGTAGACAATACGTAACGCTTAGTCCAGACCTTAGGAGGTGGGTCTAATTTGACCCGGTAGGTGAAAACGTCTTGGACGGGCTGGTACTGTATTCCAAGGACCGTCAGCAAATTGGGATTTTCGGGATTTTCAAAAATATGAGGATCCTGCTGATCCTTTCCCGGAAGATCCTTCAAGACGTGAGGGGAGTTGGACAGCCACTTGCCCAACTCATAACCTCCGGACTTCAGTATTGCAATCAATTCATCGCGAAGAGTCAGAGCTTCCTCAACGCTCGAGGCTCCCGTGCAAATATCGTCCATATAGACTGACGATTCCAAGGTGGCTGATGCGCGAGGGTAATTCAGTCGCTCCCGGTTAGCTAGTTCTAACAAGGTCCTGATAGCAATATAGGGGCTTGACTTGAGTCCATAGGTCGTGGTGTTCAATTCAAAGACACGCATTGGCTCATTAGGATTTTCGCGCCACAGAATCATTTGGTATCTCCGATCATCGCGATGTACCATCGACTGTCTAAACATCATCTTGATGTCAGCTACGAAAACAATTTGATGCCGGCGGAAATGCGTGAGGATATCGGAGATATCCTTGATCAGCTTAGGACCGGAGTGCAAGCATTGGTTCAATGTCACCCCGTTGGATGTGGCCGCGGAGCCGTCAAAAACCACTCGAATCTTCCCCCCAGGGGTCTTCAAGACGGCATGGTGGGGTAAGAAGTAGTGCTTGTGTGCGCGCCAATCAAAATTGGATGGTGACATATGCCCCAGGCCCTCGTACTCGCGCATAAATTCAACGTACTTGGAGCGGAAGGTGGAGTCGCGCCGCATGCGCCGTTCCATAGACAAGAGCCTCTTTTCCGCCAAGGCCCGCGATTGACCAAGCGGGGGGCGAGAAGCGAGAAAGGGCAAGCGAGTTACAAATCGCCCATCAACACGGCGGCCTGTGTTGTTTTGATAAAACAACTCACATTCAAGGTCAAGAGGGTCAACTCGTGCGGCATGCGGCGGCTCCTCAACTTCCCAAAAGCGCTGGACCACGTCCGACAGCGTCAAGCCGGCTGCTTGCAATTGGTCCAGCACCGGTAGGTCCGAAGACCGTAGCACGGGTCCAAAAAAGCTAGAGCCGAATATAGTGGACATGGCACATAGGCCGTCCTTCTGCAAAACCCTAATTTCCCCTGACAAGACCAGGCCCAACACATCGGAACCCAACAAAAGGTCCATAGGACCGGGTTCAGTCCAGTGGGGGTCAGCTGGGTTTAGGCCTGATGCACAGGACACCGCAGCGTCAGCTATTCGGACCTGCGGTAGGGGGCCTAAGATATTGTCAAGGACTGACACCTTGACCAAGACCCTAAGATTGCCCGTAACGGGGCCAAACATTAATTCCGCTTCCCCGTCAGGAGTCGAGGGCTCTATACCCCCGATACCTATCACCCGTCCTGTTCGAGGACTCCAAGGGAGCCCTAGCTCACCCACCAAACGAGAAGAAGCAATACAGCGCTGTGAACCCGAATCCAAAAGGGCGCGAACGATTAAAAATTCACCCTTCGGGTTGAATACCTTCACTGAGACAGTCGGCAAAAGAATGGTCTGACAGACGGACTGCCGGAGATTCAAGGTCTCAGGAGAAGTTGCTGTGGTGGGGGCTAGGGCGGCAACTACCTATTGGTGGTCGTCCTCATCAAACCGGTCCTCTAACCGGGGAATCTCATATTGAGACTCAGGGGGGACCTCCAAAGGTGAGTGGGACGGACCTCCATTTGGGTAAACCCATGCGTCATCTCGTGGCGGCAGCACGGGCCTAGTCATACGGGCTGAGGTCGGTAGGCCGTAGTAAGGCTGTCGACCCGCTCGAGGTGGGCGGCGTTCGAGGCGTGGCCACTCATGAAGCGGAGGTGAATAGCGGGCAGACTGAACCGTAGACGGAGCCGCCACAAATCTCCCATCAGAACGTCGAGGGGGGTTGGCGCCCCCCTCACGGGGGGGTGAAGCCCCCATAGGCGGGGTCGAAATCCGGACGCGTCGGGATTCATGGCCCTGATCAGGAGACCGACGCAAGTAATCCGGGGAGCGATCGGTAAGAGCGCCCCCGCCCGTGCGGGGCGCGCCCTCACTCTCCACCCGGCGGCCAACACCATTCTTGTTGGCGCACAAAATCTCCAGGTGGTTACCCCTACAAATTGGGCATGGCCGTTGCTGTTGGCAGTCCCGTTGCATGTGAGCTTCCAGACAGCTATAGCACCAGTGGCGGTCTCTTGCAATGCCCCTCCGATCCTTGATCCGCTTAGAGAGAAACTGGGGGCAAGAAAGCACCCGGTGGCCTGGACGCCTGCAATAGTTACAGGGGGCGGGTTCAGTGGCAGCAAGTCCAGTGTAAACGGGCATTGGTCTCCGGTCGGAGGCCCTTTTACCAGGGACGCCAGTGTGACCCTTTTCCTTCCTCAGCTGGGCAGGCCGCTCTGGGGTCCTTGAAGGACCAGCAATACCAGAGTTATCAGCCTGCCGGCACTCTTCCTCAAGGAACTTTAAAAGGTCCGAAAAGGGGGGCAGGTAGCTGGCCCCGTCCCCACAATACCTTTGCTCAAAACGCAGTTTCAACTCGGGAGGTAGGCGGGACAACACAATGTGTAATAAAAGGAAGGACCACTGGTCCACGGGAAGCTCTAAACGCTTAAGAGCGTTGCAGGCTACAATCAGTGGATTTAAGAGCGATTCTCTTAAATGGGACACCCAATAGACACGTGGCAGCGCTAGAATTTGTGCCACGTGTGTGTCTGCTAACCGGCGCACGTTGGCATACCGCCGAGTCAGTAGTTCCCGCGCGGTGGTATAACTCTCCTCGGAGAGGTCTAGGTGGCTAACTAAACCCAGAGCCTCTCCCTGCAGGGAAGAGAGTAGATAGGCCAGTTTCTGGCAGGGAGACAGGTCCCTTCTCGCGTCCACCAGGCTATCAAAGAGGCTGAGAAAGCCTAGCCACTCGCTCAGGTTGCTAGAAAAGTGGGGCAATTTTATTGTTGGCAACTTGCCCTGTAACGCAGGCTGCGTGGTGGGTCTGGTGGGAGACTCAAGAATAGAGCTCATTCTCGCCTCCTTCTTGAGCCTCGCGGCCTCCTCCACCAGACCGTCTGTCAGCTCAAAAAACTGTTCGTAGTCCCGCACTGAGGACTCCAGCGATTCCGGAGGTAGCTCCAATGCCATGAGGTCTCGGAAGGCCTCTTCGACGACCGCCTGCCTGGTCCGCACCTGCTCGCACCGCTGGAGCAGTGCGGATGCCCGGTCCACCCGGCCTACCAAGGCGTTGGCTGTAGCAGCCCAACGCAGCTCTGATTGAATTTGCACGCTCAATTTTTTGTGGGCTGACATCTTAGGTAGGTACAAAACAACTTAAATAAAGGTAGTTACAACAAATAGATAACAAAATCAAAACAAAGTTATTTGTTACAAGTTATGTTTCAACTTCAACCAAACAAATTAATAATCAAACAAGAATTACCCACTTTAAACACAAACAAATTACTACTTAAATACTATTTATTAATTAGAATTATTTACTTTAAAACAAGAATTATTTATTTTAAATACATCAAACAAACTACTCTGTTACCTAACCACGAGGGGTTGTAGTAAACAAACAAAGTATTTGTTGGTTAAAAGTTCCAAAAGATACAAATTAAGCTATCAATAATTTATGTTAAGTCAATCAATAACATAAATTAAGATAAAAGAAAAATTAAGTTTTTAATTACCCTTACTAAGCCACTAGACTCATACCAGGCACTGTAAATTACAAACTGGCTTGGTAAGAACCTACAATTATCAAATTATATTAATATTAAGTTTATTTATTACAATCTACATCTAACTGTTGGCCAGTTACGGGCCACAAACAACAATTAGATACTATTAATTATTAATCAACAAAAATTAACAAAACAAAATCTCAATAATTGCAATTATTATACAGGCCTACATGTGACAAGGTAGGCTATGTACTAGTAACTCAATAAGCCTGTGTATTAATAAGTTATAAATTAATAAGTTTACAATTAATGAGTTAACCCTAGAACGGCAAAGTTAAGTCACAGTAATGCCAAATCTGTCCGCGGAATCAATTTAACCACGCTCTGCCACCAAATGTTGAGGCCAACGGCTTGGCCAACGAGTCAACACCTGGACAACTAGGTTTAGGGGCCCATCAGCTGAACTTGAGTCCAGAGTCGCTGCCCAAAGCGGCCTTTCACCGCGGTCAGATCTGTTCTCAACGTAGTGGTGACTTAATGATGGTAGGGTTGCACTGACCTTCCTTGCAGCAGTCAATCCTTGTACGGCCTGAGATGGTATGATAGTGGTGATATGTTGTGGGTGTATTGTGAGGTTAAGTGTAAGGTGAACTTCTCAGGCCACTAGCAGCAGCAGGCAGGCAGCCAGTTATGGCCCGCTGGAGACGTTGGGCTGGCGTAGCACTGTACACTTGGTTTGTCACTAGTTAGGTCCAAAATCCTAATCACACACACTTCCGCCGAGCGCGTGGCGAGCAAAGGTCGGCGGGTTCCAAAAAGGTTCTTTTGTTACGGACAACAGTTAACAATTGTGCTTATAGCTAGGTCGACACATAGACCGCTTGACGGCGCAACTAAACCGTAAAAAACTAAATCTAGGCAATTAAACAGCAAAACGGTGCGCGAGGCGACCCGGATTTTTTCGTGTGTGTTAGCTGTCAAAAAAGGAACTTGCAAAAACCACGCCCAAAAACGGCGGCAAGTTTAAAACTAAGCATATGTCAACTTCATTGCGAGCCAAAGAGATTGCCAGCGTCGCGACCATGGAACTAGGAATTCTGGACAGGTACATGGCGCGAACACTACCTTTTAATTACAATATAATATAGTTAAAACTACTTTATGGGAATTATGGGATACCGCGAGGTCTCAGTTCGGGGCGAACCACTAGTTTATTAAGATCCAAAATACTAAGTTTTGTAAACATAACTTGAAACATAAAATGAAGGATTATCATACAAACATTCAACCCCTATTTAAACCCTTTGGGGGTAGAATTTTCAAAAACTGTGAAAGATGTTATGATACTTCTTTGTTTTTAATTTAAAGCCCAAATACTGAGTTTCATGGATATAACTTGAAAAATGACGGACTTTCATACAAACTTTAACCCCCCCCACCCCCCCCCCCCCCCGCCCCTTTAAACCCCTTGGGGGTGGTATTTCAAAAACTCGGTTCTTAGTGCTCGCCTACGTCATAAAAGAAAGCTATTGTCAAAATTTCAAGTTTCTAACTTCGGTGGTTTACGCTGTGCGTTGATAGATCAGTCAGTCAGTCAGGACAAGTTTTTTATAAGTACAGAAGATTATTACGGCTGGGATCTATAGATAATATTAATCTAATCAAAGATAGATAATCTTCGAGTATTAAACGAACTTAATACTCAAAGGATCTAATAGATCATACTCTCACTCATTTCACCCAAGAAGAAGATCGAGAAAGATTTTATGACAGGACATTTTGTATCTTTTCTTTTAACTCTGTCTTAAGTCTGAGCTGAATGAAAGTGCGATCTAGAGCGAAGTTGAATGATGAGCATATATCGTCGTTAACTCGAATTTGGCTACGTTGTGATATTACGTGTATTACAATAAAACAAGAAATATGGCTGAATTAAGGTGTGGTTGATGGATTAAAAGTTTAATTAAAGCAGAGCGCTTTGTTCGTCGGTCGCCGTAAGTCGAATCGTTAACATTTCATTAACGCCGGCGCCGGGCGTTTGGAGGCCTTTTTGGTCTCCGCCAAAATGACTTTTACTTCGCAATAACGCTGTCGGGCTCTGCGCCGCCCGCCGCTGCCCCACTGCTGCTCCACCGCTGCCCCACTGCTGCCCCACTGCTGCCCCACCGCTGCCCCACCGCTGCCCCACCGCTGCCCTGCCACGCAAAATGACCGCGCTGGGCAGGCGTGTTGGTCATCGCACCCGTGTCGCTGCTGCCCGACACCGGCCTGTGTCATTTGCTCAGTCTAGCCAATGTGAAATTGTATACCACCATTTGTCGGTCGTCAGAGCCTCGTCAGTAGACCAGCACCGCACCGCGGGCAGGTGAGGTTGACGGTTGGAGCGCTAGATGGAAGTGCGCTTCCTTACCCCCAAGCGTAGAGATTTCAGCGCATTCGTTTGTTAAATTATATCAGACTAGCTGATGCCCGCGACTTCGTCCGCATGGATTTAGTTTTTAAAAATCCCGCGGGAACTCTTTCATTATCCGAGATAAAAAGTAGCTCTCCCGGTCTGAGGAACCACTACTACATCCATTACTATACCCATGCAAAACATCGCATCAATCCGCTGTTCTGTTGCGACGTGATTGAAGGACAAACCAACAAACAAACACACTTTCGCATTTATAATATCAGTAATGCTTTATTATATACGTATACAACAATTTTCTACTGAACTGGATAATTACCAGAATTCAGACCTTTGTATAAGTACGGACAACTTTACTATATGTAGTAAATATATAAATGTGAAAAATTCACTTAAAATAATTTCATTGAATATAAGAAGTATTCACAAAAATTTCAACCAACTGCTGGTTTCCTTGGAATTTCTTGGAATAAGTTTTGACATATTAATTCTCACTGAATGTAGGATCAAGCACCATATGTCCAATCACACTTTACCTGGTTATATCTCGTTGTGTACTATAGTATATTTCATTACAAGTGCGGAAAGGCTGTCATTGCAAAGAGTTCCGACAAATGTCTACCCGAGCCGAGGCGCAGCCGAAGGCGAGGATTGACAGTCGGAACAAGTTGCAATGACGGTTCCGCACGTGTACTGAACGACTATTTTTAATACAGTTGCGAAAAAATGAAGCAATTTAATAAAATAATAAAAACTCAACTAACTTAACATTTATTTCTTATAAAAGTTATAATTCACATATACATTGAAATTGGTACAGTTTTTTATACTAACTGGGGAAGTTTTAGGTTGCATATTTACTGTTTGAGACAAACTATTATTAATTTCGTATGATTGTTCATGTATATTTGTCATACAATGGCGTTTGCTAGTTGATGGAGTTGGATCTGATGAATTATCACTATCAACGAAGGTAGATGTATTCACTTATATCCACGTTGTTCCTTATTTTCAGCATACTTTTTATCATCGAAAACCTCGACCATAACGTAGAAGGTTTTAATTTTGCTGCGAGTTCGGAGAAGTATGCCAACATAACATTTTCTGAAAAACTATTTGCTTTTTTCTCTTCTCTCCACGCAATAAATTCGTCGTATGTAGATATGTAGCGACTTTTTGACTTTTCCGGTAAAATGTTATCCGAAGCATTTTGTGCAATTATACCGAGTTCCGGTGGTGTTAATTCAAAAAAACTAGGGTCGAAATTACTCATTTTGTGCAACAAACAACTAAACTCGCAAAGAAAATTTCTGAAAAATGGCGCCAACCGTAGAATATAAGCAGAGTTTTTTTTCACCCATTCTGGTAGGCAAAGGGCTATGCCCATACAGCCAAGTCTTCAGTAGAATTTTTTTGTTGATATGAAATGAAAATGAAATTTAATGAGATGAAATGAAATGAAACCTAACCAAACTCATTCAATCAAATCATTAAATCTGATATTGAAACAAATTAGTAGGTTCTTTTTAGAAATATACGTATTTGCATGAATTATAAAAACTTCTATGAATTTTTTTAGTTAAAACTTCATGGTTGGTTTTTCTTTTTAATAGACTTTATTTTGACAGTTGGGAAAGAGAACGCACGAGTTCGGGAAAGGTAAAAAAAAAAGCACGAGTGTGTAATAGCTCACATCCCGAACGCTATACGTCCCTGCAATACGCCACTTTTTGAGCAACTGTATTAAAAAGATAAATCCCATTCAAAATGATGGTGTAGTTGTTTTCATCAAGGATAGTATTTCTTATAGCTGTGCAGAACTAGAGGTTTTTGGGGCAAATTGCTTACAGCTTGACTTAAATGATGAGCTCACTTTAATTTCTGTATACAGGTCGTCTTCTTGTTATAATATTGAAATCTTCCTAGATTCCCTGGATCATAAATTAAGGCAGGTAGGTTGTTTGAAAAATATAATTTTAATGGATGACACGAATATCAACATTACTGGTAATGTACATCCACAAGCAAACGATTACCTAGCACTGCTAGCCCTTCATAATATAGAAGTTGGCATAGACGCTCCGACTAGGGACAATAGTTGTATTGATCATTGCATGTATAGACTAAAAAATAACAAAGCTGCTAGATTTGCTGTGTTAAAAGCTGATATCACCGACCACTATGTTACTCTTTGTAGTGTGTACGCAAGAGAATACTCTGATATCGAACAACGAAAACCTCCTTTTCAAAAACGATGTATAGACTATGAACAGATCCTTAAAGATGTAGGTAGTCAATCATGGGATGAAATCTATAATGAAACAGAGGTTGACAAAGCCTTTCAATTATTTCATGAAATTATTGGTACACATGTTAGAAATAATACTACATTTAAAAGCATACCTCGCTCTAGAGTTAAATTAAAACCTTGGATTACGGATGGGCTTCTTAAGTGTATACAAAAGTCGGCCAAGTGCGAGTCGGGCCTCGCTCTTTTAGGGTTCCGTTAAAAAAAATTAAATAAAAATATTTCCATGTACCCATGGAAATATTTTAATTTAATTTTTTTAATTTAATTTAATTTTTATTATTTGTTGTTATAGCGGCAATAGAAATACATAATATGTGAAAATTTCATCTATCTATCTATCACGGTTTACGAGATACAGCCCGCTGACAGACGGACGGACGGAAGGACGGACGGACGGACGGACGGACGGACGGACGGACGGACAACGTAGGCTTAGTAATAGGGTCTCGTTTGTACCCTTTGGGAACGGAACCCTAAAAAAGAAACAAACTTTACAGACTATTTAAAAAATATTCTAATGATCCTATTACTAAAGCTAATTACTTAAAATATAGAAATCTATGTAACCGGATAATAAAAGATGCAAGAGAAAAATATTACAGGATGAAAATTTTTAAATGTTCTGGGGATTCTAAAAAGATATGGGAAACTTTGAATGAGGCCTCTAATCGGAAGAGGGAGTAGGAACCAGTGATTCAATTGCTGATTTGACAAAGCAGATAGTAATGAATCATGAAAATAAAAACAAAACAGTTGCTGTGTTCATTGATCTAGCTAAAGCTTTTGATACCATTTCCCATCAGCTTTTGTTAAAAAAACTGGAGCTATACGGATTTAAGGGAAATTTAAGGGAAAAGGGTTATCTTGAGAATAGAAAACAGTTTGTACGAGTCGGAAATCAAATTAGTGCTGAAAACGGACAGGAAATCATGTTTGGTGTCCCTCAGGGAAGCGTATTAGGGCCAATCTTGTTTAATATTTATCTTAACGACTTCTGTTCACTATTGACAGATAGACAGACAGACTCTAAATCACTATGTTTTGCCGATGATACTGTTTTGTTATTCACAGCCTCGACATGGGATAATGCCATCCAAAAAGCGAATTATGGTCTTCGTCTGGCTAGGGACTGGTATGACGATAATTTGCTAACGCTAAACGAAGAAAAAACTGTATTTATGTGCTTCTCTCCTACTAGAGCCGATCTTCCAACTGAAACTCCGAAAATTCAAGTGCATTCTTGTCTAAATAAGTCAGACTGTGGAAACTGCAAGACATTATTATGTACCCAAAGCACCACTTATCTTGGCATTATAGTCGATCAACATCTTAAGTGGGATATGCACGTGGATATGTTGACAAAGAAAGTTCGAAGCCTGAGCTATATATACAGTAACTTAAGAAATATTTTGAGTACTGATCTACTATTAAGAGTGTACAGTTCCTTAACTCAATCGTTAATCTTGTATGGCATTATTGCATGGGGTTCATGTGGCTCAACTATATTAGATAAACTTAATAAGGCTCAAAAACTTAACCTTAAAATTATCTTAAAAAAGAATCGAAGATTTCCAACGGAAGAGTTATTTAAACTGAGTAAAGTGCTAACTCCGAGAAAATTGTATGTATGGCAATTAGCAATATATATGGCAAAACATATTGATGACTTTCCACTTGAGCAAGTTCACAGTCACCTTAGGCAAAGAAAACAAAGATATTTGGTTCCACTGGGAACGTCTGGATTCGCTAAAAAGCATTGTTCATCTGTGGCACCAAAATTGTTCAACAGCCTCCCACCGGAGATATCTAATGTTATTCTGTGTGCCCAGCACCCTCCCCAGAAGAAAAAATTAAAGCTGGACTGAAAGAAATATCTACTAGTATGCTCGTTTGAAAACTTTAAATGTCTTTATGACAAGATTTGTTGATGGTAACGCTATTAGTGTCATGGACACTTTATCATTTCTAATACATATAGACAAGTAACTATATAAGCCGTGTCAATAAAGAAAGGAATCTGAAATGGCGGCTTGTACTTGTAATGACAGGCACAGGTTGGACCGTCAGCAAAAAACGAAGCGAAGCTGGGCTGCTATATGTGTAGCTATACAGACACACTGTATGTTTATATTATTTATTTAGTATTTGTGTTGATACCTTAATCATTTATGTACCTATATTATGTTATTAAATATACCTATATATTACTATTGATTTATATAGTTAGCACATGTTTAATATCTCTAGGTATTTATTTATTTCTTGTTATTTTTAAGTCCTCTAACTTATCTTGTTTGTTTCGCGTCAGGTCGCAACGTATTTTATATTCTTCTTCAAAATATTTTGTAACATTATACATATACGATTTCACCCTCATCACTTCGAAGAATCTTTCCTCGTTTTGCGTAAACGCTCATTAAATTAAAGCTCATTTTTTAAACGTAAGATTATTGATCAATAAGCAGCATACGAACGACAATAACAACGAAAAAACTTAACAGAAAACAAGACAAAGAACAGTAACAAAAACACAGTGTGCAAGCAGATACAGACTGATAATTTTTTTGCGTGCTGTAACGACGTGTGCGAGTGAGAGGGAATGATTAGCGACGCCATTTACAATTCCTTTCTTTAATGACACGGGTTATACATAAACTTAATACAGTGACACTGTTGCACAAACTGCACTTTCCTTATTTTCTAATATATATATAAATATATATATATATATATATATATATATATATATATATATATATATATATATATATATATATATATATATATATATATATATATATATATATATATATATATATATATATATATATATATATATATATATATATATATATATATATATATATATATATATATAAATATTTTTTTTAATTTTTTTTTCTCCGTATATACATATTAATAAGAAATTAACACAATTGGGCCGAGGATATTTGGACAGCCCTAGCACAGGCTGCGGTCTAATTGGGCTGCCAATTGCAATCACCAGCCACAAGTTTTGGTCTAGTGCTTTGGTCTGTAATTTTATGGTGTATAGTGTTCACTCTTTGTTGTCTATAAATAAATAAATAAAATAAAATAAATAAAAATAAATAACACTTTTTATAATTGTCAAATTTTTTACCATACTTAACCAAAGACAGAATTACGTTTAGCTGTCATTTACGTTTTGTTATGCCACTGTCATTTGCGTTTTGTTATTCCATGTCAGATGCGTTTTATTTATACCACGTTTTATAGTGACTTGACGGAAACGCGGTCGAACGGGATAAAAGTATCCTATGTCCGTCTCCTGGCTCTAAGCTACCTCTCCACCAATTTTCAGCCAAATCGGTTCATCCGTTCTTGAGTTATAAATAGTGTAACTAACACCACTTTCTTTTATATATATATAAGATTATACGATAATAATATCGCATGTCTAATGCGATATCCTAAAAATCGCGTAAAATTGTGAACAGCATGATGTGAGACCTCCGTACTACAGTGATTTTACAATCCTTGCACGGCTGAGTCACGGTAGTGTAGCGCTGCAGAAACTGAATTGATATTATTGCGAAAACCTTCGCGAACTTGTTTATTGGACGTCTTCTCGACAATGGAAACTTTCTTGGCAGCCGACAGCGTCGCCGCGACCTCTTGCTGCCAGTTGAACAGTTGAATCTCAAGGAAAATTTCAACACCCGATTTACTACTACTCTATGTAAATCCATCACGGAACAACAGATATGCAGTGCTCGCTTCTGTGTGGGGAGAGTCCAATTATCTGCGAGGGGTGCGGGGCGGGTTGAGGGGGGGGGAGGCTAGACCCAGCAGCGCTTATTACATTCCTGACGAGCGCGGTAAGCTGCTTATGCGCGTTTCATCTCTCAATCCAATAACTGAATGACGTCCCGCGCCGCGCCCGTTACAGCAACGTGTGTATAATGATTAATGAAGCACAAGCTAAAGAACAATCTCGTTTTATATCCAGTAGCTGTCGCCCCCCCGCATGCAGGTTGAGCCTTTGTAGCTAGAAGTTTGTAATTCGAGTTAGGGGAACGATTATGATCGAATCGTACGTTAGTTGTGCTGTTTAGAAAATCACCAAAGTTTCCACTGCACATTGAAGTAGTTCAAACCCAAAAGTATTTATTTCATGAAAGGCCGATTTTGGCTCTTATCAAGTCAACATTCTTCCACCGGCTGGGTGCATCGCTTAACACATAATTTTTCTATAACTCTCTCCCGTCCGCTGGGATGTCAGTTCTGGTAGCGGAGCGGCCGGTCGCTCTCGAGAGTAATATTAAAAACTGTCAATTATAGAAAAGCGCGGAAAATCGGGGCGTCGCTAATGGCGGCCGCTGACAGCGATTAATGCACATCCCCTCACCCCTCCCCCCTCCCCGCTCCCCGCTCGTCTGAGCCGCTGCGGGCGGAACTGGAGCGCGTGTCTCGCGCACATACATTAAGCAAATGATCCTGACGCTCGCCGCTGAACTATCACCGTCGCCACGCGAGCGCTGCGCCCGAACACGGGCAGGGCTTCTAAAGAACGCGTGTTTTGCAATAGGTACACTTGACAACATAGTTTTTTAAACAAATAAAGGACGTGGAGCTGAATAAATACAATCCGCGGCGTGCAGACGATGAGCTTGTCCACTAGCTAGTGTTTTGTCTCCTCACAGCGTACGAGATGCGAGTGGACACGCACGCGGGCCACAGACATACGCACACCTGTAGCAGTTCCCTGTCACGAAGTTGTGTTCGGTGTACCCGGTACCCGCGATGATCACATCTGGTTGAAAGGTAGATGCTTGGCAAAGGCATTCTATCTTTGGCCGTAGTATTACTTTCTTTCACATGAGATGTGAGTATGTTGAATTAAAAAGTCTATATAATTCGAAATTATGTTAGTATTTCCTAACTTTTTAAATTTCCCTGTTCTTCCGGGATGAAAAGGTAGCCTATATCACTCTCCAAGTCCTCAACTACACCCATGCAAAAAATCCGTTGCTTCAATGCTGAAGGATAAACCAATCAATCGACAAAGAAATAAACATACTTTCGCATTTATAATAGACGAAGGTTTCTAGTCTAGAACCCTTCGTCTAAAACTTCTACAGTAGGTATGGGTCCCAGGAAGGGCTCGCTATTGTGCGGCGGCCGCTCCCGGCGCCGCACCCTTCTACACTATAACCCCGGCTCGGAAGTTTTAATTTGATCGGACCTTCACCTGTAAACTTGTAGTTTGTAAGAAGACTTGTAGTTTGCTCGTGAACGGGTGCCGCCGGCGGGAATGGGGCTACTTTCTGTCTGCCCGTCTTTGACATGAATTGACTTGTAGTACGTTTTGTGGAAATGTCATATTCTATTCAACAAAGATGCACGGGTTAAATCAGCTTGGCATCCAGCTGCCCACAGGATAGTATAAAAACTTATTACAATGTAACAGCTACTTATTAATATTGTATTGTAAAATGATTATTTTGAAAAGAGCAACTGCTGAGTTTCTTGCCAGCTCTTCTCAGCAGAATCCGCTTTCCGAACCGGTGGTAGAATCTTGACGTGTCATAAGAGCCAAAGGTTGGCCTACATGAAATAAATAATTTTGAGTTTGAGTTTGAGTTTGAAGCAAATGAAACCCCGTCGATTGTAATGAAAATCCGGGTCACTCAGCGGGCGATGAAGAGAGCTATGCTCGGAGTATCCCTGCGAGATCGAATCAGAAATGAGGAGATCTGTAAGAGAACCAACGTCACTGACATAGCTCAGCGAGTCGCCAAACTGAAATTGAAACGGGCGGGACACATATTTCGAAGAGCTGATAGTTTTGGAGTCCCAAGGTGCTTGAGTGGCCACCCTGCACCGGGAAGTGCAATGTTGGCAGACTTCCAACTAGATGGACCGTCGACATCAAACTGCTAGATGCAGACGGCGCAAGACCGAAGCCTGTAGAAGTCCATCGATAGACCTTCGTTCGACCCAACACTGGACGTCTATAGGTGTTGCGGCGCGTCGACTTAAGCGTCGTATACACGACAACGCCCGGGAACTTGTCCCGCAAAAGTTGACCGGACGCGGAGTTAGCGAGGCAGAGTAAGGCCCGCCGCCGTTTTGCACTGGTAGTTTGCACTGGTAGGCGTCCCGTCCCGTGCACCCCTGTCGTGCACCTCTACCGCGACAGGTAGACTAGTTTGTATAGAGGAAGAGAAGTACATTTGAAAATAAAAGAATAGTTTTCAATTGCAGTGCTCTGGGTTGACTGACTGGCGATCGTTCTTTCCTTCACTATTTAAACAAAACTCTCGTGGGAGTACTCTAATATTCTCACGATCGCCAGTGAATAAGCCCTTTGTAAGTCTTTATTTTAACGTATTTATAACACCTCATAATTTTAAAACAACTTATTACTTTAACAAATGTTAAAAACTGCTAAGGGCACATTTAAATTTATTACATTAGCAGTTGAGACTCGGCGCCAAAAAAATCTGTGCGTGAGACCTTCATAAGTGTTCTCGATCACACAGTGAGACTTTTTATTCCAGTCACCGCACTTGACGCACCCATAAATTTCAGTGTACCTTATACAAATTAAAAGCACACAATCGTTCTTTATTCTAAATTTTCAACCGACTTCAAAAAGGAACGAGGTTACAAGCAATAATCTTAATCCTAGTCGCCGACAATAGGTTGATAAAGAAGAAGAATAAATGAAACTCATCTTGATTCGGGGAAAATATGTGTGTCATAGATTTAATAGCCCAACGGTTAAAGGTGCGGAACTGCGGACTGAAAACTGAAAGGTCGACGATACAATCCGCACCGCTTCACTACTATCGAACAATATAAGAAAAGCTTGACGCTTTTTTGGAGGGCAGAGAAGGCTTTGAAGGCTGCCTCGAGGACGCCGAACTTCAAGTTCGCTCCTTCGCATGTTCGCGCGCCACGTCCACATTGTTACCGATTTGCCTGTGTTGTTCCTTGCGTGGCGCTTCAGAGGCGCGTTTCCGGCGCGTGCGGACACTCGCTGCCGCGCACCGCACGCGACACGCGCTGCGCTCTCGAGCTTCAACACAGGCAGAACAAAGCCGTCTCTATCTTCGCGGCGCTTCAGAGGCGCGTTTCCGGCGCGTGCGGCCACTCGCTGCCGCGCGCCGCACGCGACACGCGCTGCGCTCTCGAGCTTCAACACAGGCAGAACAAAGCCGTCTCTATCTTCGCGGCGCTTCAGAGGCGCGTTCCCGGCGCGTGCGGACCCTCGCTGCCGCGCGCCGCACGCGACACGCGCTGCGCTCTCGAGCTTCAACACGGGCAGAACAAAGCCGTCTCTATCTTCGCGGCGCTTCAGAGGCGCGTTTCCGGCGCGTGCGGACCCTCGCTGCCGCGCGCCGCACGCGACACGCGCTGCGCTCTCGAGCTTCAACACAGGCAGAACAAAGCCGTCTCTATCTTCGCGGCACTTCTTTACACTGAAGTGGTGTTGTGCAAATTGTGACGAGATATTAAAGGCCCTGCTCTAGTACCGCGATCTCTACATTTTATGAGCGCCGAATGATGTAGAACCACTCGGATAAGTACATTTGGCAATAGACAGCGAGGCTGTAAAACTCCAAAATGAGTCTACATGTTCATTTTATTATATTTGTAGAGTGTGGACTTGTCGTACAGCCACGGGTTGGCTTACATGAAATAAATTATTTTGAATTAGTGACACAACTGCGTCTAACTGATTCAAAAAATTCAACGCAAGCAGCGAATTTGATAATAATCGAAAAGAGTTAGTCTCTTTTCATTTCCGATTCCTACCCAAGATAAGAGATTAAAATTAGCAAATGCTCGTACTAGGTATAATTACCAGGATTGCCATCTTTAAAACTAACCGAGGTGCAGAGAAAAGTGAGTGGCAAAGGGTGACCGATGACTCTGACCAGCGCGACCGACCGGCGACCGACCGGCGAGTGCAGTCGCCGCGGGGTCGATTGAATATCGTTCATCGTCACGTTATATCAAACGTCAGAAACATTAGGGGCTGGCGACAAAAACCCTTAATTATCTTGAAGACTTCATTTCGGCGGAAGAAGTAATTAGGCGGCCCTCACCCCCCGCCCCCATCCCCCGTTGAACGACAGGCGATGCAAAAAAGCTAACGACAGAGTGTGGCGCGGTGACTGACTGCAGGCAGCAGCCGACGCGGGCTACACACAGTGATAATAAACAGGTGCTGGAGTGATGACCTTGAACCATAAATCACAATGTTAGCAGAACAGGCCAGACCAACCCACCAAACCAACCAAATATACTTTCCCCGTCCATCTGACCACATGTCAGAGTTTAACATCTGTAATAATAAACATTTCTACGCAACTAGGTATACCTAGTTCTTAAATTCTGACCACCGCGACTTATCAACAACCGCGGGTGCACATGTTCCTTTTGTATATCTCTATTTTTATGGATTCATCATCATCATTATCAATCCATCATCAGCTAACTACTGAGCGAGGTCTCTTCTCAGAGAAGGGTGGTGGCCACAGTCCACCACGCTGGCCTAATGCGAATTGACGGACTTCACACACCTTCAAGAACATTATGGAGATCTCTCAGGTGTGCAGGTTTCCTCACGATGTTTTCCTTCACCGTTGAAGCATGTGATATTTAATTTCTTAAATGCACTTAACTTCGAAAATTCAGAGGTCCGACCCCCGGAATAGGAGACCACAGCCGTAACCACTAGGCTATCACTGCTTATGGATGCTTTATGCTTTTATGGATTACTGAAAACTTTTTATTATTATTAAAGAAAGCTGCTAAGGAGAACTCCTCTCAAGCAGTAATACGTAATCTTGTTCAGTTAACCTGTTATAATGTGCCTGTTGTGTTGGAAATACAATTTTGGAGGGAGGCTTGCGAATTGCCAGGATATTTGAAACTCTGTTTTCTCTGCCAGTGCACGGCAGGAGAGATCACCGCGGATGGTCGTCTCACGTCCCTGGAAGTAACCTCATTCCGACTCATCAGTGTCGCGTCGCGTCCCATACAAACCCAGCTGTTACGACTCGCAGATCGGATTCTCATCCTTTGACGATCAATTTAAATGTTTAAGCATTACTCAAAAAACATTATTGCATTTGGGTATTTAACTAATAATAATTATTCAATTAGCTGTACTTCACAAGAATTTTCATTAGTTTTATTTTATTCGTTTTTTAACTCGGGAAAGAGGCGCCATTGTACTTTTTTTTAAAGAGAGCCGAACTTGACTATTATATTTTCCTCTCCCCTTGGAAGCGGAAAGCTCGTGCGGGTGTACAGGCTAGTGCGGGTACGGCAATAGTGCAACGGGTGGGGGTCGCTGCTGCTGCCTTCCAGTTTTCAGTCCGCACCCGAACCGTCGGGCGGTTGAGGCTCCACAGCCCGACCGGACCAGTCGTACGGGATTCAGCGCGACGAGGAAGTGAACCGACGCCGCCGAGACAATTTCTTCCTATCGGAACCACAATGTTACCCTCCCCCTGCCCGCGCCCTCCCCGCGCCCTCCCCCCGCACCGCTCGCCGCCGCGCCGTCTCGCACGTTGCAGCCGATCGGGAATATTTTTATAAAATTATGGATTGCGCCGATAACGGATCGCAGCGGATATGGGATGCGGCAGACGCGGGCTCTCCGCGGGGCGCCGGGGGTCGGTGTGAGACACGCTCTGAGCTGAAGCGCTACGCTTCCCTTTATTGTACCACCGGGTGACTCCAGCTCCTGTACCAAGTTTGGATTTCGATCCATCAGTGTAGACTTCTATTGTATTTTGAAATGCTTTTTGAAAAAAAGTTAGTGGTTGGCTTATAAACAGGAACTAAGGTCTAAATGGAACTTTGAATTTCCACTTTAATATTTATTTTATATTCAGCTATCGGCGCTGATAGCCTATCGGCGGTGATAGCCTAGTGGTTAGGACTGTGGTCTCCTATTCGGGGGGTCGCAGGTTCGATCCCGGGTACGCACCTCTGATTTTTCGGAGTCAAGTGCGTTTAAGCAATTTAATATCACTTGCTTCAACGGTGAAGGAAAACATCGTGAGGAAACCTGCACACCTGAGAGTTCTTTATAATGTTCTTGAAGGTGTGTCAAGTCCGCCAATTCGCATTGGGCCAGCGTGGTGGACTATGGCCTAAAACCCTTCTCTGAGAGGAGACCTGCGCTCAGTAGTGAGCCGTTGATGGGTTGCTAATGATGATGATGATGATGATTCAGCTAGAGGCAAACCAAACAGATAACAATAATAATTTTTATCCTAAAGTTTTAATTAATTACATTTCAATCTTATTGCAATACTACAGAGACGCAAAGCAAAAAATAAAATAGCCTTTAAAAACAAACAGATAGGGATGGGATCGATCTCTTGAAAATGGGGATGCATTGATAACGTTATGTCAGAGAAACTTCGTTTGCCACGGAATGAAAATATTTATTTGTTAAGATCTTTAAACATAATCTGTGAAATTATTTTCAGCAGGTCTTATTTATTCAGACTTGAGAAATCACGTTTACTTGTTTAACCAAAGGAGGTTGTATTTTCGGTACAAAAAAAATTTTGGAATGAAGTTCCTTATCGCACGGTACGGACTTGGCGGATGGGAGCTAGGCAAAAAAGTGTAAGAATTTTCCGTCACGAATCCCTTTCTAACATTATTAGAAGATAATATTTTCATAATATGTCATAGGTGCGCGCTTATTTATTACGAGATGGTTCTAACATGTGGCGAGAGACGGCGTTGATTCTAAAAGGTAATGTTTACATTATTAGAAGATAATTTTCATAATTTTGTTTAAATAGGTATCATAATTATAATTTAGCAAAAGGAGTTTCGTTCCACGATACTCACGCATTTTTATTTATTTAATTACATTTGAAAAATTATAAAATTTTCACTCTGCTATTGTTACAAGAATTTAATTCGTTTGAATAGTGTTCGTAACCAGTGTTTTCAGTTAAATTGAATAAAAAATTCGCTAAGTGTTTCGGTATCAGTATCAATAACGGGTATATTTTTTTTATAAATAACTTTAAGTATCGTTACAGTAGGGTATCTCTAGTCGAGAAGACGGTACAATATAATATGTCCTATGCAGTTTGCAGCTACGCCGAGCACGAGCGCAGTGGGCCGCGCGCGCGGCGGAGTGCGCGCGGCGGGCGGGAGCGCAGGGCGGGCGGGAGCGCAGGGCGGGCGGGAGCGCAGGGCGGGCGGCGCGCGCCGCAGTCGCTGAGCAGCCGCGCGACTCTCCGCCCGTGGCCCGACTCGCGCAGCTCGGCGCTGCCATGCTGTGAGCGGCGCGGCGCTGGAGCCGCAGTGCTGAGCGGCCGCCCGACCCCTCGCGACGCGACGCCGTGCGGAGTGCGGACAGTGACCCGTGCAGTGCGCCGCCGCCCGAACAGTGCAGTGCGCGAACAGTGCCGCGGCCGCCGCCATGCCGCTGTGAGAGCGCGCCGCGCGCTACTGACCGGGACAGGGTTCGTATCGGCGCCGAGTGCAGTGTGCACCGCGAGCCGACAGACTCACGCCGGAACTAACTGTCACGAGTCTGCTGCGATTTGAATTACACGGCCATGAGGGATCTCGGAGAGCCTTGTTGACTTCCTGTTGACAAAACGATATATTGGTATTAATAACATGATAACTGCATCACTCCACACCACATTGTGACGATCTGCCGCTCGTACACCGTCACAGGTTCTCACGCTACGAGGAATGGCCTCTTACATTAATCGCATTTATAATCTACATGCAAGGGTTGCTATTTCTATTCAAACAAGAAATTCTGACAGTTATTGTAAACTGATTAAAGCGACAAATTATTATTGCTAGAATCTATTGGGCACCTCCGCACCTACTACCATCGTTGAGAAAAGGCATTGTGCCCAAAATGATTTCATAAAAATTTTTACCGTTTACGGTCACATTGTGCATTAAATTTTGTAAGAATATCTCGAGCACGAAATACAGTATGGGAAGAGTTTTTTAAAAAAGTTCCAAAAACACTTTCCACGATGTGTACATTATTTTGTCGTGTATCGAGATCTAGACAACAAAATAATCATTACTTAGAGAGTACGATGAGTCGAAAGTCGAAACATTTTAATTATCAAAACAATCGCTAACCATCGTCACGCATCACGTTTCCACAAAATTACCACAAACGTTGACGAATGACGATGATAATATTATAGATTTTAAATTATCGACGGTGGTAGTTGGTTATATTTTAGGGTTAGATAAAACGTGTCTATAATAATGAATAAAATCAATCCACGTTTTGAAATTGCATTCCATTTAACCAATTGGTAAGCTCTTGAGCCTTCACTACGTATTATTTGAATTAAATATTCGCCTTTGAATTAGATAGAATACGAAAAAGTGACGTACATTTTAAATAATATAAATGCTTGTTTCCGAGTCGACAATATAACAAGAATAGAAGAAACTTGCCAATGCATTAATTACTTACTATAACATCCAAAAATTTCTACTCAATTATTATTCAATGATCACAGTAAAACTTATACAAATTACAATGACGTAAACATTAAGGGACGCAGCATCGCGTATTTGTTCAATAAGTATACATACTATACACTCTAGGACCAGCAGTTAGGTGGACGGTTGGCCCATCCCGCCCGCGCGGCCAAACAATTGATATTTTGCTGTGTGACTGACGCTGTGAGTGAATCTTTGTGAGCTGAGAGCTAGCAGCCACTTCAGATAACAGAGTTATATTCCTTTACTTGCATTATATTCCTTTTACTTGCAACACTAATTGCTTGTCCTCACAAATGCTAGCCTTTTATAAAAAAAACTAAGTTGTGAATTGAAATCGGTATAAAATAAAATAATAATTACTGTTTAAATTTTTAAAAAGCACGTTTATTTAACTTGTAATCTTGAAACATAAGTTCTTGGTTAATCAACTTCTTCCGACTTCCGCTAATTTTGATGTGTCTGTATTTGACCTTTGACAGCGTGGGACAGTATCGTATACGCCATTTTGAAGGATTAGCATAAATACAGTTAATTGAACGTAACGCGAGGAGTCTCGTTTTTATCTCTGACTTATTTCAACTAGTAGATGCTCCTGCATCTAAGTCGTTAAATTAGATTGAGAGTTGTGGTAGCAACCATAACCTAATCAAGTAGATATTGCCTGTTTTCACGTGTAATCCATTAATTAATATTCAGAAAACTTTTGGTAACAACCCTCACGTTCAGATGGTGGTTTGTATATCGTGTTGTAGTTAAATTGACTAGCGGAGTGGAAAGGAAACCGTTACTGGGGATGGTGGAGACGGTTTAGGAAGGGCTTCAACGTTTTAAGAGAATATATTATCTTAAGACGTGATTAGTTCACTGAGTAATATGAGTTATTAGTGTGAAAGTACAGTGTTTGAATCTTTAGACTAGCGAAACTTTATCACACTTTTCATAAAGAAATGAATGTAGATTCCTAAATGAAATTAAAGCAAAAATATACAGTTACTTAAAAAGCCAATGCGCACATAACACTAGAAATAAGTTACAAACTTAAAATTTAATTATCGTAAAATATAAAACGCATTCAACTAAAATATATTTGTAACAAATTCTTTCAACGAATTCAACGATTACAGGGTGGAGCGGAGCATGAGCATTGTACATAATTTTCGTCTTGCTCGTGTTAATTTTCAGGCCCACCTGTTGAGGAACCCTACTGAGATCGTTGAGCATTGTATTGAGGTCTCTTAGAGTCTCTGCCATGACTATTATGTCATCGGCAAATCGCAGGTGAATGATGTACTCCCCGTTTATGTTGATGCCATGTCCAATCCAGAAGCTTAAAACGTATAAATTGTTAACTGCTAATTCCAAGTACTGTACTGTAACGACTGTAAAGAGTAAAGTAAACTGTAAAGAGTTTTCAATTCCACATGACGGGAATTTTAGTGCTACCAGCTCCCGGACCAAATAATTGATTCAAACCTATTTTTGAATAATTTTACTTTGATAGTAGATGAGTAGCCAGGTCTATGTAATTTTAATATCTTTATGCCAACCCACAAGTTGAACAGTACGCGAACATAATCAACGACGTCAACAGTACTATAGAGCACTATTTTCTTATCAGCTTTGAGTACAGTTTTATGTAGGTGGAGGCGCCACCGCCAATTAGAAAGTCAACATTTTAGGGTCGACACACAGTTGATTCTGGTGGTTCCAAATTTCACCACATGTGGACATATTGGCTTGTCAGAGTTTTCTGCTGAATCTACTTTCCGAAACGGTGGTAGAGCCATGACGTATAGAGCCACAGGTTGGCGTGAAATAGATAATTAATTTGCTTATTTATCGTTAACTTTCTTTGTAGGGGTTTATTGTTAATATAAAAAAACTATGCTAGTTAGAGCGTTGGTTTTATTTTTCCTGTAAAATATACATAAACCTCTATTGAACATAATTATTTCAGATTTTTCGATTGGTAAATTTACGGAGTTAAGGGGGGAACGGTATTTTTTTCGACATTTTGGCCGATTAATCAAAAACATATATATAGAAATAAATAAAAAACTGTTTTAGAATGCACAAGTAAAGGCCTTTCATATGATACCCCACTCGGTATAGTTATTTTACTTTGAAATTTCAAACCCCGATTTTCCCCCTTTTTTAATAAAACTAAAAATAATTTTCGATTTTTCTTTATTCCAATGATGTTGGGCCACTATTATACACAACTTTGCCAAATTTCATGTCGATAGCTTTAATAGTTACTGAAATAATCGACTGTGACAGACGGACGGACGGACGGACGGACGGAGAAAGTCTCACCATAAGGGTTCCATTTTTACCATTTTGGTACGGAACCCTAATGATACACTGCTTCTACGAATGCCCAAGCCGCCATAACGCCCGCGCCCGGGAGTGAAGATTGTGTCTATCTAAAGGACAAATTAGAATTGTAGAAAGCGTGCTTCTAGTTTTATTATCATTTATATCCTTACTATGCTTACTAATATTATAAATGCAAAAGTGTGTTTGTTTGTTAGTTTTTCCTACAATCACGCCGCAACAGAGCAACGGATTGACGTGATTTTTGCACGGGTATAGTTGACCTGGAGAGTGATATAGGCTACTTTTTATCCCGGAAAATCAAAGAGTTCGCACGGGATGTTTTAAAACTAAATCCACGCGAACTTGCGGGCATCATAAATAGTCATTCAGTAAAGGTCAAATTCCATAGAGGACAACTACGTAGAAAGTTGTAATTGGAACCAAAAGAAAACACTTTCAAATAAAAGAGAAAATTTTTGGAAAAGGTATTCTGAAACTTGATTTTTGGTCGTTTGATCTATAATAAAAAGTGGAGTACAGTTGATTAAAATGGTTGGGCCAAGTAGACGAAGCAGATTAGACAGACTGTTTTTCTGTTCATTAGTTTTTCTCTAGAACTAATTTTCAATTACCGAAATGAGTTGAAATCATTATATTTTGAAGGACGACGCAACGCAAATATATACCTACGTTTTCTAAATTTTTTTTATGCCTCAGAGGTGCATGTACTACGATGGGCTTGCTTATATTATATCCGAATTTGAATAATTTAGAAATGTCTAGGTCTAAAAGATATTGAGCGATAAGCTAGTAACATAATTAGTTTATGGCGGTAATATTGCCGGTCGGTTTAACAAATGGTTTTTATTTGTTCAAAGTTAGCGTTGGATTCTGGATAAAGAAGACTCTTAAAAATAACATTATAAGTTTCAAAGCTTTTTCCGATAGAGTCGCGTCATTAGAGATCCAGACCACTGAAAATCAAGGTTGGTCTATCATTCAAGTGTATGCCCCTACTGAAATTTGTGATAATGATGAAATCGAAAGTTTCTATATGTCTGTAGAGGCAGCTCTAGATTATGTAAAGTCTAAGAGCTTAATTATATTAGGAGACTTTAATGCACAAATTGGCCAAATACAGAAGGGTGAAGAAAGTGTATTCGGAAAATATTCATGTGGAAAAAGGAGTGCGCGAGGCCAAAAATTAGTAGAGTTCGCATTAGAACACAATCTAAGGATCCTAAATAGTGTATATAAACGCAAAGCATATAAAAAATGGACTTGGCGGTCCCCAGATGGGAAGTACTTCAATGAAATTGACTATATTCTCACAAATCAGTCCAATCAAGTACTAAATTTTGATATAGTAAATAATCTCAATTTCAATACTGACCACCGGATGATTAGATGCAAAATAAAAATAAAATTGAAGAAAACTAGGAGATTTATAAAGTCCGGTAAATACGCTACCAATCTACCGAAAATATCAGAAGAGTGTGAAAAATTTTGGGAAAATAGACTGATAGAGTCACTTACAGTAACTGAAAATATACAAGAGCAGTATAATAATATGATGGATGAAGTAAAACTACTTCTAAAAGAGTTACCAAAAGAGATAAAAAGAAACAATAAATATACAAACCAAGAAACCATGAACCTCTTACAAGAACGGAAAGCATTATATACAGAAAAAAGAACGAAAGAAATAAGATTTAAAATAACCCAAATAAGCAAAAGAATAAACAGGAATATCTTACAAGAAAGAAAAAGGCGAAGACAACAAACATTTGAGCATTTTATATCAAAAACAGGAGCGGTACGAAAAGCATTCAAGGAACTTAGTAACAAGTTTGAGTGGGCTGCCAACCTAAAAAATAGGAGTGGGAATATACTGTCGAGGCGGCCAGATATAATAAATGAGGCAACGACATTTTATAGAAGCTTATATACGGCCAGTCAGGATATACCTGCAAGCTCACACTCCATCATCTACGTGCCTGAAGGTTCTCACATACCACCTATAACTTATTCCGAAATTGAACATGCCATTAAATCCCAAAAGAAGGGAAAAACTCCTGGGAACGATCAGATCACCAACGAAGTATTAAAATCCTTTCTAAAAGCATTACGGGAGCCACTACATGTTTTATTTAACAGAATATTGGACGCAGAATTGACGCCAGAGCAGTGGTCTGACTCGATTATAACACTTTTGCATAAGAAGGGCGACAGAGGTGACTTGGGCAATTATAGACCAATTAGCCTCATGTCCAATATTTACAAAATTTTCGCAAAAATATTACTTAACAGACTGTCAAAGACTTTAGACGAACACCAACCACGCGAGCAGGCCGGATTTAGAAAACGATTCTCTACTATTTACCACATTCAGGTAGTAACACAACTAATAGAGAAAGCAAACGAATACGGCATAGCGCTATACATGTGTTTTATAGATTATACAAAAGCATTTGACTCTATACACCATAATGTGATATGGTCATCACTTTCAGAGCAAGGTATCCATCCAAAATACATTAACCTTATCAAAAGCGTCTACTCAAAATGCAGAGCAAAAATAAGACTAGAAAAGGATGGTCCTGAGTTCCCCATAGGTAGAGGCGTGAGGCAAGGTGACCCGGCATCACCTAAAATCTTTACAGCAGTCCTTGAAGCCATTTTCAGGAATCTAGAGTGGGAAAATAAAGGTCTAAAGATTGACGGTGAATATCTGAGTCACTTGCGCTTCGCAGACGATATCGTAGTGTTTGCAGAAAATGCTTCGGATCTTGGCAGCATGGTAGAGGAACTGGCACGGGAGAGTAAAAAAGCTGGTTTATTTTTGAACATCTCTAAAACCAAAATTTTAACAAACGCCGAAAAGAAAGAGATAAGAGTAGGATGTGAAAATATAGAGTATGTGAAAGAATATGTGTATCTAGGCCAGTCCGTCTCTTTTGAAAACTGTACTGAGAAGGAAATACATAGAAGAATCGCCATGGCGTGGAGAAAGTTTTGGAGTTTTAAGGAGGTAATGAAAAGCAGCGAGATCGATATAAAAATAAAAAAGAAGTTGTACGAAGTTGCAATATTGCCATGTCTGACATATGGATGTCAGACATGGTCACTAAGGAAGCAAGAAGAAGAAAAATTAGCTATCTGCCAGAGGAAGATGGAGAGAAGCATGCTCGGTGTTAGGCTGAAAGACAGAATAAGTAACAAAAACATTCGTAAGAGAACTAAACTGATGGACATAAGGAAAAGAATTAGGACATTAAAATGGAAGTGGGCTGGACACGTTTGTAGATTAGACAATATGAGATGGACGAAAAGAGTTACCGAATGGATACCAAGAGGAAGGAAAAGGAAAAGAGGCCGCCAAAAGAAGAGGTGGCGGGATATATTTTTGGAAAAATGCGGGCCAGACTGGATGCGACAGGCTAGAGACAGGAAGCTCTGGAAAGATTTGGGGGAGGCCTACGCCGTAGAGGCGACTTATACGTGAAATACGATATTTTTTAATTAATTATTTTCGCTAATTTACATATTATTAATTATTGACATAGAATTGTATTTTAATGTATATTTGACCTGATTATTTTACTATTTTACTTTTAATTAATGTATAATATATTTGACCTGATTATTTTATTATTTTAAATATTGACATAAATGATGTAATTTGTAATATTAATTTAATAAATCTTTATTTTATCAAATTATGAAAGTTAAAAGATTATATAAATTAAATTAAAGAATAATGTATGGGTCGGTTAGAAAATCTTCAAAATGAAAAACTACGCATTTTCGTTTACTTTACATTTATCTAAATATATAAAGGCAAAGGTGACTGACTGACTTACTGACTGACTGACTGGTCTATCAACGCACAGCTCTAACCACTGGACGGATCGGGCTGAAATTTTGCACACAGATAGTTATTATGACGTAGACGTCCGCTAAGAAAGGATTTTTGAAAATTCCAACCCCAAGAGGGTTAAATGGGGGTTGAAAGTTTTATATAAAAGTCCGTCATTTATCAAATTATTTTTCATGTAATATCCATGAAACTTTAAATTTTGGGCTTTCGATAAAAAAATAAGAAATACGTGTTTCGCAAATTTTGAAAATTCCACCGCCAAAGATTTCAAATAGAGGGTGAAAATTTGTATAAAAGTCCAGATTTTTAAGTTAATTTTCAAGTAATATCCATCAAACTTGGTACTTTAGCTTTCATCTAAATATATAAAAGGCAATCTAAATATATAAAAGGCAAAGGTGACTGACTGACTGACTGACTGACTGGTCTATCAACGCACAGCTCTAACCACTGGACGGATCTGGCTGAAATTTTGCACACAGATTATGACGTAGACGTCCGCTAAGAAAGGATTTTTGAAAATTCCAACCCCAAGAGGGTTAAATGGGGGTTGAAAGTTTGTATAACAGTCCGTCATTTATCAAATTATTTTTCATGTAATATCCATGAAACTTTAATTTTTGGGCTTTCGATAAAAAAATAAGAAATATGTGTTTCGCAAATTTTGAAAATTCCACCCCCAAAGATTTCAAATAGGGGGTGAAAATTTGTATAAAAGTCCAGATTTTTAAGTTAATTTTCAAGTAATATCCATCAAACTTGGTACTTTAGCTTTCATCTAAATATATAAAAGGCAAAGGTGACTGACTGACTGACTGACTGGTCTATCAACGCACAGCTCTAACCACTGGACGGATCGGGCTGAAATTTTGCACACAGATAGTTATTATGACGTAGACGTCCGCTAAGAAAGGATTTTTGCAAATTCCAACCCCAAGAGGGTTAAATGGGGGTTGAAATTTTTATATAAAAGTCCGTCATTTATCAAATTATTTTTCATGTAATATCCATGAAACTTTAATTTTTGGGCTTTCGATAAAAAAATAAGAAATACGTGTTTCGCAAATTTTGAAAATTCCACCCCCAAAGATTTCAAATAGGGGGTGAAAATTTGTATAAAAGTCCAGATTTTAAGTTAATTTTCAAGTAATATCCATCAAACTTGGTACTTTAGCTTTCATCTAAATATATAAAAGGCAAAGGTGACTGACTGACTGACTGACTGACTGGTCTATCAACGCACAGCTCTAACCATTGGACGGATCGGGCTGAAATTTTGCACACAGATAGTTAGTATGACGTAGACGTCCGCTAAGAAAGGATTTTTGAAAATTCCAACCCCAAGAGGGTTAAATGGGGGTTGAAAGTTTTATATAAAAGTCCGTCATTTATCAAATTATTTTTCATGTAATATCCATGAAACTTTAATTTTTGGGCTTTCGATAAAAAAATAAGAAATACGTGTTTCGCAAATTTTGAAAATTCCACCCCCAAAGATTTCAAATAGGGGTGAAAATTTGTATAAATGTCCAGATTTTTAAGTTAATTTTCAAGTAATATCCATCAAACTTGGTACTTTAGCTTTCATCTAAATATATAAAAGGCAAAGGTGACTGACTGACTGACTGACTGGTCTATCAACGCACAGCTCTAACCACTGGACGGATCGGGCTGAAATTTTGCACACAGATAGTTAGTATGACGTAGACGTCCGCTAAGAAAGGATTTTTGAAAATTCCAACCCCAAGAGGGTTAAATGGGGGTTGAAAGTTTTATATAAAAGTCCGTCATTTATCAAATTATTTTTCATGTAATATCCATGAAACTTTAATTTTTGGGCTTTCGATAAAATAATAAGAAATACGTGTTTCGCAAATTTTGAAAATTCCACCCCCAAAGATTTCAAATAGGGGGTGAAAATTTGTATAAAAGTCCAGATTTTTAAGTTAATTTTCAAGTAATATCCATCAAACTTGGTACTTTAGCTTTCATCTAAATATATAAAAGGCAAAGGTGGCTGACTGACTGACTGACTGACTGGTCTATCAACGCACAGCTCTAACCATTGGACGGATCGGGCTGAAATTTTGCACACAGATAGTTAGTATGACGTAGACGTCCGCTAAGAAAGGATTTTTGAAAATTCCAACCCCAAGAGGGTTAAATGGGGGTTGAAAGTTTTATATAAAAGTCCGTCATTTATCAAATTATTTTTCATGTAATATCCATGAAACTTTAATTTTTGGGCTTTCGATAAAAAAATAAGAAATACGTGTTTCGCAAATTTTGAAAATTCCACCCCCAAAGATTTCAAATAGGGGTGAAAATTTGTATTAATGTCCAGATTTTTAAGTTAATTTTCAAGTAATATCCATCAAACTTGGTACTTTAGCTTTCATCTAAATATATAAAAGGCAAAGGTGACTGACTGACTGACTGACTGGTCTATCAACGCACAGCTCTAACCACTGGACGGATCGGGCTGAAATTTTGCACACAGATAGTTAGTATGACGTAGACGTCCGCTAAGAAAGGATTTTTGAAAATTCCAACCCCAAGAGGGTTAAATGGGGGTTGAAAATTTTATATAAAAGTCCGTCATTTATCAAATTATTTTTCATGTAATATCCATGAAACTTTAATTTTAGGGCTTTCGATAAAAAAATAAGAAATACGTGTTTCGCAAATTTTGAAAATTCCACCCCCAAAGATTTCAAATAGGGGTGAAAATTTGTATAAATGTCCAGATTTTTAAGTTAATTTTCAAGTAATATCCATCAAACTTGGTACTTTAGCTTTCATCTAAATATATAAAAGGCAAAGGTGACTGACTGACTGACTGACTGGTCTATCAACGCACAGCTCTAACCACTGGACGGATCGGGCTGAAATTTTGCACACAGATAGTTATTATGACGTAGACGTCCGCTAAGAAAGGATTTTTGAAAATTCCAACCCCAAGAGAGTTAAATGGTGGTTGAAAGTTTGTATAAAAGTCCGTCATTTATCAAATTATTTTTAATGTAATATCCATGAAACTTTAATTTTTGGGCTTTCGATAAAAAAATAAGAAATACGTGTTTCGCAAATTTTGAAAATTCCACCCCCAAAGATTTCAAATAGGGGGTGAAAATTTGTATTAAAGTCCAGATTTTTAAGTTAATTTTCAAGTAATATCCATCAAACTTGGTACTTTAGCTTTCATCTAAATATATAAAAGGCAAAGGTGACTGACTGACTGACTGACTGACTGACTGGTCTATCAACGCACAGCTCTAACCACTGGACGGATCTGGCTGAAATTTTGCACACAGATAGTTATTATGACGTAGACGTCCGCTAAGAAAGGATTTTTGCAAATTCCAACCCCAAGAGGGTTAAATGGGGGTTGAAAGTTTTATATAAAAGTCCGTCATTTATCAAATTATTTTTCATGTAATATCCATGAAACTTTAATTTTTGGGCTTTCGATAAAAAAATAAGAAATACGTGTTTCGCAAATTTTGAAAATTCCACCCCCAAAGATTTCAAATAGGGGTGAAAATTTGTATAAATGTCCAGATTTTTAAGTTAATTTTCAAGTAATATCCATCAAACTTGGTACTTTAGCTTTCATCTAAATATATAAAAGGCAAAGGTGACTGACTGACTGACTGACTGGTCTATCAACGCACAGCTCTAACCACTGGACGGATCGGGCTGAAATTTTGCACACAGATAGTTAGTATGACGTAGACGTCCGCTAAGAAAGGATTTTTGAAAATTCCAACCCCAAGAGGGTTAAATGGGGGTTGAAAGTTTTATATAAAAGTCCGTCATTTATCAAATTATTTTTCATGTAATATCCATGAAACTTTAATTTTTGGGCTTTCGATAAAAAAATAAGAAATACGTGTTTCGCAAATTTTGAAAATTCCACCCCCAAAGATTTCAAATAGGGGTGAAAATTTGTATAAATGTCCAGATTTTTAAGTTAATTTTCAAGTAATATCCATCAAACTTGGTACTTTAGCTTTCATCTAAATATATAAAAGGCAAAGGTGACTGACTGACTGACTGACTGGTCTATCAACGCACAGCTCTAACCACTGGACGGATCGGGCTGAAATTTTGCACACAGATAGTTAGTATGACGTAGACGTCCGCTAAGAAAGGATTTTTGAAAATTCCAACCCCAAGAGGGTTAAATGGGGGTTGAAAGTTTTATATAAAAGTCCGTCATTTATCAAATTATTTTTCATGTAATATCCATGAAACTTTAATTTTTGGGCTTTCGATAAAAAAATAAGAAATACGTGTTTCGCAAATTTTGAAAATTCCACCCCCAAAGATTTCAAATAGGGGTGAAAATTTGTATAAATGTCCAGATTTTTAAGTTAATTTTCAAGTAATATCCATCAAACTTGGTACTTTAGCTTTCATCTAAATATATAAAAGGCAAAGGTGACTGACTGACTGACTGACTGGTCTATCAACGCACAGCTCTAACCACTGGACGGATCGGGCTGAAATTTTGCACACAGATAGTTATTATGACGTAGACGTCCGCTAAGAAAGGATTTTTGAAAATTCCAACCCCAAGAGAGTTAAATGGTGGTTGAAAGTTTGTATAAAAGTCCGTCATTTATCAAATTATTTTTCATGTAATATCCATGAAACTTTAATTTTTGGGCTTTCGATAAAAAAATAAGAAATACGTGTTTCGCAAATTTTGAAAATTCCACCCCCAAAGATTTCAAATAGGGGGTGAAAATTTGTATTAAAGTCCAGATTTTTAAGTTAATTTTCAAGTAATATCCATCAAACTTGGTACTTTAGCTTTCATCTAAATATATAAAAGGCAAAGGTGACTGACTGACTGACTGACTGACTGACTGGTCTATCAACGCACAGCTCTAACCACTGGACGGATCTGGCTGAAATTTTGCACACAGATAGTTATTATGACGTAGACGTCCGCTAAGAAAGGATTTTTGCAAATTCCAACCCCAAGAGGGTTAAATGGGGGTTGAAAGTTTTATATAAAAGTCCGTCATTTATCAAATTATTTTTCATGTAATATCCATGAAACTTTAATTTTTGGGCTTTCGATAAAAAAATAAGAAATACGTGTTTCGCAAATTTTGAAAATTCCACCCCCAAAGATTTCAAATAGGGGTGAAAATTTGTATAAATGTCCAGATTTTTAAGTTAATTTTCAAGTAATATCCATCAAACTTGGTACTTTAGCTTTCATCTAAATATATAAAAGGCAAAGGTGACTGACTGACTGACTGACTGGTCTATCAACGCACAGCTCTAACCACTGGACGGATCGGGCTGAAATTTTGCACACAGATAGTTAGTATGACGTAGACGTCCGCTAAGAAAGGATTTTTGAAAATTCCAACCCCAAGAGGGTTAAATGGGGGTTGAAAGTTTTATATAAAAGTCCGTCATTTATCAAATTATTTTTCATGTAATATCCATGAAACTTTAATTTTTGGGCTTTCGATAAAAAAATAAGAAATACGTGTTTCGCAAATTTTGAAAATTCCACCCCCAAAGATTTCAAATAGGGGTGAAAATTTGTATAAATGTCCAGATTTTTAAGTTAATTTTCAAGTAATATCCATCAAACTTGGTACTTTAGCTTTCATCTAAATATATAAAAGGCAAAGGTGACTGACTGACTGACTGACTGGTCTATCAACGCACAGCTCTAACCACTGGACGGATCGGGCTGAAATTTTGCACACAGATAGTTATTATGACGTAGACGTCCGCTAAGAAAGGATTTTTGAAAATTCCAACCCCAAGAGAGTTAAATGGTGGTTGAAAGTTTGTATAAAAGTCCGTCATTTATCAAATTATTTTTCATGTAATATCCATGAAACTTTAATTTTTGGGCTTTCGATAAAAAAATAAGAAATACGTGTTTCGCAAATTTTGAAAATTCCACCCCCAAAGATTTCAAATAGGGGTGAAAATTTGTATAAATGTCCAGATTTTTAAGTTTTGGTACTTTAGCTTTCATCTAAATATATAAAAGGCAAAGGTGACTGACTGACTGACTGACTGACTGGTCTATCAACGCACAGCTCTAACCACTGGACGGATCGGGCTGAAATTTTGCACACAGATAGTTAGTATGACGTAGACGTCCGCTAAGAAAGGATTTTTGAAAATTCCAACCCCAAGAGGGTTAAATGGGGGTTGAAAGTTTTATATAAAAGTCCGTCATTTATCAAATTATTTTTCATGTAATATCCATGAAACTTTAATTTTTGGGCTTTCGATAAAAAAATAAGAAATACGTGTTTCGCAAATTTTGAAAATTCCACCCCCAAAGATTTCAAATAGGGGTGAAAATTTGTATAAATGTCCAGATTTTTAAGTTAATTTTCAAGTAATATCCATCAAACTTGGTACTTTAGCTTTCATCTAAATATATAAAAGGCAAAGGTGACTGACTGACTGACTGACTGGTCTATCAACGCACAGCTCTAACCACTGGACGGATCGGGCTGAAATTTTGCACACAGATAGTTATTATGACGTAGACGTCCGCTAAGAAAGGATTTTTGAAAATTCCAACCCCAAGAGAGTTAAATGGTGGTTGAAAGTTTGTATAAAAGTCCGTCATTTATCAAATTATTTTTCATGTAATATCCATGAAACTTTAATTTTTGGGCTTTCGATAAAAAAATAAGAAATACATGTTTCGCAAATTTTGAAAATTCCACCCCCAAAGATTTCAAATAGGGGGTGAAAATTTGTATTAAAGTCCAGATTTTTAAGTTAATTTTCAAGTAATATCCATCAAACTTGGTACTTTAGCTTTCATCTAAATATATAAAAGGCAAAGGTGACTGACTGACTGACTGACTGACTGACTGACTGGTCTATCAACGCACAGCTCTAACCACTGGACGGATCTGGCTGAAATTTTGCACACAGATAGTTATTATGACGTAGACGTCCGCTAAGAAAGGATTTTTGCAAATTCCAACCCCAAGAGGGTTAAATGGGGGTTGAAAGTTTTATATAAAAGTCCGTCATTTATCAAATTATTTTTCATGTAATATCCATGAAACTTTAATTTTTGGGCTTTCGATAAAAAAATAAGAAATACGTGTTTCGCAAATTTTGAAAATTCCACCCCCAAAGATTTCAAATAGGGGTGAAAATTTGTATAAATGTCCAGATTTTTAAGTTAATTTTCAAGTAATATCCATCAAACTTGGTACTTTAGCTTTCATCTAAATATATAAAAGGCAAAGGTGACTGACTGACTGACTGACTGGTCTATCAACGCACAGCTCTAACCACTGGACGGATCGGGCTGAAATTTTGCACACAGATAGTTATTATGACGTAGACGTCCGCTAAGAAAGGATTTTTGAAAATTCCAACCCCAAGAGAGTTAAATGGTGGTTGAAAGTTTGTATAAAAGTCCGTCATTTATCAAATTATTTTTCATGTAATATCCATGAAACTTTAATTTTTGGGCTTTCGATAAAAAAATAAGAAAGACGTGTTTCGCAAATTTTGAAAATTCCACCCCCAAAGATTTCAAATAGGGGGTGAAAATTTGTATTAAAGTCCAGATTTTTAAGTTAATTTTCAAGTAATATCCATCAAACTTGGTACTTTAGCTTTCATCTAAATATATAAAAGGCAAAGGTGACTGACTGACTGACTGACTGACTGACTGGTCTATCAACGCACAGCTCTAACCACTGGACGGATCTGGCTGAAATTTTGCACACAGATAGTTATTATGACGTAGACGTCCGCTAAGAAAGGATTTTTGCAAATTCCAACCCCAAGAGGGTTAAATGGGGGTTGAAAGTTTGTATAAAAGTCCGTCATTTATCAAATTATTTTTCATGTAATATCCATGAAACTTTAATTTTTGGGCTTTCGATAAAAAAATAAGAAATATGTGTTTCGCAAATTTTGAAAATTCCACCCCCAAAGAATTCAAATAGGGGGTGATTTGTATAAAAGTCCAGATTTTTAAGTTAATTTTCAAGTAATATCCATCAAACTTGGTACTTCAGCTTTCATCTAAATATATAAAAGGCAAAGGTGACTGACTGACTGACTGACTGGTCTATCAACGCACAGCTCTAACCACTGGACGGATCGGGTTGAAATTTTGCACACAGATAGTTATTATGATGTAGACGTCCGCTAAGAAAGGATTTTTGAAAATTCCAACCCCAAGAGGGTTAAATGGGGGTTGAAAGTTTGTATAAAAGTCCGTCATTTATCAAATTATTTTTCATGTAATATCCATGAAACTTTAATTTTTGGGCTTTCGATAAAAAAATAAGAAATACATACGTGTTTCGCAAAAATTTTAGTTTTCAAGTAATATCCATGAAACTTGGTATGTTGGCTTTTTACGGAGATATATTTTAGGTTGGATTTTAATTACCAATAAAAATCTAACTTAACGTGAGCTAACCAACCGCTAAGAAACCATTTTTGAAAATTCAAACTCTAAGGGGGTAAAATAGGGGTTTGAAAAATCGAACTTAACGTGAGCGAAGCCGCGGGCAAAAGCTAGTTAAAAATAAATTGCTTGACTTCATGTTTTTTATTTCCATTTAAGCACATTAAAATATTCTATAATTTAGTCTTTATTTCATTAAGCTAGGTCAGGTACTTTTGAAGATATTGAAGATTTTCTTACCGACCCTTTTTCTTTGCGGTCCAATTTATTATGCACCTATATAATACTCATAATTTATTTTGTGGTTCGTCTTGCGTGACTCCCTACTCCACAGACCACAACACGAAATAATATTATTATCTGTTACTGTTTATTAATTTAAATCTGGTTAAGGCTAAGAAGATAAAGATTTCATTCGGCTTTTCACAGACAAAATTCATTTTACTTTATTGTTTCACCAAATTCAGCCCACGACAAACAATGGGTCTAAATTAAATAATTTTTAAGAACGGGGGGTAGAGCTAAGCATTTAGATCTTAATAAATATAAGCAGAAATTCAACGCACTCATGTTTATACTACTTTTGGCAAACACACACGTGAACTCACTTCACAACAACAAAATAACAAACTGTCAAAGAAATGAAGTAGTAGTAGTAAAAATGAAATATTTCCGATATTCGATTCTAGGCATAAATCTGTAATAGTCAGTTAGGTAGTATAATAGTTTACATAATAACTTTGTTGTAAAAAGACAGATCGAAATCACATACATAATAATATTAAATACGATACGACGGACGGACGGACAAATAAAGTGGCCAGATCTACGAGCTAGGAAAGTTTAGTAATTGTATATTTGTTGTAAATTGTGTATTTGTTGCATTGATAAAGACCTAGAAAAGATCCAAACCATGAAACTTTTAAATTATTAATTTTATTACCGAAAAAAGTTAACCATCCATTCTTTGAAAAGTACTTTGGACTTATATTGAAAGTTGGATCCCTTTTGCGTTATTACGTCCAATAAAAATTATTGTTGTAGTAAAAATAATATTATTAATATACTTTGTACTAGCTGACCCAGCGAATATCGTACCGCCAACAAAAATATTTAGTGGTTGGTCACCCTTGTCATTTAGGGGCATGAAAAATAAATGTTGGCCGATTCTCAGACCTACCCTATATGCACACAAAATTTCATAAAAATCGGTCCACCCGTTTCGGAGGAGTAAGGTAACTAACAACGCGTGCGCGGTGTGTGGCAGGGCTCGGCGGGCGGTGCGCGGTGCGGCGGGCGGCGTGCGGGGCGGGGGCGGGCGCGACGCGCGATGCGCTGACGCCATGTGCGCGCCGCGATGCGCGCCCGCGCTGTGCCCGCCCGCGCGGCGCGCTTGATGCTGCTGGCGCTGCTGCTGGCCGGTGAGTGCCGCGTGACGCGTGCGTGACGTGGTGACGCGTGTGACGCGTGACTGACGCGAGTGACGCGCGCGCGTGTTGCAGGGTGCGCCGGCAACCCGGACGCGAAGCGGCTGTACGACGACCTGCTCAGCAACTACAACAAGCTGGTGCGGCCCGTGCTCAACGTGAGCGACGCGCTCACCGTGCGCATCAAGCTCAAGCTCAGCCAACTCATCGACGTGGTGAGTGAGTGACTCCCCCGCTCCACTCCGCGACTGTTGACGCGCCCCCCACCCTGAGGTGCCATTTGTTTCTTGGGAGAGATAAGCTCGCCCAAGAAGAAGACGTCCCATTGTCCATCCAAATCCAAAAAAATTCTTCCATCGATTCAAAGTCTTCTTCAATTATACTTTTATTAAGGTACGATAAAAATATCATCGTCATTAATTCGAAGCATTATAGAATAGAATAGAAATGTTTTTTATTCAAATAAACTTTTTTACAAGTGCTTTTGAATCATCGATGAGTCTACCACTGGTTTGGAATGCCCTTCCTGCCGAGAAGAACTAGCAAGAAATTCGGCAGTTGCTCTTTTCAAAACAAGTTTACAATATAATAGATATTATGCTATGTATGCACTCTATATGTACTCGCGGTTTATGTTGATGCCAAGCCCGTTCTAATCCAGAAGCTTAAAGACGTCCTCCAACGCAGCGGTAAAGAGCTTCGGGGAGATAACGTCTCCCTGTCGCACTCCACGCTGCAAGTGGATTGGCCTCGTAGTCTGGTCCTGTATACGTACTGACATTGTGGCGTTTTCATACAAGCACTTCAACACTTGGATATACCGGTAGTCAATCCGGCATCTCTGCAGCGACCTCAACACAGCCCAAGTTTCCACCGAATCGAAGGCTTTCTCATAGTCCACAAACGCTAAGCAAAGTGGCCGGTTATACTCTTCCGTCTTTTGTATAACCTGCCGCAGCGTATGAATGTAATCTATGGTACCAAAGCCTTATCGGAATCCGGCTTGTTCGAGAGGCTGGAAGTCGTTGAACCTACGAGCGAGACGATTCGTAATGACTCTCGAGAACAACTTATAAACATGACTCAACAACGAGATGGGTCTATAATTCTTCAACAAGGTATTATCACCCTTTTTGAAGAACAGAACCACCACGCTCCTGTGCCATGCTTCCGGCGTTGTGCCCTCGTGGATGACGGAATTGAACAATCGCTGAAAGATCTTAAGTACCGGTTTTCCACCCGCTTTCAGGAGTTCCGCAGTGATTCCGTCATCACCTGGCGCCTTGTTGTCCTTGAGCTGTTTGAGAGCCATTCTAATCTCGTACAGGCTGACGTCCGGGATATCTTCGGTATAGTGTCGGGTCAGTTTGGCTCTGGGATCTTTCGCCAAATCTTCAACAGGTTTTTGTGTCGTGGTATATAACTGTCCATAGAACTTCTCAACCTCTCCCAAGACCTCAGGTCGAGAAGAGACGAGACGGCCGTCATCAGTTTTCAGCCGCGTCAGCTGGCTCTGTCCGATAGACAGATCTCTCGCGAACACTTTTGAGTCTTTGTTCCGCTCAATGGTATCTTTAATACACTTGGTATTAAAGACACGGAGGTCGCGAGTTTGTGCCTTAGAGATCTGCCTATTAATCCGCCGGTAGGCAGCCGCGTCTGCAGATGACTGCAGCCTCATCTCTTGTCTCTCCTTCATTAGCTTGAGAGTATGGTCAGAGTTATGGTGGTAGTTCTCTGACCATACTCTCAAGCTAATGAAAAATATTATGTTGACATAAATATATTGTGAAGCTACTGTAAGAATGCCTATTTCTGTAAATTTTTCTCGAAGAGAATCCCGCGGTTTTAAATTATAGATTGCACGAATTGTCCTCTTCTGCAATACAAAAATTTTTCCAATATCCGCTGCTTTAACCCATACTAAGATTCTGTATGACATAATACTATGAAAATATGCAAAATAAACTATTTTTGCAGTTTCTGTGTCAGTTATCTGTCGAATCTTCCTAACAGCGTAAGCAACAGAGCTAAGCTTGCCAGAAAGTGCTGATATATGGGTGCCCCTTGTAGCTTTGAGTCCAGGGTTAATCCCAAGAACACTGTGGAGTCCTCTGTTTCAAGGATTCATTACTTATCTTTAAATTTTTACTGACAGTTCTGGTGTTAGGCAATAAAAACTCAAAACATGTTACTTTTTAGCATTTAAAAGTAGATTATTTGCCGTAAACCATTCAGAAACTTGAGATAATGCATTATATACATCGTCAAAATTGTCTTTCGTCCTATCGACTTTAAAAATCAACAACAAAAAAGACGTATCATCAGCAAATAGCACAATATCGCAAGTATTTTGGACAAAATGTGGTAAATCATTTATACCTAAAATAGAACCCTGGGGTACACCCATTACTGAGGCTGATCCGGATGATTTTAGATCATTGACACAATACTCGTTGAACACTCTGCGGTGTCATTTCTGCGGTGGTGTCGTGTGATGCGGGTTGTTGCGTTCCCTAAAATATGGTTGAGCGAAGCAATGGCTGGGTCATGCGTCATGCTCGTGAACGGGTGCCACCAGCGGCAATGGGGCTACTTTCTGTCTGCCCGTCTTGACATGTGTTGAATTATAATTAGAAATAATTACGTATGCTTTTGTGGACCTTTCCCTCATTGTGGAAACTCTGCATACATAGAATATCTGTTAAGTATATTGTAAAAGTATTTTGAAAAGAGCAACTGCAGAGTTTCTTGCTGGTTCTTCTCGGCAGGAACGGCATTCCGAACCAGTGGTAGACTCATTGACGATTCAAAAGTACTTGTAAAAGTTTATTTGAATAAAAAACAATTCTATTCTATTCTATTCTATTCTACACGATCACTAAGATAAGACGCAATGAGGCTAAGTGCAAAATCTTTTATACCATAGTGGCTCAGTTTAAGTAAAAGGGTCTCGTGATCAACACAGTTGAATGCTTTTGATAAATCACAGAAAATACCAATGGCATTCTGTGAGTTTTTCCATGCATCGAATATGTATTGTAACAGCGTTGCGGCTGCATTGCGTTGTGAAACATCTATTGAGAACGGAGTAACACCGTTGCACGATTCTAATCGAAATACTTTGTTCCAGAATTTGAAAAATCAGATTATGACAACAAATTTGTGGGTAGAACAGGTAAAATTGCACATTACCATAAATTTCACATTTAATTTTATTAAGGCTTAAATTATATACAAATATTTTGACAGTCAAAAAATGTATAATGGTACTTTAATTGAAAAAAGTGACATTGTGTTTGTACTTGTAGAGCTGGTACGACTACAAGCTGTCGTGGGAGCCGCGCGAATATGGCGGCGTGGAGATGCTGCACGTGCCCTCCGACCACATCTGGCGACCGGACATCGTGCTCTACAACAAGTGAGTGTTGCGCGCCCGCGGCCGTGTGTCGGTCATTGTGACCCGCCCGCCACTACCCCACACGAGCTGTCGTGGGAGCCGCGCAAATATGGCGGCGTGGAGATGCTGCACGTGCCCTCCGACCACATCTGGCGACCGGACATCGTGCTCTACAACAAGTGAGTGTTGCGCGCCCGCGGCCGTGTGTCGGTCATTGTGACCCGCCCGCCACTACCCCACACGAGCTGTCGTGGGAGCCGCGCGAATATGGCGGCGTGGAGATGCTGCACGTGCCCTCCGACCACATCTGGCGACCGGACATCGTGCTCTACAACAAGTGAGTGTTGCGCGCCCGCGGCCGTGTGTCGGTCATTGTGACCCGCCCGCCACTACCCCACACGAGCTGTCGTGGGAGCCGCGCAAATATGGCGGCGTGGAGATGCTGCACGTGCCCTCCGACCACATCTGGCGACCGGACATCGTGCTCTACAACAAGTGAGTGTTGCGCGCCCGCGGCCGTGTGTCGGTCATTGTGACCCGCCCGCCACTACCCCACACGAGCTGTCGTGGGAGCCGCGCGAATATGGCGGCGTGGAGATGCTGCACGTGCCCTCCGACCACATCTGGCGACCGGACATCGTGCTCTACAACAAGTGAGTGTTGCGCGCCCGCGGCTGTGTGTCGGTCATTGTGACCCGCCCGCCACTACCCCACACGAGCTGTCATGGGAGCCGCGCGAATATGGCGGCGTGGAGATGCTGCACGTGCCCTCCGACCACATCTGGCGACCGGACATCGTGCTCTACAACAAGTGAGTGTTGCGTGCCCACGACTGTGTGTCGGTCATTGTGACCCGCCCGCCACTACCCCACACGAGCTGTCGTGGGAGCCGCGCGAATATGGCGGCGTGGAGATGCTGCACGTGCCCTCCGACCACATCTGGCGACCGGACATCGTGCTCTACAACAAGTGAGTGTTGCGCGCCCGCGGCTGTGGGTCGGTCATTGTGAGTTTGTGACCTGCCCGCCACTACCCCACACACATCAGTAAAGCTGCTTCTGAGAGTTAGCCCGGACAAATAGTGTTTGAGTTTTCTCTCGTGACAAGTTCACAAAATAAAATAAAATAAAAGCCTTTATATCGGCATTACATAGAGACACTTCAATCAATATTTCGTTCCATGTGTCGACCAGTGCGGACGGCAACTTCGAGGTGACGCTGGCCACCAAGGCGACGCTGAACTACACGGGGCGCGTGGAGTGGCGCCCGCCCGCCATCTACAAGTCCTCCTGCGAGATCGACGTGGAGTACTTCCCCTTCGACCAGCAGACGTGCATCATGAAGTTCGGCTCCTGGACCTACGACGGCTTCCAGGTGACGCTGACTCCGGCATTACGTCGTCTGGCCTGGTGCCATTACGTCGCACGGAAGTGGCGTAATGGCACCACCTGCGACTTGCGCTGCCGTGCGACGTGTGGCGTGATGTGACGCCGCACGTCACGCCACACGTCACGAATAGAAGAATCCTTTTTGCTTGCGGAAATCTAGGATCTAATGAACTAAGCTCTGAAAAACTACCCACGAGAAGATTTCTCCCGCGCTACGCATCGTCACATGTGCTTTATCGACACATCTGCTTTATTTAGAATATATTTTTGGCAAAAACACAAGTTCTCTACAACATAAAATTCTCTCAAAGAAATTAAGTAACAACATTAGTGCCGGGTACGAGAGCGAACATTAGACTAGCTCCGTTGTCTAGCGTGAACGTGTTTTTATGCACTACCCCCTTTCCGCTTGATGTGCGTTAAGGCCGAGTCACGCCCTATTCCTTGAAAATAGCTAACAAAATTATTACTTGATTTTCTAGTCTTATATTTACTATGGCGGCAAGCCGAATAACTGTAGTTTGTGTCTAATTCCAGGTGGACTTACGACATATAGATGAAGCCAGAGGAACCAATGTGGTAGAACTGGGTGTCGACTTGAGTGAATTTTATACTTCTGTCGAATGGGACATACTTGAAGTTCCTGCGGTTAGGTATGCATTTAAATATTTTTTATCTGATGATTTTACTTTACAGCTTTTATTGGTTTTACGTTGGAAACGTTGAAACTTCCGTTTCTTTCGAGTCGATCGGTAGTGGACTCCACAGGAGTGGCGACGTTCACGGCGTCTCACTGTGGTAGAACGGTAAAGGAGAAACACGATTGTGTATTTCCTGTACATTGTTTCCTGACAATTTAAATTGCATCAGTCCCATAAAGTGATAAATAATAATTAAATGTAACGTATTATATTGTAACGAAGTGGATCGGCCGGGGTTGAGAGCGAATCACTTCGTTCATTAGATGTGAGGGATCGAACCTCGTCTTTCACTATTCCCGAGGACAAGGAATAAAATACTCGATAAACAATAATGACTTTTATTTACAGTTCTCTTAAGTTACTACATTACATAGGCGATCGGATAGCGTGACGTGGACGCGGACCTAAACTCGGTTACAATGTCGTACGGATCGGGACCGCCCGGGCGGCTGATAGACGGATGATGGACTCCCGGTGGAGCGCGGGTGGCACGGCGGTCGCGGGGGAACGCAGACGCTCGGAGTGGTTGGACGGGCCGGGCCGCGAGGCCAGGCGCGAGCAACAGCTCCTGTGGTCCTCTCAGTGAGCTCGTCTAATCGTCAATCCACAGGGTAATCAGGCCGACGATACCAGGATCGATCCAGAGGGGAATCAGACCGACCCTGTTGGCACGGGCGCCGCTGGCGAACTGCCGGTGAACGTTCTTGTTCGGCATTTTATACTTTTCCGCTGGCTGCTTCGGCGGCTCTCGGCGCGGCTCGGTGGGGGCTCGTGCTGTCGGTGTCATTGCCCTGGTGCGCGTGGTCACGCCGGCCGCGCGTGATGATTCACGCGGGACAAGTGTAAGCTACTTGCGGAGTGACGTCGTTCGTCACAATATTACAAATTTTATGTACCCTTTCGTTTGGTGGAAATTCCCGAAGTAGATCCGGAGACCTCCTTCACACGATAGACTTTTATTCAATTGTCGCTCACTCGTGCTCGTTGTGCGCAGGAACGAGAAGTTCTACACGTGCTGCGACGAGCCGTACCTGGACATCACGTTCAACATCACGATGCGGCGCAAGACGCTGTTCTACACCGTCAACCTCATCATCCCGTGCATGGGCATCTCATTCCTCACCGTGCTGGTGTTCTACCTGCCTTCCGACAGCGGCGAGAAGGTGTCGCTGTCCATCTCCATCCTGCTGTCGCTCACCGTGTTCTTCCTGCTGCTGGCCGAGATCATCCCGCCCACGTCGCTGGTCGTGCCGCTGCTGGGCAAGTTCGTGCTGTTCACCATGATCCTCGACACGTTCAGGTGAGCGCGCGCCCACGGCCCCGCCGCCACTCGCCCGCGTGCGCGTGGGCGCGCGCTCACGGCCGCTCTGTTGCAGCATCTGCGTGACGGTGGTGGTGCTCAACGTGCACTTCCGCTCGCCGCAGACGCACACCATGGCGCCGTGGGTGCGGCGCGTGTTCATCCACGTGCTGCCGCGCCTGCTGGTCATGCGCCGCCCGCACTACCGCCTCGACCCGCACCGCAGCCGCTTGTAAGTGGCACTCACTGACTCACCGCACCACCACTCACTTCCGCTCGCCGCAGACGCACACCATGGCGCCGTGGGTGCGGCGCGTGTTCATCCACGTGCTGCCGCGCCTGCTGGTCATGCTACTATACTATAACTATGCTAGCCTAGGTGCAACCTCCACCCAACCCCTACCAGCTGCCCGTCTCCACCATGAAGACCCTAGCAAATCTCCTTTCTAACTCGCTCATGGCCCATCACTAGGCAAAGAAACACTATCGCGGTAACATCAACAACATTGCAACAAAAGCACCAAATAACCCAGTAATAAACAACGATCACCAATCCTTCCGCACTATCACCAATTACATAATTAATCGCTCCAGATCCCAAAATCCATCGCAACCACGACAAAAGCACACTGCACCAAGAACCTACGACTATGACAGCGAACCTAGCAGTTATTATGTAATCTCCGTAGTAACCAGTAACACTCCAACAACAATAATAAATTGCATTATCACTCTACACTATCATAAATCGCAGATCCTACTTCTCAAATCCTAAATCCAAAAAAAAATGACAAAACTGCTGCACTCGAACGAGCGATTGAAGGAAACTACCAATTAATACCGTCACCCTATTATAATACGACTACCTCAATCGAATCACGGACCATGAACAGCAGAATAATCTGAATGCTACCACAGATCCACATAACACAGACACCGGTATCCCCGATAAATGCCACCATAGATTACAAACATTAGGGAATGCAACATGACACAACCACCCACAGACAAATCGTTAACAGATTGCACCTCACAAATATCCTACATATTCATAAAATATGACCTTCCTTCCTTATTTGATATTATACTTCAAGATCGTACAGTACGTACGTACAGTACAGTTGTTGTATTCAGTTGTAGAGTTAGTGATGTGCCGATGGTTTCCAGCGCAGGTCTGGCGACGAGCGAGGGCTGGTCGCCCGTGGTGTGCGTGGCGCGGGGCGCGGGCGGCGGCGTGGGCGGCGTGGGCGACGTGGGCGGCGTGGGCGGCGACGACGAGCGCTCGCCGTCGCCGGGCGCGTGCCGCGTGCACGACGCGCCGGCGCTGTGCGACGCGCTGCGGCGCTGGCACCGCTGCCCCGAGCTGCACAAGGCCATCGACGGCATCAACTACATCGCCGACCAGACGCGCAAGGAGGAGGAGTCCACGCGGGTGAAGGAGGACTGGAAGTACGTGGCCATGGTGCTGGACCGGCTGTTCCTGTGGATCTTCACGCTGGCCGTGCTGGTGGGCTCGGCCGGCATCATCCTGCAGGCGCCCACGCTGTACGACGACCGCGCGCCCATCGACGTGCGCCTCTCCGAGATCGCGTACGCCACCGCCAAGCCGCGCCTGCCGCCGCCGCGCTAGCGCCGCCTCACCCCCCTCCGAGCCCCACCGAGCCCCACCGAGCCCTCTACCCGAGATATTATTACTGTACATAAAATTATATTATATAAATAGTTTATACGACGAAATAACGTGATCGAAGATAAGTCGAATTTCTTTTGATAGAGACGAAATAAACTCGTTTGTTTACAATTTATGATTTTTATTTTCCTAAGGAGCGGAATGGGTAAACTTCTTATTCCTGATCAGGAACGTATGGCCCAGCTGCGGTGGCGATTGTCACCGATCTCGCTGGTGCAGCGGTGACAGACTCTATAGGCACACTACGTTTAACTAACGTTTTATTTTCTAGAATAATATCTTAGGGTCGGCTATCAGAAATTCTAGAAAGTTAAAAAGTGAAATGCTTCTAGGTAGAGGTATAAATATTTCAATACCCAATGCCTTTCCGGCCTTTGACACTCTCCAGGATATCAACTATACCCATGCAAACAATTACGTCGATCCGTAGCTCTGTTGTGGTGTGATTGAAGGACAAACCAACAAACAGACACACTTTCGCATTTAAAATATTAGTAAACTATAAAGTGTAATATTACTAAAGTATGGTATCATATTTAGAATTGTGTAATAAAATGCAAATAAAATAAAATATAAATTAAAGTAACAGTGCATGAATAAATAGCCGCCATAAACTGGTTCTAACAATTAATGTATATTAAAAATCTACAACACTGCCAACATGACATGTAAATCTATGGCTGGACTGTGTACGATACAGTTCATTAGATCCTCCTCCTTGAGCCTCGACCATCGTCTATCTAGCACTTTCTCATTCAACCCATCCTAATGAGTCAAAACACACTATAATAATTATCTGCTGTACCTTGCTGAGGAGTTTGAGGAGAGAGGAGGAGGGATCCCGCAGAGTATTTGATGCTGTCGCTCACCAGCTCAGTAATCAGCATCAGACTATAAGTGTCAAAATGAAACAATATCGTTGCATCGTTTTATTACAGAGTTCTGGATGGTGGTGTTAAATCAGGGTGCCAACTTCTGGTTCGTCCATCAGAGCCTGGATATAAATCCAGGCTCTGATGGACTTGCTGATGGACTGAATTAGAATGAGACTACTTGTAAAGACGAATCTAAAGAGCCTAACGAATCTAAGAGACTTACTTTGCTTAATTACAGAGTTCTACGAGCCAACTACTGTCTAAATCATCCATCCATCAGCAGATCAGCTCCATGATGTATTATTATTTAATCATAATCATAACAATATTATGTACATAATACACGTACATTCAAAATTTCAGCTTTTATAGAAAAAGGGAAGTGGTTCGAATTACACTTGCAGGATTGCTTGAAGAGCAACGATACGAGAAACGATATCAAAGCTGCTAAAATTAATACGTCTCTTATAGAAATTCCCCTCTTAAAAATAGAAACACTGAATTTAAAATTATGCCAAATATAGGAAAATAATGAACATGACATTAGATTTTAAATGAAAATAGCACAACAACCAAACATTGAATATTTTGAAAGATATAAGCGACCAACTTAAGGTGTCATGAAATTCATGTAATCGCATATAAATAGTATAGAGGAAAACAGCAGCAGTAACTTTGTAAACTTAAAGATACATCTTAACCGTTAGGTTATGTTAGGTTATGTTAGGTTATGTTAGGTTATGTTAGGTTATGTTAGGTTATGTTAGGTTATGTTAGGTTATGTTAGGTTATGTTAGGTTATGTTAGGTTATGTTAGGTTATGTTAGGTTATGTTAGGTTATGTTAGGTTATGTTAGGTTATGTTAGGTTATGTTAGGTTATGTTAGGTTATGTTAGGTTATGTTAGGTTATGTTAGGTTATGTTAGGTTATGTTAGGTTATGTTAGGTTATGTTAGGTTATGTTAGGTTATGTTAGGTTATGTTAGGTTATGTTAGGTTATGTTAGGTTATGTTAGGTTATGTTAGGTTATGTTAGGTTATGTTAGGTTATGTTAGGTTATGTTAGGTTATGTTAGGTTATGTTAGGTTATGTTAGGTTATGTTAGGTTATGTTAGGTTATGTTAGGTTATGTTAGGTTATGTTAGGTTATGTTAGGTTATGTTAGGTTATGTTAGGTTATGTTAGGTTATGTTAGGTTATGTTAGGTTATGTTAGGTTATGTTAGGTTATGTTAGGTTATGTTAGGTTATGTTAGGTTATGTTAGGTTATGTTAGGTTATGTTAGGTTATGTTAGGTTATGTTAGGTTATGTTAGGTTATGTTAGGTTATGTTAGGTTATGTTAGGTTATGTTAGGTTATGTTAGGTTATGTTAGGTTATGTTAGGTTATGTTAGGTTATGTTAGGTTATGTTAGGTTATGTTAGGTTATGTTAGGTTATGTTAGGTTATGTTAGGTTATGTTAGGTTATGTTAGGTTATGTTAGGTTATGTTAGGTTATGTTAGGTTATGTTAGGTTATGTTAGGTTATGTTAGGTTATGTTAGGTTATGGTAGGTTATGTTAGGTTATGTTAGGTTATGTTAGGTTATGTTAGGTTATGTTAGGTTATGTTAGGTTATGTTAGGTTATGTTAGGTTATGTTAGGTTATGTTAGGTTATGTTAGGTTATGTTAGGTTATGTTAGGTTATGTTAGGTTATGTTAGGTTATGTTAGGTTAGGTTAGGTTAGGTTAGGTTAGGTTAGGTTAGGTTAGGTTAGGTTAGGTTAGGTTAGGTTAGGTTAGGTTAGGTTAGGTTAGGTTAGGTTAGGTTTTTTTTTTTTTTTTTTTTTTTTTTTTTTTTTTTTTATACTAACCCTCTAACAGAATTAGAGATTGTGCCCTCCTGTTTTTTGTTTTCGACTCTTTCATTCCAGTTCTCACTCGTATGCCTCTCGCACTATCATTCCTCATACTATATCTTTCTTGCATTCCTCATCTTTCTCCCGATGGGTGGGTTCCCTTCCTTTGTTATTTCTATATTTTCTGTTGGTACTAGTTCTGGGTTTAACTTTATTTATTTTCTGTATTTACATTATTTTCTTACATCTATACAATTGTGTTATATCTTAATAATAACTATACAATATTAATTATTGCTACTTATTATTAGTTGTACATGCTAGTGCCTATCCTAATACTTTACAATTTTATATTCGTAAGCTGGTTACAGATATTATAACATTATATTTGTCCAGCATACTTTATGTACTATTTCTATTGTTCACTATTCTACATATATATTTACAAAATTTTAGGAATGCGGCTCTACTCTTACTATCCTTCATTACGTTCGCTATATTGTTTGCTGCTATTTCGAACCCCAATTCTTTCTCCAACTTTGCCCTTCTATATGTGTGGACCGGGCAGTCAAACAGAACGTGAAGGACGGACTCTGACTCCCCGGGGTCGCAGACGCATGACGGACTCTCCTTGCACTTGAAACGATACAAGTACTCGGAGAATCCACCATGCCCCGTCAACACCTGGGTGACGAGTCCGTCCACCTCTATCTTGCTGACGATCCTGTATGCCGCCACCGCATCGGGGAAGAACTTCTTCGTGACGCCAGCGGTTTCACCAGCCTGATACCGACCGTTCCACTCGCCAAGAGACCGCATGCGAATGCTTCTCTTGACGAATGAAACGGGACAGCTGTCGTAGTCAAAACGGCGTTTTGATTTAAGTGCGGCCTCTTTGGCCAGGTGATCGGCACGCTCATTCCCCTCCAGTCCTGCGTGGGCCTTGATCCAGAACAGACTTATACGTCTACTCTGGAGCAAAGCACCACGCAAAAACCCCCGTGCCTCTACGGCTAGGGGGTGGAGGGCCTTTGGGTTCTGCAAAGTTTGGAGCGCCGATAATGAATCGGAGTAGATGCCGACCGATCCGGCCAATTTTTCCGCAGCAATTTGTGCCGCCCGGCATATCGCCAGGAGCTCCGCCTGGTAAACTGTGCAATACGACGGCAAGGTAAGCTTGAGGGCATTGGTTTCGACTGCGCCACTCCATATGGATAGCGCCGCACCCACCTTGCCCTCAATCTTACTGCCGTCTGTATAAATGTTGAAATCGTTCGCATTGTTAGCCGCGAGTTGTTCTTGGTCCACCAGATATTCGAGCTCAATGTCGACATGACAGGCGGGATGTGGCGACCGTAGGGCTGAGGACATCCGCTCGACCTCACGATCTCCTATCCCTGGCTGGGGCACCCCCCTCTTCGCTTCATATAGCTCCGCAGCTTCGCGGACGCGGAGGTCCAGGGGGAGTATCCCAGCCAGTAACAGTGCCGAGTTTAGGGAGACCGTGCGGTATGCCCTACAAAGCTTCTGTGCGAAGCCACGCTGGACCACGTTCAGCTGCTTTTGGATTCCAAGCTTATCCACCGCAGGCGCCCATACGCCGGCGGCATACAGGATTACCGGTTCGACCACCGCTGTGTAAATAATGCGGATTATTCCGGAGTGAAGGCCCCAGCTTATCTTGGCTGCTCGTGCCAGTTGATGATAAAAGGCGACCGCGCGTCTACAGACGTTCGCAACATGGGAGTTGAATGTTAGTTTTCGGTCTATGGTAACTCCCAATAGCTTAATTTCGTCGGTCAAGACAATGCCGACCCCGCCCATGTGAAGGCGTGGGTTGTCGTACTTCAGTCTGCGCGTCATAACCATTGCATTGGTCTTTTGAGGCGCAAAACGAAGTTTATTAGCTGTTTCCCACGCCGCGACACGTTCTAGGGCGGCATTGGCCCGCTGCTCGATCTCGAGGGCCGTGTCACCTTCAAATACCATCACCACATCATCAGCAAAAGCCTGTACATACTCTCCACTGGTTTCCAGGTCTCGAAGCAATGGGTCCAAGAGTAAGTTCCATAATATTGGTCCACCGATAGATCCCTGCACACACCCCTTCCCAGTACCTATCACATGCTCTTCTCCACAGTATCTAACTCTAACTCGCCTGTCGCTCAGGTAACTGCTCATAAGTCGCCGGATATTTATGGGGCATTTCTCTTCCACCAATCTGACTTTTATTTTTGGCCACCAAGCGTTGTCGAAGGCGCCCTCTATATCCAATGAAATCAGGACAACTATTTTCTTTCTCTCCAAGTTTTGTCTTATGTGCTTCACTAAGGTATAGAGGGCATCTTCGGTGCTACGCTGGGGCATAAAGCCAAACTGGCGGGTGCTAAGGTTGGGTGCAAGGTGATATTGCAGCCTGGCGACAAGCATCTTTTCCAGCACCTTGCCAAGTACAGGAAGGAGTCCAATGGGACGATATGACTTGGGAGCCGTATAGGTGGGCTTCCCCGGCTTCCGGAGGAAGATCACCGTGGCCTCCTTCCAGGCCCTGGGAAAGTAGTGGAGTGCCAGGCACCGGTTAAACAGGCACAGGAAGAGCTCCGGGTCTAGGTTTATGGTGCGCAGACATATATCAGCGGTGAGGCCATCCGCACCTGGAGCCTTCTTCGGATTAAAGGAGGAGCTTGCCAATTTTAATTCCAGGAGAGTAAAGGGAGGGTCCCGCGTGTCTGAGGTAGTCTCAATATCTATGGATTCGGCCAGGACTCTCACCCGCCGGTGCTCCTCGGAGTCGTGCTCTTCGGAGTCCCCAGGGTAGAAAGTCTCAGCCATGAGACGGGCCGAACTTTTGGCATCGAATTCTATGCCATCCACTATCAGTGGTGGGTCCTCCTCCCGTTTGGTTGTCCTGCCCAGCACCCTGTAAATCCCCCCCCAGAGAGATTCCCGGTCTTGCTTCTCGCAAAAGTTTTTCCAAGATCTGGTCTGTGCTTCCTTTTCCTCGGCCTCGTACCTGGTTTTTGCCTCCAGGTACTCATCGACCACTTTGGCGCGACGAATCGGTGCCGCACACCGGATCCTTCTCTTCTTGGTAGCCACCTCGCGCTTTAGCGTCGCCAGCTCGTCGGACCACCATGGCACCGAAAGTGTTTCTTTCTTTTTAATTTTTGGAATTGCATGCTCACTCGCGTCAATCATTGCATGTATGAGTTTGTTTATGGTCTCTTCTAATTGTGTTACTGTTTCTATGTGTGTAATGTTAGTGGCTGTGATATTGTTGGATTGCAAAACTTGGCCCAGTTTCTCATGAAACCGGGTCCAGTTGGCTTTCCGTGTGTTGTATGTTCGTGTTGTACGTTTGATGTAGTTGTGTCTGACGCGTTTGAGGTTTAGCTTAAAAGTGATGCCATTGTGGTCCGAGGTAGTTAGGTCCTCGCATACGCGCCAGTCGTCCACCAGGTCGAGGAGGTCCAGTGATGCCGTCGTAATGTCCACATAACTGCAGTACCTTTGTCCGCCTCTTATAACGTCGAAGGTAGGAATTTCTCCTTTATTAAGTATAACCAGACCAAGATCTTCTAAGGTGCCACGTAGTTCCTCGCCACGGCGATCCGTCGTGGGACTTCCCCACCACACATTCTTGGCGTTGCAGTCGCCTGCGACCACCCATCTCTGGGCTCCCAACTCAAGCCGGATCTTACGCAAGTGTGCAAGGTACAGGTCCATTGGCTGGTCAGGCTCGAAGTAGAACGAGACCAGGGCAATCTCCCAGGCGTTGGTTCGGATCCCCACCACTGAGATGTTGTTCGTGGTGAGTTTTGGGTATTGTATGACGTGGAGGTCAGCATTGAAAATAATTATTGCTGCCTTGACATTGCCCTCCCCGTTGTCCGCGCACTGGAAGACCCTGACCCCACTTCGACCCGATATCCTGCCCTCCCTGCCGACGTACGGTTCCTGCACCAAAGCGACTTGAATTTCGCGTTTTCTGGCCTCAAGTAGAAGTTCGGTAAGTGCAAGTTTCTTGCGTTGAAGATTTGCCTGCACGAATTTAATGGCCATTGTGTCAACCGGCGCAACCTTAGCAATATGCTACGGTGGAGCGGGCCAGCTCGTCCCACCTCCGCCTGATCGGGCAGTCGCTGCTGAAGGCATTGTGCTCCCGGTTGTCGAGCTTTGCCCTCAGGCAGTTTCTGCACGAAGGTGGGGCTGCCACGGCCCACTCGTCACAATTTGCTTTAAGGTGTGGCCCTCCACAATGGCTGCATCCATCCACGGATTCTTTGCAGAATTTTTTACTATGTCCATATCCCAAGCACCTCGAGCATTGGACCAGTGGTGACTGGTCCTCCGCCCTGACCCTCTGGAGATCTATATGGACACTGCCCATCCCTGTGATCCGTCTCCAGAGGGTAGGAGAGGTACTTAGGACTACGTTGGCCAAGTGTGGGTTACGGGTTGGTTTTCTGTATTTAATAAGGATCCGGTCATCCCCACTGTCGAGGCTGCCAAACAGCTCCCTATTCTGGTTCCTCAAGGCTTTTGTAATGTCCTCGTCAGTATTCACTGATAAGACTCCCTTGAGGACCAGAAGAGGGTCCCTGTTCTTGACTTCCTCGACAGCGAGGCCTGTCCCTTCCCCTGTCAATCTCTCTTTTGCTTTACACCGATCTTCCTCGGTACGGAAACCCATTATTACTTTCCGGTCTCGAGCCTTCCGGACTTTCTCGATTTTTACCCAGCCTTCCTTGGCGTCAATGGTCCGCCTCACCCTATCCAGCACTTGTTCGCCTGTTTCGGCAACATTTTTCGATGTGACCACCACCGAGTGTACGGTGCCTTGCAGTGGTCGCGGTGGCTCGGATGCAGCCACGTTGGCGTATGATCTCTGGTCTATTACGTCCTGGCACCTCGTGAGCTGGTCCTTAAGATCCACCAGCCTCCTCGAGTTCTCCGCTAGAAGCCGAGAGTGCTCCTCGAGCTTACTACTCAAGCCGAGATCCGGGGCCACCGTGAATGTGGAGTCGGCATCCTTATGGAGCGACTCCGCACTCCCGGCGCTCGCGGGCCCCATTCGGGCCCTCCCGGCCCCCAGCGCCGCCTCAGAGGCTGCCAGCAGCTCCCTGAGCCTGTCCAGGGCATAGGTATGGAGTCTTTATACTCCTTTTTTAAGTTCCTGGACAGGTCCAGCGAGGATCTTGCCTTTGCGATCCACGCTTCAGCTTCTTTTAATCTATCCTTATGTGTGGTCGTCACTGGTGGGCGAGCGGTGGTCTCTACTTTCTTAGGGCTTTTCCCCCCTTTTTGCGTAGTTAATTTTGCTGCTGTGGTTACAGCCTGTGTCATTTGTGGCTTGGAGGTGGAAGGCCCCGCTATTGTTGCCTCCCACTTCTCCAGGCTCCGTCTGATTAGTTTTTTCTCCACTTTTGGAGGTGATATTGGGGGGGAGCCAGAAGGTGGGCTGGATTCCCCTGATAATCTTTTGGGGGTCCGGAACATGTTTACTGTTTAGAGGGCTGCGTCAAGTAAAGTAAAATAATATATATAAAATAATAATTTAAGGGTCAAAGGATTGAGCAATAGCTCTAAATAAAGTATTTTGTCTTTGTTATTACTGCAATAGCAGTTCGTAAATGTCGAAAATTAATAAAATAATAATTAAAACTACTTAAACTATATCCCGCAGCTCAGTAGAGCTCGACTCTACCGCGACTCTACCGAAAACTCCAGATAGAGTCGCCCTTGTACGTCTCTTTGTAGCCCTTACCGTGGGCTTGTCGGCAAAGAAAACCGCACTGCGCTACGAGCAGTGGTTCCCGAGATATTCTTGTTTGAAATTATTCAAAATGGCCGACCAAAAAGTTGCCTAGGTCTAGACCGATTTTGAAAAATTTATAACTCGGGAACCAGTCGTCGCAGGAAAGAGTGCGACGGCTCGTCGTGTTTGTCTATCTGTGAGCTATCTGCTCCCCGTCTCAGTTTTGACGTTTGGGGGTCGACTCTATCCGGGGTCGTAGACAGGCTTAGACGATAGAGTTCACCGCTAATTTGTTGACAAAAGAAACCGCAGCTTTCTGTGACAACTCCAAGCTGAGTTATGGCCCTATATAATTTTTAAAGATGGCCGCCAATATGGCCGCCACTTTAAATGAAAACCCTAACTTAGTCAATATTTGGTTTAATCTACCCGAGTTTGGGCTCGTTGGATAGGGTTTTTAAAGAGCTATTTGAATTTACTAACGAATTAAATAATATACTTACCCCCGATTTATGGGGGTCGAAAAACATAAATTTTTACACAAAAATTTCAATAATAAATTTTTAAAATACAATAAAATTAAAATAAAATTATCGCGGGCCTAACCTACCATGGGGCTAATTTTAGCGATGTGTCGCGGAGTTATTGCACCCTTATTTTAAGTACCACGTGCCACGTGGTACCTAACCTCTAATATTCAAAAATTTATAACTAAAAAACTATTGGGCCGAAAATTATGAAATTTGGAATGGTTGTAGAACTAGTTGAATACTATTTAATGAACAAAAAATAATTGGGGGGTACCGCTTTAAATTTAGAAATAAAAAATTTTGAAATTTTGACAAATTTTTAGGATGCTATAACTCCGCAACCACTTAACTTATTTTAATAAACGAGGTGTCTCCGTGCAGCTCGCGTAGTATCCCGTCGAATGAGACCAAAAACAGCGCCCTCTGTAGCCGGGAACTTGGACCACGTGGGCACGTGGTATCTGGTTTTTCTGGAATATCTCCGTGCGTATGCACGGAAAAAATCCGGATGAGGTGTCCAGTTGAAGAGCTCACTGAGGCGCGTCGAACAGCGTAATAAAATAAATAGGTTATCGATCTTTAAACGACGGCGTACGTTGTCAAAGTTTGAAAATTCTCAAACTTTACGGTTTTTTGGTCACTGCACTTCCAATTCTGCACCGATTTTTGAAAACTTTTCACCAGAACGTAGATCTAACGATTACGCAACTTTTGATATGCAGCACTTAGTGATATGTTGCGAAAAAACCACTTTTTAGATTTTTGTAAACTTTAAAATGCGCGGAGCCTCGGTAAAAACACTCTGTACACGCGCGCTTTCGGTAGCGGGGAGCCGCGGAATGGTTAGGTTAGGTTAGGTTAGGTTAGGTTAGGTTAGGTTAGGTTAGGTTAGGTTAGGTTAGGTTAGGTTAGGTTAGGTTAGGTTAGGTTAGGTTAGGTTAGGTTAGGTTAGGTTAGGTTAGGTTAGGTTAGGTTAGGTTAGGTTAGGTTAGGTTAGGTTAGGTTAGGTTAGGTTAGGTTAGGTTAGGTTTTTTTTTTTTTTTTTTTTTTTTTTTTTTTTTCTTAATCTAGTTTAGCCACAAAGGTTTTTCTTTATTTACACAATGATTGATTGTGCAGCAGGGGAGCTACCGCTATTGGATACGTTCGCTCCCCTGCCCACTTACACACAAGTGCCTTAAAATTATCGCAGTGATCTATAAACTAAATAAACAGATAAACCGAACTATTGTAAATAGGTACCGTGGTAGCACCAGCTTCCGCTATTTGATACGTAGGCAGGTGGCTCCAGCGGCCCCGCGCAAGCGCGCATTAAATTGCGATGTGTTTATATAAATAACATTAACAATATGACAGTATACAGATAAAATAACTCATAAACAAATAAACCGAACTATTATAAATAGGTACCGTGGTAGCACCAGCTTCCGCTATTTGATACGTAGGCGGGTGGCTCCAACGGCCCCGCGCAAGCGCGCATTAAATTGCGATGTGTTTATATAAATAACAATACCAATGTGACAGTATACAGATAGAATACCTCATTAATCAGAATTCAACTAAATAAACAAATAAACCGAACTATTGTAAATAGGTACCGTGGTAGCACCAGCCTCCGCTATTTGATACGTAGGCGGGTGGCTCCAGCGGCCCCGCGCAAGCGCGCATTAAATTGCGATGTGTTTATATAAATATCAATACCACTATGACAGTATACAGATAGAATACCTCATTAATCAGAATTCAACTAAATAAACAAATAAACCGAACTCTTGTATACAAAATTCTACTCGGACGGGTTTATGCATAAATCCAACTCAACATCGACAATTGAAACCCTAAAGAGTGCTTGCTTGCCATGAGGAAGCGAGGGGAGTCTCGGAACTATACCCCGTAATCGATATTCGACTCCACCCGGTTCCTCATGGCTCGCAGGACTGGGCATGAAGATGAATCGGCTCTATGGGCCTCATCCCCTTTTAAGTTGAATTTCACGTTTCTGTTAATACAATTATAGCACCTCGGTGAAGCCCCCCTTTCCCTCTCCGGGCAGTCGGCCTCCTTGTGCGCCGTGTTGGCGCAGTGGGCGCAGGGGGACGGAGAGTCGTGACCACAGTTTTTCTTTGTGTGACCGAATTGGAAACACCGGTGGCACTGAAGGAAGGGGGTGAAGCCGTGCACGCGGACCCTTTGATGGTCTATGTTCACGCGCTCCAGCTCCATCACCCTCCTCCAGACTCCGGCCTCCGCTGACAACACAGCGTTATATAAGTTGGTGTTTTTATTCTGCCGAAGGAAACGCAGCTGAATGTCGGTCTCACAAGATGGGTCCCCGACTCCCGGATTTTGTGTCTTGAGGACGTGCACGATTTCCTCTGCCGTGATGTCCTTCGATATACCCTTGAGTATAAACATCGGCCTGGTTTTATTGGCCGCCACCGCGCTCACCTTGTCCGAATCTTTTAGCCGGTCTAGTGTATCGTTACGCTGTTCTGCCGTAACGAATTCGACGCGGAGCTTGTTGTTCGACAGTGGCTTGACTTTGACAGGTGCATAGCTCGACTTCTTGTAGGTTATTGCCTGCCTGAACGCAGTCACCGCCTCCTGTCTGCTGCTGGTAGGTCCCTTGGCCGTCACGATCGCTGCATAGCTTGCTGTAGGTGTAGACACTGTGGTAGTGGGCGAGGTCCGCAGGGGGGGCGACGCAGTAACCGTCGCGGCCGTCTCCGATGTCATGCCCGCCGCCGTCGGCGGTGTCGGTTTTGATTTGCCGGCCAGCGACGCATACGTAGGTCGAGTCGCAGCGGTCGCAGCGGCGAACTTGGATGTCGCAGCCGCGAGGTCTCTGCGTAGCCCGCGCACCTCGCCGACACAAACCTTAAGCTCCGCACGCAGTTGTTCATCGCCGATGGGGGAGCCCGCCGAGCCAGCCAGCCTGGCCTCTCCGGTGGGGGCGGGGGGATGCGCGACAGCGCCGCCGTCAGTGCCACTGCCGGGGGCCCCGTGTGAGGGTCCCGCTCCGTCTTGTGTGCGCCGGGAGACCGCAGCCAGGGCATGGGAAGCCCGGCGGATCTCCTCGGCCGCAGTGATGATCACCCGCTTGTTAACCGCGGTTACACTCTTGCCGTCTTGTACGGCCTTCACTATTTTAGCGGTCAAGGTAGTGACCACCGTCATGTAGGTCTCAAGGTCCTTAACCGTATCCGCAGTAACATGAAGGGGCGCAGGAGACTTATCCCCGCTAGGTTTTGGGATCCTAGTGGGAGTCATGGCCAATATTGTCTCTTATCAATACTAAATAGTCCGGGCGAGGCACAGAGTGTCCGAATCGCAATTTAAGTTGGGGGGGTTAAGGGGGGTAAGGGGGGGTAGGGGGGTTTTATGGGGGGATATGATAAAGATACATAAAATACATATTTATACGAAAACCGCGCCGAAAAATACAAATAAACAAGAGAGTTATGGATTTTAAGAAATTTTCTCAAATTCTAAAAATGGGAAAAACACGAAAAATTAAACTAATGAAAATTTTTAAAATGTTACTTCGGATTTAAGTAACAGACCAAAAATCATGAATAAGTAAAGAAACCGGGGTGAATTTAGTGGAAAAACGGGGGAGTTATTTAATTAAAACTATTCTCCAATTTTCAAAACTTGAAAAATCAAGAAAAATAGAAATACATAAAAAAGATAAATTTTGCCTTCGGAGTCGGAAGCACGACGGTAAATTAAGAATATATAAGAAGACCGGAAGAAGATAGGAGCAATATTGGCGGAGATATGGATTTTTGAAAATTTTTATTTATTTCGGTTACGTAATTTGAAACTGAAATTGACTTTTTTGTTTTAAGGAAATTAAGAATTTTGAAAAGTGGATATGAAAGCTATTGCCGAGAAACTAAAAATAGGCTAAACTTGGAGAAGATCCCCCCACGGGAACCCCTCCAAATCGACTCGTGAAGTTAGCACCGGATTCTACAAATATCTCCGCCCACAAAAAGTTAAATATCTAAGAAACTACAAGAGATAGGGGCCTGAGATTTTCAGGCAATATACTATGATAGATACTGAATATATATTAATAAACTATATAATTATATATATAAAGCGCTTGGAAATATGGACAATTGAAAAAAAAATTGGGGAAAGCGGAAGGAAAAGTGGCCTCACCCCCTGGTTTTTAATGTCCCGTGAGTGCACCTAGTGTAGTTTTCTTAGTTAGGATATCCCACACCTGGGCCTCTAACAAGAAACTGTCCAGCTGCTGTACAACCAGGTTTTCGCATAACGGTCATTTTTATAAAAACACTTATAACTTTTAAACTATCTATCAGAGAAATCTGAGGTTTGGCACACAGGTAGAGCACTTATACACTAATACAACGAAATAATAATAATAACATGTCCTCGATCTATCTAAAAAGTTATTAACGAAAAACCAGTTTTTGTGTCCGAAAATCACAGTTATTGGGGCCTAACTCCCTGGCGCACTATGCTAAAAATGTCCAAAAGGTCTTAAAAGATGCGCCTCATCAAGGCGCACCTAAATGCACTCTCGAAACTGAGTCGCACCGCGGAAAATCGTAAGCCGCACGCGAAAAACACTTTTCACTTTTTTTAAAAACACAAAAATTGTCATATCTCCCACAAAACTTGTCCAATTTCAAAAATTTTTTCACATCCGCATAGCGCTCGACAGCGCGCAACTTTTAGTGTATTTCACTAGTTGATTTTCCATAACTGTCCCGCAACTTCGATTTTTCGAGCGCGGAGCGGCTCAAAAACGATCCGCTCGCTCCGGGGGGCCGCGCGTGACTGGTTAGGTTAGGTTAGGTTAGGTTAGGTTAGGTTAGGTTAGGTTAGGTTAGGTTAGGTTAGGTTAGGTTAGGTTAGGTTAGGTTAGGTTAGGTTAGGTTAGGTTAGGTTAGGTTAGGTTTAGGTTAGGTTAGGTTAGGTTAGGTTAGGTTAGGTTAGGTTAGGTTAGGTTAGGTTAGGTTAGGTTAGGTTAGGTTAGGTTAGGTTAGGTTAGGTTAGGTTAGGTTAGGTTAGGTTAGGTTAGGTTAGGTTAGGTTAGGTTAGGTTAGGTTAGGTTAGGTTAGGTTAGGTTAGGTTAGGTTAGGTTAGGTTAGGTTAGGTTAGGTTAGGTTAGGTTAGGTTAGGTTAGGTTAGGTTAGGTTAGGTTTTTTTTTTTTTTTTTTTTTTTTTTTTGAAGTTTTTGAAATATCCCTCTGACAGTAGTCCTCAGAGAAGTATATATACAATGTTTTAGTGCTCTTTTATTTCTGCGTTTTGCAGTAAATAGTTTTGTCGAATATATTGCATTTTTGTTGATTGCTCTATCACTTGCTTCATTTATTTCTTTGTATTGCCTTTGTTGCAACTTTAATGCAGTATTTTATGAATTCGTCTTTTGTCTTTTTATTATTAATTAGGTCTGCTACGCTTTCTGCGCAGATTTTAGCATTAAGTTTGTTTTCTGCTTCATATTTGAGTCTAGTGTTTATTGGGCAGTCAAAGAGCAAATGTGATATGTCTTCTCTAGCGTCAGGTTCACAAAGGCACGATGGACTCTCCTTACACTTGAACCTGTGTAAATATCCTGAGAATCCACCGTGCCCTGTCAAAACTTGTGTTAGCACTCCTGTGAGTTCTGTCGTTTTGATAACTTTGTACGCACTTACGACATCCGGAAAAAAGATTTTGGTCGTTGTTGCGGTAACCCCAGTTTTGTACCTTCGGTTCCATTCGTCAAGCGTATCCAAACGAATTTGTCGCTTGACGAATGAAACCGGGCAGCGATCGTAATTTGGTTTAGCTTTTATTTTTAATGCTGCCTCTTTCGCCAGTGCATCGGCCCGCTCGTTGCCGTCCAATCCAGCATGTGCTTTTATCCAGAACAGGGATATTTCCTTGTCCTGGAGTTTACTGGCAGCAATATTTCCCCGTGACTTGACGGCGAGTTGGTGCGTCGATGCATTATTTACAATCGTCTCCAGGGCGGATCTCGAATCGCTGTATATGCCAAAGGTCTTCTCTTTTCGGTCTATAATTATCCGGGTAGCTTCATATATGGCAAGGAGTTCCGCCTGATAGACTGTGCAATATGGAGACAGTTTCAGTTTGACGGCTTTTATTTCGGTTTCGCTGTTCCACAAGGACAGCGCTGCTCCGACCGTGCCGTCAATTTTACTGCCGTCCGTGTATATACGTAATGCTTGTGTATTGTGCCTTTCAACTTGTTGTTCGTCTATCAGGCTCACGAACTCCAAGCTCATATGCTCAGCCGGATGTGGAGTTTCGGCATACACAGCGACCCGCTCTACCTCCCTGTCACCCAAGACCGCCCAGGGCACACCCCTCCTGGCCTCATATAACGCAGCTGCCTCTTTTATACGGAGGTCCAGAGGGAGCAGCCCAGACAGCACCAAGGCAGAGTTTAGTGAAACGGTTTTGTATGCTCTGGTAAGTTTCTGCATAAAGCCCCTTTGTACGTTATTCAGCATTTTCTGCACACCCAGCTTTTCTGCTGCCGACACCCAGGCGCTAGAGGCATACATGATGATTGGTTCGACTACTGCAGTATATATGATGCGTATGATGTCTGGATGGAGGCCCCAACTGATTCTGGCTGCTCTGGAAAGCTGCTTATATATATTTACTGCTTTCTTGCATACCTGCGCCACGTGATTGTTAAAGGTGAGCTTATGGTCAATATATAGCCCCAGAATTTTAATTTCCTCAGACATACCTATGTCGACGCCACCCATGCTCAATCTTGGGACGTCATATTTCAGCTTTCGCGTGATGGTCATAGCTTTTGTCTTTGAAGGACCAAAGTTTAGCTTATTTTTGACGCCCCACTCCCGAACATAGGTAAGGGCGGCATTGGCCTTTCTTTCGATGTCAAGTGCCTTGTCCCCGTCAAACACGAGGACGACGTCATCGGCGAACGCCTGACAGTAGTCGCCTCTATGCTCAAGGCCCTTGAGCAGGGGGTCCAGGAGCAGGTTCCACAAAATGGGACCACCAATAGAACCCTGCACGCATCCTTTTGTTGTACTCTTTGTACACTCTTCACCCCCATACCGAACAGTGACCTTTCTGTCTCGCAGGTAGCTGTCAAGGACTCTCCGAATGTTTACAGGGCACCTTTCCTCAGCCAAACGGACTCTAATGGCTGGCCACCATGCATTATCAAATGCTCCCTCTATGTCCAGTGAAACCATGACCACTATCTTTTTGGCTTCAACTCTTTGGCGTATGTGGTTCACTAGGTCATAGAGGGAGTCCTCAGTGCTTTTCTGGGGCATGAATCCGTATTGGCGAGAACTGATCCTTGGAAGAATATGCCATTTCAGCCTACCCACGATCAGCTTTTCCAGAATTTTTCCCATCACTGGCAACAATCCTATTGGTCTGTAAGCCTTCGGGTTCGTGTAATCGTCCTTCCCGGGCTTACGAAGGACCACGACCGTCGCTTCTTTCCAGATGGTAGGGAAGTGCTCTAGCTCAAGACATTTGTTTACCAGTGATAGGAAGAACTCCGGATCACCGTACACGGCGTGGCTGCAAATGTCGGCTGTGAGGCCATCCGCGCCTGGTGCCTTCTTTGGGTTAAAGCTCTCTACCACAGTTCGGAGCTCCTCCATCGTAAACGGGGGATCCCGATGCTCATCACGAGACCGCCCGTTTACACGGTCAGCCTCCTCTCTTATTTTAGTGTGGTACAGGGTATCACCTTCTATCACATCATCCGGATAGAAGACCTCCGTCAGCACCCTCGCCGAGTCCCGTAGGTCAATTGTCCTCCCATCCTTTTCCAACGGCAGATCCTCTGGTCTCTTGGTGGTCCCACTTATGACTCTATAGATCCCCTCCCAAACGCCCTCCCTGTCCTGTTTTCCACAGAACCCCTTCCAACTTTCAATCTGTGCTGCTTTTACCTCCTTCTCATATTTTTCTTTGATTTTCAGGTACTCGTGGACTACCTTCGCTCTCCGGACCGGCGCTGCACAACGGATACGTCTCTTCTTGGTGAGGACTTCTTTTTTCAAAGCGTATAGTTCCTCGGACATCCACGGCAAGGTAAGTCTTCCTTTGGGCTTCTTTTTCGGAAGGGTATCTTCACACGTCTTTTTGATGATTGCTGCATACCTCTGCGTTAAGGAGTCCAAATCCCTTATGTTGTTTGTATGTTCCACTTTTTCTTTGTTTATGGCGCCTTCCTCTTTCAATTGCTCCAGTTTCTCATGAAATTGGGGCCAATTGGCCTTTTTGGTGCCGTAAACTCGTGTAGTCCTCTGGATGCTCATGCCTTTGGCTTTGGTCAGCCTGATGTTAAAGGTCACTGTATTGTGGTCTGAACTTGTGATCGTTTCATCCACTTTCCAGTCCTCAACCAGGCCGATCAAATCCATTGTGCAGGCCGTGACATCAATGTAGCTGGAGTAGCGAGTATTACCCCTGATGGTGTCAAAAGTGGGGGTATCTCCTTCATTGAGTACCTGTAAGCCCATTTCGTGTATTGTTCCAGCCATTTCTTCGCCTCTCCAGTTCACAAAGTCCCCTCCCCACCAGATGTTTTTGGCGTTTGCGTCTCCACCTATGAGCAGTAGCTTAGGTCGCAGCTCTTTTTCTATTTTCTTTAACTGCTCCAGGTATGGCTCTATGGGCTGGTCTGGTTCAAAATAGTAGGAGATCATGGTGATCTCCCAGGCACAGGTACGGAGGCTCACCACTACGATGTTATTCGTGGTGAGTCTTGGGAACTCTGTAACGCAGATGTCTGGATCGTATATGACAATAGCTGCTTTGACCGTCCCATCTCCCTGGCCTATGCTCTGGAAGATCCTTGCTCCTCCGTAACTCCTCATGCATTTGGACCTGCCCACATATGGCTCCTGGAGCAGCGCAACGGTCGCCCCTCTTCTATCTGCCTCTAGCATCAGCTCGTTTGTGGCTAGCTGTTTCCGTTGTAGGTTTGCCTGGAGTACGCCGTATAGTTTTTCAGCCTGTGGGGTGGTCCGTTTGGTTGCTTTTGGATTGCCTGGGGCGCCCTCAGCAATACGCCGTGGTAGCGCGTGCTAAGGAATCCCACTTTCTCCTGATGGGGCACTCTTGACTGAAGGCATTATGGTTTATTACAGAGAGTTTCGCCTGACTGCAGTTGCAGCAAGTCGGAGCTTCACCCGAGAGTCGGTCTTCACACTCCGCCCACTTGTGGGGGCCTCCGCAGTGACTACACTTTTCAACATTGTCCTTACAGAGGCGCCGGCTGTGCCCGTACCCCAGACACAGCGAGCACTGCACTAACGGCGATTGGTCTTCGACGCGCAATCGCTGCAGATCGATATGTATTTGGCCCGCCGTGGTGAGGCGATGCCATATCGCGGGGGACACCTCCATGACAATGTGGGTGGTGTGCGGATTCCTCGCTTTGCGCCTATAGCGGACGGCGACTCTCATTTCCTTTTCTTCAATGTTTGCTAGCAAATGGTTGTTTTGCTTTTTTAGTGCCTTTACGACATCCTCGTCCTTGTGAATGGCCAGAATGTCTCTAACGATAATCAAGGGATCCCTATTCTGAGCCTCTTTAACTTGGAGGTTACTGGACTTAACAGCCTCGCTGACCTTCGTTAGCTCCTCTTTGCTGTGACACCCTATAATGACCTTCTGATCTCTTGCCTTCCGCAGCCTATCCACGCGAATGCCGCTGTTTGTTGCATCCACAGCGTTCCTGATCTTGCCTATGAGCTCCTGACTCGAGTCCTCTATGTCGTCAGATGTGACTATTATGGAGTGTAGGGGCGCTGCGGTAACCTGCTTTGGCCGGCTTGTTGTCTCTGCGTAGGTAGGCTGCGGTACGGCTTGGTTACTGAGGTCACTCCTTAGGTCAGCGATAGATTTGGATAACTTCGCGACTTCGGCATACGATAGACATTGTCTGGTTTCGAGGGTACTAGGAATCTTTTTGATATCCGCAGATAGAGCGATGGTATGTTTCTTGTATTCCATTAGTGCACAATTGTGCTCCTTTATGTTTTTGATTAGCTCCTTCATCAGCTCTATCTGTGGTGTCTCACTCGCTTCGATATCTACGACTCGTTCGTTAATTACGTGTGCGTTCTTCACGGAGCAGCTTGTGGGTGGTTCCTTCGTCCCTGCCGCTTCAATGACGAGTCTGTACAACCTTTCCACCGCCTGGGTAACGCCAGATTTGATGTCTGCTTTCAGGTTTCGAGACTCGCCTAGAAGGGTCTTAGCCCTTATCAGGCAGGCCTTTGCCTCGGCCGGTCTGCTGCCATACTTAGGCTTTGGAGGTGGGGATCTCGGTAACTCGTATGAGGCCCTACGAGCTGCTACCGATACTTCTTGTGAGGACTGCGTCCTATCCTTTGAGGGAGCGACAGGTATTTGGGGGGGCACTGCCCTTGATTTAATCTGCGGAGGATTTCCAGGTGCTGCTTCGTGAGACACGTGAGTCGCTTCACTTAGTGTTTGGGGGAGGTCAGTCGAGCTATCAGACGTTTGCTTTGTCGTTGCCATAGCAGGCTCCGACATATTGTTATTCGGGGATTGCGATCGCCTTAGATCCTTTTTTGGGGTTCTGTATCCAAACATAATACAGTTGCTTTATCGGACCTGCCAACTTCTATCCAAGTGAGTACAACTATTCTATCAATAGTCGTACCACTCTGGATCTATGCTAGAGGCTCCAGTGGAGCAACTGTATTACCTATTATTTCTATCGATGCCGATTGATGTAAATCAATTATAACAATAAAACGCAACACTCAACAGTAGTCTACGCTAACAAATTCCAAAACAACGATTTTTTATCTTAAATGGGAATCAATAATAAATTAGGGGTGTAAATTGCCCCCAACAGTCTTAATATATGGGAGGTGTAAAAAGCTCCAATTGTCAGTAAGATAAACTAAAATTAAATTAATACTTGCCTAAAAAAATATAATAAATTAATAATTAATTAAAGCGATAGATAGGAGGTGTAAAGTCCTCCTAAGAGTCACTAAATTTTTAAGCTTAACCTACTATTTGGGAGATGTATAGAGCCACCCAAGTCAATCTTATAACCTAGTAGAATAACGTTATATTATTTTGGGGGTGTATATGGCCCCCAACTGTCAATATATACAAGTACAATAACCATGTAATAAACCTCCCACGGTCAATATTTGAGAAAGCTATAATTTTTAATTATAATTGGGGGTGTATATTGCCCCCAAAGTCGATAAAAGCGTTTGACACGCGTCACTGATCCCACGGCTCTCCCTTCGGTATTGCTCGTAAAGGGGGTCGCGCCCACATTCACCCGGGGCGGGTGGGTGGGTCCTTTACAATTTTGAAAATTCAAAAATGAAAATTTTTGATTCGGAACGGCGGAGACGAGTGCCCGCGACGTCCCGCAGGAGAAACTAGCTGAAAATGAGTGAAAATGAGGGAAAACAGCGACGGCGCGCGTGGTTTTGGTTCGATATCAATCGAATTTGTATAGGGAATTTGATTCACCAAGTAAGCT
>JARPMR010000012.1:27170283-27202783 GCA_029955525.1 Oeneis ivallda
TTTTTTTTTTTTTTTTTTTTTTTCTTAATCTAAGTTAGCCACAAATGAGATTTTATTAATTAAATCACAATAGTTGACACATTAACACGAGGGGGTTGAAGGGCTGAGAGTTGCTCCCGCTATTTGATACGTTTTACTCCTCCCAGCCCCTCTACAAACACATAACATACAAAATACAATATTACCCTATATAATATTTCTAGCACAATATTACTGTATAATATAGTACATTATTACTTTTTTTTTTTTTTTTTTTTTTTTTTTTTTTTTTTTTTTTCTACAATATTATTATTATTATTATATTACCATACACAATATAGCCATATAATTTTTAACACAATATTACTTTATAATATACTATACATTTTTAAATTACTTACAAACGAAACATTACAATTGAGATAATTGAAATCTCAGTGCCGCAAGCAAATAATGCTCTCAACACCAACATGCAAACACAGAGTAATTAATTAGGTGTAACATAGCATAACACAAGTTCTTAAGCAATAATTAGTTCCTCAATAATTTCAAGTGGAGTCATTAGCTGTCAGTTTGATTGAGCCCTTTTACCGTTTTGAATATATGCTCAACAAATTTCGTCAGGGACTCGATGCAGCTGTGCTTTGACAGCATGTCTGTTATCGAATAAGGTGAACGCCGCAGCAGCTTACAGTGCATTTCGTGCCTGTATCTGTGTATCGAGAATTGCGGGCATTCTTTTACTAAATGTTCTACCGTTTGGACCGACGTATTATCGCACGGACAGAGATCGTCCTCTACGATCTTGAATCGTTTTAAGTACTGCTTATGGAATCCGTGTCCGGTGAGCCATTGCGTGGTGTAAAATGAGGTTCTGATATGTTGCGATAATGTCCTAATGTCCTGTAAATTGGGTAGCAGGGTTCGTGTATGGGCCCCTTGATCCGAACTAGTGTATCTGGCTTGCCAGATGCGACGAGTTTCACAGCGAACTCTGTGTTTGACAAAACTGATGGGGAACTCGGAGTAATCGGGCTGCTTATGTAGCGCTGTTCCATCCTTAGCTGCCTCGTCAGCTGCCTCGTTCCCAGCAACGCCGACATGCGCCCTGACCCACGCGAAGTGAAATTTTGCGGGGGTTAAGTGTACCGTTTTGTGTATGGATGCAACCAGGGGGTTTGTGTTACTCCTTTCATGCAGAGCCGCCAGAGCAGCTCTAGAATCAGAGAGTATGCTGTATGTGCGGTGTTCTTGTTTGTTGGCGTGTGAGTGTTTCGCTGCCCATAAGCATGCCCTATGTATTGCATACAGCTCAGCCTGGAAGACGGAGCAGCTGTCGTGCAGCTTGAACTTTTTGGTGTTGATGACATTGTTTCCGTCATAGCCCACAAAAGCCGCACCAACTGCTCCGCTTTCCTGCTTGCTGCCGTCCGTGTAGATGACTGTATTATGAGGTGTAGTGTGCAAGCTTGTTAGTTCGGCGTCGTTGTGTAGTTCATATAACACTGTGACCCGAGAGGCGGGATGCAACAGTTTGTGTGGAGGTGTAGGACATTCTAGGTGAATGTCCTCTGGCAGGAATTGTGTGGTTCGCGTGAGTTTTGTTTGTTCGATTGCATGTACCTCGCGAACTTTAAGGTCTAACGGAGTAAATTGAGCTAAGGCTATCGCCGCTGTTGTGGAAATGGTATGGAAGCCCCTGATTGCCCTGATAGCAAAGCCCCGCTGCATACTCAACAGCTTTCTTTTAACTCCTTTTTTGATGGCCACATGCCCCCATATGCCCGCCGCGTAAGTGATGATTGGCTCGATCACTTGACGATATATTGTCCGAACATTTTCTGGGTGCGCCCCCCAAGTGGGCCTGCAGAAGAGGCAAAGCTTGCTGAATATGCGCGTGGCCTTGCTTATCACGTGTTGTATGTGTTGGTTAAACAGTAATTTTTGATCTATTACAACCCCTAGATATTTAACTTCCCTCACAAAGGGGAGGACCTGTCCCTCCATAGTGATGTGAGCCGCCTCCGCCTTTCCGGTAAATGAGATGAGCTTTGTTTTATCCGGTCCGAAGCAGAGCTTGACGCTCCTGCCCCATTCCGCTATGATGTGTAAAGCCTTGTTTGTTTTGTCCTGTAGGGTGTATGCTGTGTTTGCTTGTGAGATCAGAAGCACATCATCGGCGTATGCCTGGATATGACACCCCTCCGGGAGCTGTGTTTCTAGTAGTTCGTCTAAAATCAGGTTCCACAGAACGGGGCCGCAGGCCGAGCCCTGTACACACCCCTTAGTTGTAGTTTTTGAGACCCGAGCTCCAGCATAGTCTAAGATTGCTGTGCGATCCGTGAGATAGCTTGTGATTAGTTCAAAGATGTTATTCGGACACCCTGCGTTGCGCAGCCTCTCTAAAAGCGCTGGCCACCAAGCGTTGTTGAACGCGGATTTGATGTCCAGTGACACCGCCACCACAAGGTCCCCGCCCGCCTTAGCGCGCCGGATCCTCGAGAGGGCCGCGTCAATGGCCATCACCGTGTTCTTTTGTTCTCTAAAGCCGAATTGCATTGGGTGGTTCATGCTCATTTGATCAAGCGCATAGGTTACACGCTTAATAAATAACTTCTCCAGCAGTTTGCCAAACACAGGAATGAGGCCAATTGGCCTATGCGCGTCCAACTTAGTGTAGTTTGATTTCCCGGGTTTAGGAATGATTTTTATGTAGGCAGTCTTCCACTCGCCAGGGAAGTAACGCAGATCGAGACACCTGTTCATCACATCCGTTATCAGCTGCGGGTATGCTGCCGCGAACTGATAACAGATGTCAGACGTGAGGTGATCCAAACCCGGCGCTATTTTGTGACTCATCTGTCCCAAAAGTTCTAGCACCTCTTCCCTGGCGAATGGTAGATCATCGTTGGTGTTGGGTGAGGCTTGCGCTCTCTGGCGCAGCTCGCGGTGTCGCGGGTGCGTGTCTTGTGTGTGGGAGTCATCCGGGAAGAAATGGTCAAGTAAAGCCTGAGCCGTTTCCCTCCCATCCGACGTGTGAGTACCTTGAGCGTGCAGCGTAACCGGAGCCCTCCTCGGATTGGAGTCCTTAATGAGACGATTAGTTAAAGACCACACGTTCTCCCCGGTCTGCAAGTTGCAGAACTCTCTAAAATTATTCGAAGAGGCTTCCCTGAGTTCATCGGCATAAATTCTCTTTAAGGAAGAAAGTTCCGCAGCGAGCGCCTCCGGTGTGATGTCCTGATGAGGTGTGTGATGTGCCTGTGTGTTAGGGGTGCGATGTGTCTGTGTGTGTGCCCTGAGAACGTTGTTGTGTTTGACTGCAGCGTGAAGTTTCCGGTGTAGGTCAATTACCTCCTTTCTACGGGTCTCCAAGGCTTCTGTCCACCATGGTGGTTTATGGCGTCCCCCAGGCTTCTTGACCGGCATCGAATCCTGACACGCTGTGTGTATTATGTCTGTGATGTGCGCTATGAAAGAGTCCAATTGCTTTGTGTCCATGTTGTGAATGTCTTGTTCAAGTGTGTCCGCAAGAGTCATTTGTGTGTGTAGCGATGTTTTGAATTTGGCCCACTGGGCTTTTTCACTGTTGTACATAAAGGTGGAAGTCCTGTCTGTCGGTTGATCAAGTTTATGGTCCAGGGTGAGTGTATATTCGATGGCATTGTGCTGAGAAATTGGACAGCCCTCTAGGTTCACCCGCCAGCCAGTGACCCAGTCAGCGACGTCCGCCGACGCGAGCGTGATGTCAACGATTGACTCCCTTATTCTCCCGTGTGTTACCGTCTCAAACGTGGGGACCTCCCCAACATTGCAAACGAAAAGATCCCTCCCGTGTACCATGTCCATCACAGCCCTGCCCCTTTCATTGGATGTTCTGCTGCCCCAGAGTGGGTGCCTGCCGTTAAAGTCCCCGCCAACTATGCAACCGGCGCCTCCAACCCGGCCCACAAAGTTCTCTACCGCCGCCAGCGTGCCCAGAGTGTCCTCGTTGGGCTCAATGTACACAGATGCAAGATGAATTTTCCTCGGTCCCGCTCTTGCCTGCACGACGCACAGATTGGCCGAGGAAAATTGCGACAATCCAATGACAGAGGTTGTTGTCTTTGCCAAAATGCAAGCCTTGACTTTGTGACTGCCCGGAAATTGAAAGATGTTGAGACCCTGTATTGGTTTAACCTCGCTTCCGGCGCCGATGTACGGCTCCGAAACGAGGGCAAAAGAATGTGCGCTCTCCATGAAGAAGCGGGTGAACTCCTGGAGGCAGCTCTTTGATCTGTCTAAGTTACACTGAATTATACCAAAAGAGCTACACCCCATAATCGACGTTCGACTCCACCCGGTTCCTCATGGCTCGCAGGACTGGACATGCGGGTGAATCGGCTCTATGAGCCTCATCCCCTTTTAAGTTGAACTTCGCATTTCTGTTAATACAATTATAGCACTTAGGTGGGGCTCTCCTTACCCTCTCCGGGCAGTCGGCCTCCTTGTGCGCCGTGTTGGCGCAGTGGACGCAGGGGGACGGCGAGTCGCGGCCGCAGTTTTTCATTGTGTGGCCGAATTGGAAGCACCGGTGGCACTGAAGGAAGGGGGTGAAGCCGTGCACGCGGACCCTTTGATGGTCTATGTTCACGCGCTCCAGCTCCATCACCCTCCTCCAGACTCCGGTCTCCGCTGACAGCACAGCATTGTATAAGTTGGTGTTCTTGTTCTGCCTAAGGAAACGCAGCTGGATGTCGGTCTCGCTGGCTGGGTCCCCGACTCCCGGATTTTGTGTCTTAAGGACGTGTATGATTTCCTCTGCCGTGACATCCTTCGATATACCCTTGAGTATAAACATTGGCCTGGTTTTATTGGCCGCTACCGCGCTCACCTTATCCGAATCCTTTAGTCGGTTCAGCGTATCGTTACGCTGCTCTGCCGTAACGAATTCGACGCGGAGTTTGTTGTTCGACAGTGGTTTGACTTTGACAGGTGCATAGCTCGACTTCTTGTAGGTGATGGCCTGCCGGAACGCAGTCACCGCCTCCTGCCTGCTGCTGATAGGTCCCTTGGCCGTCACGATCGCCGCATAGCTGGTTGTAGGTGTAGGCACTGTGGTGGTGGGCGAGGTCCGCAGGGGGGGCGACGCAGAAACCGTCGCAGCCGTCTCCGATGTCACGCCCGCTGCCGTCGGCGGTGTCGGTTTTGATTTGCCGGCCAGCGACGCATACGTAGGTCGAGTCGCAGCGGCCGCGGCGGCGATCTTAGTTGTCGCAGCCGCGAGGTCTCTGCGTAGCCCGCGCACCTCGCCGACACAACCCTTAATCTCAGCGCGCAGTTGTTCATCGCCGATGGGGGAGCCCGCCGAGCCAGCCAGCCTGGCCTCTCCGGTGGGGGCGGGGGGATGCGCGACAGCGCCGCCGTCAGTGCCACTGCCGGGGGCCCCGTGTGAGGGTCCCGCTCCGTCTTGTGTGCGCCGGGAGACCGCAGCCAGGGCATGGGAAGCCCGGCGGATCTCCTCGGCCGCAGTGATGATCACCCGCTTGTTAACCGCGGTTACACTCTTGCCGTCTTGTACGGCCTTCACTATTTTAGCGGTCAAGGTAGTGACCACCGTCATGTAGGTCTCAAGGTCCTTAACCGTATCCGCAGTAACATGAAGGGGCGCAGGAGACTTATCCCCGCTAGGTTTTGGGATCCTAGTGGGAGTCATGGCCAATATTGTCTCTTATCAATACTAAATAGTCCGGGCGAGGCACAGAGTGTCCGAATCGCAATTTAAGTTGGGGGGGTTAAGGGGGGTAAGGGGGGGTAGGGGGGTTTTATGGGGGGATATGATAAAGATACATAAAATACATATTTATACGAAAACCGCGCCGAAAAATACAAATAAACAAGAGAGTTATGGATTTTAAGAAATTTTCTCAAATTCTAAAAATGGGAAAAACACGAAAAATTAAACTAATGAAAATTTTTAAAATGTTACTTCGGATTTAAGTAACAGACCAAAAATCATGAATAAGTAAAGAAACCGGGGTGAATTTAGTGGAAAAACGGGGGAGTTATTTAATTAAAACTATTCTCCAATTTTCAAAACTTGAAAAATCAAGAAAAATAGAAATACATAAAAAAGATAAATTTTGCCTTCGGAGTCGGAAGCACGACGGTAAATTAAGAATATATAAGAAGACCGGAAGAAGATAGGAGCAATATTGGCGGAGATATGGATTTTTGAAAATTTTTATTTATTTCGGTTACGTAATTTGAAACTGAAATTGACTTTTTTGTTTTAAGGAAATTAAGAATTTTGAAAAGTGGATATGAAAGCTATTGCCGAGAAACTAAAAATAGGCTAAACTTGGAGAAGATCCCCCCACGGGAACCCCTCCAAATCGACTCGTGAAGTTAGCACCGGATTCTACAAATATCTCCGCCCACAAAAAGTTAAATATCTAAGAAACTACAAGAGATAGGGGCCTGAGATTTTCAGGCAATATACTATGATAGATACTGAATATATATTAATAAACTATATAATTATATATATAAAGCGCTTGGAAATATGGACAATTGAAAAAAAAATTGGGGAAAGCGGAAGGAAAAGTGGCCTCACCCCCTGGTTTTTAATGTCCCGTGAGTGCACCTAATGTCGTTTTCTTAGTTAGGATATCCCACACCTGGGCCTCTAACAAGAAACTGTCCAGCTGCTGTACAACCAGGTTTTCGCATAACGGTCATTTTTATAAAAACACTTATAACTTTTAAACTATCTATCAGAGAAATCTGAGGTTTGGCACACAGGTAGAGCACTTATACACTAATACAACGAAATAATAATAATAACATGTCCTCGATCTATCTAAAAAGTTATTAACGAAAAACCAGTTTTTGTGTCCGAAAATCACAGTTATTGGGGCCTAACTCCCTGGCGCACTATGCTAAAAATGTCCAAAAGGTCTTAAAAGATGCGCCTCATCAAGGCGCACCTAAATGCACTCTCGAAACTGAGTCGCACCGCGGAAAATCGTAAGCCGCACGCGAAAAACACTTTTCACTTTTTTTAAAAACACAAAAATTGTCATATCTCCCACAAAACTTGTCCAATTTCAAAAATTTTTTCACATCCGCATAGCGCTCGACAGCGCGCAACTTTTAGTGTATTTCACTAGTTGATTTTCCATAACTGACCCGCAACTTCGATTTTTCGAGCGCGGAGCGGCTCAAAAACGATCCGCTCGCTCCGGGGGGCCGCGCGTGACTGTTGGTTAGGTTAGGTTAGGTTAGGTTAGGTTAGGTTAGGTTAGGTTAGGTTAGGTTAGGTTAGGTTAGGTTAGGTTAGGTTAGGTTAGGTTAGGTTAGGTTAGGTTAGGTTAGGTTAGGTTAGGTTAGGTTAGGTTAGGTTAGGTTAGGTTAGGTTAGGTTAGGTTAGGTTAGGTTAGGTTAGGTTAGGTTAGGTTAGGTTAGGTTAGGTTAGGTTAGGTTAGGTTAGGTTAGGTTAGGTTAGGTTAGGTTAGGTTAGGTTAGGTTTTTTTTTTTTTTTTTTTTTTTTTTTTTATCTACCCTCTAACATAGTCAGAGCCAGTGTCGACTTAAAGTTTTTGTCTACTCATTCATACCAGTTCTCGCTTTTATGCCTCTCGTACTTGTTTTCTTCATACTTATTCTTTCTTTCATCCATCATCTTTCACACTATGGGTAGAGTTCCCTTCCTAGTAACTGTCATTTAGGGGTGCAAGTATTGTTTTTATTTATTTCCAAAAAATTTTACATTGTGCTTATGTCTATACATGTTTTGTATATATTATGTTGATTTTTTACATTTTAAATTAAATATAGCAAACAATAATATTAGGAACAGAGCAGGTATAATTTTCACACATGTTAATTGATATATTCAACAATACACAAAGAACACTGCGTCCACATTAACCCGCTCTGTTCCTAATTAGTTTTATTTCTTAATATTACCATCTTACATATTTCCGTACAATACTTCAGAAACTTATCTCTATGTTTACTGTTCATTATAGTTGGTAAATTATTTGGGACTAGATTGATATCAATCTCATATTCCAAGTTAATACGTCTTTTTTGGAACATAGGGCAACAGAGAATAATATGTGGGACGGTTTCGTCAACTCCATGCTCGCAGGCACATGATGGGTCCTCCTTGCACTTGAATCGGTTCAAGTACGATGAGAACCCACCATGCCCTGTTAAGATCTGTGTGATGACGTTGGTGATTTCAACCTTTTTCATTACGCCATATGCCAACGTTACAGAGGGGAAGAACAACTTAGTTACAGCTGCTGTTTCACCCAGTCTATACCTTTCCTCCCATAGACTAAGCGTTCTCATTCGTATTATTCTCTTGATAAAAGAGATCGGACATCGGTCATAATCTGGCTTCTTTTTGGAACGCAGAGCAGCCTCCTTTGCCAGCTCGTCAGCACGCTCGTTTCCCTTTAATCCAGCGTGGGCCTTTATCCAGTACAAGGAAACGCTCTTGTCCACGTGTCTTGACTTTCTCAGGGTATTTCGTATGTCCACAGCTAGGGGGTGAGTGGATCCGAGGTCTGAAACTGTCTGAAGAGCTGACATGGAGTCGCTGTAAATTCCAAAATCCTTGCCCTTATGTCGGAGGGTTTCTTCCACCGCCCTGTGCAACGCCAGGAGTTCCGCCTGGTAAACGGAGCAATATGTTGGCAACGCCAGTTTCAGAGTTTTGGTCTCAGTTGCATCTTCCCACAATGAGAGGGCTGCACCCACTTGCCCCTCTATTTTACTCCCATCTGTAAATATCTTTATTTTATGATTAGAGGCGGTATATTCTTCTTGATTTGTCAAGCTTCCGAACAATATGGTCGCTTGAATAGACGGATGGGGAAACTCTATGACTGGCGCCATTCGCTCCACCTCTCTATCTCCGAGTTCGGGGCACGGAATCCCCCTCTTGGCCTCATAAAGTAAGGCTGCTTCCTTTATGCGAAGATCGAGGGGAAGCAACCCCGCCAGAACCAGAGCCGAGTTTAGAGAGACGGTGCGGTACGCTTTAGTAAGCTTCTGAGCAAAACCTCTTTGGACAGCGTCAAGTCGTTTGCGAATCCCCAATTTGCTTGCAGCTGACGACCACGCGCTGGCGGCATACAGTATGACGGGCTCAACTGCTGCGATATAAATCATCCTAACAACCTCCGGATGCAAACCCCAGTTAACCCGAGCCGCCCTAGCCAACTGCTTGTAAATATTTAAAGCTTTCTTACAAACAGTAGCCACATGTTTATCAAATGTCAGCATGCGGTCTATCGTCAGGCCCAACAGTTTAATGTCGTCTGACATTCTGATGGCCACCCCACCCATGCTCAGACGCGGTACATCATACTTAAGCCTTCGCGTCACTACCATGGCACAGGTTTTGTGCGGCGCGAATTTGAGCCGGTTTCTGATGCCCCACGTCCGAACATAGTCGAGAGCGGTGTTAGCGCAACGTTCTATGTCTAAGGCTGAGTTTCCTTCGAAAACCAAGACTACGTCATCCGCAAACGCTTGGTAGTAAACCTCCATATCATCGAGCTGTTTGAGGAGTGAGTCCAAAAGAAGATTCCAGAGGATAGGCCCGCCTATCGACCCTTGCACGCAGCCTTTGCTGGTCTCTCTCCTGCACTCCTCCCCGCAGTATCTCAGCCGAACCGCTCTCTCGCTCAGGTAACTATCGACGACTCTTCTCAAGTTTATTGGGCACTTTTCCTCAGCCAATCGTGTTCTAATCGCAGGCCACCAAGCACTATCGAAGGCTCCCTCGATGTCTAAAGACACTAGTGTGACAATTCTTTTTTGGTCTAGTTTTTCGCGTATGAAGCGCATCAGATCGAATAGGGAGTCTTCGGTGCTCTTTTGTGGCATAAAACCGTATTGGCGAGTACTAATCCGTGGTAAAATATAAAACTTAAGGCGTGCCATCAGCATCTTCTCGTACACTTTACCCAATACAGGCAAAAGCCCAATCGGCCTGTAGGACTTAGGAACAGTATACGAGTCTTTCCCTGGTTTTCTGAGCACCACGACTATGGCCTCTTTCCAGATTTTCGGAAAATAGTGGCATTCGAGACACTTGTTGAGAAGAGCAAGGAAGAAAGCAGGGTCGCAACTGACAGCACTGGCGCAGATATCTGCTGTGAAGCCATCGGCTCCTGGAGCCTTCTTGGGTTTAAACGATTTCATGGCCACACTCAACTCTGTTTGAGTAAATGGCGGATCATGTGTGTCATTATGACCCAACAAATTTACTTTTTCAGCCTGTAAACGTGTCTGAATATGGTTCATGTCATCATCCTTCCTCCGGTCTTCAGGATAAAAGGTCTGCGCCAGTAGCTCTGCTGAACCCTTAGCGTCAAGCGTGATTCCATTTAATTGTAGAGGTGTGTCCTCCTCTCTTACTGCAGTCCTACCAATTACCCTGTATATTCCCTCCCAGACCCCCTCCCTGTCCTGTTTCCCGCAGAACTCCATCCAACTCTCAGTTTGAGCTTTCTTCACAGCTAATTCGTATTTTTCTTTCTGTTCTAGGTATAACTTCACCACCATCGCTCTTCGGATCGGCGCCGCACAGCGGATCCTGCGTCTTCGGGTCGCCACCTGCCTTTTCATTTCCGCTAAACTCTCGGACCACCACGGCAAGGTAAGTGTTTCTGTGTGTTTTTTATTTGGTATTGTGTGCCTACATGTGTCTGTTATAGCTTTGGTATATGTGTCTATTGTATAGTCTATTTGTTCTATAGTTTTTATTTCTGTTATACTTTGTGTGGTGAGTTTTGTGTCTTGCAAGGTCTGGGTCAGTTTCTCATGAAAGAGACCCCAGTTTGCTTTTCTTGTGTTGTATTTACGTGTTGTTCTTTGTATTTTTATGCCTTGTGATTTCTGTAATTCTATTTCAAACCTTATGCCGTTGTGATCCGAGCTTGTAAGGCCTTCCACTACACGCCAGCCGTCCACGAATTTAAGCATATCCGCCGTGCATGCCGTCACATCGACGTGGCTGCAGAATCTCTTTCCTCCCCTGATGGTGTCGAAGGTAGGTAGGTCTCCCATATTAAGAACATGCATATCCATTTCTCCGAGAGCCCCGCACATTTCTTCACCTCTTATGTCTTCGTTTTGGCTGCCCCACCAGGTACTTTTAGCATTTGCATCTCCTCCTATGATTATCCTATCGGGTCCGGTTTTTAGCGCAATCTTTTTTAGCTGGTCTAGGTATGGCCCTATGGGCTGATCCGGCTCGAAATAGTAGGCGACCAGGGTGATCGTCCATGCTCTAGTTTGGACATCTACCACGACGATGTTATTCGTGGATAGTTGTGGGTACTGCACTATGTTAAGGTCGTCGTCAAAGACGGCGATAGCGGCTTTAACAGTCCCATTTCCTATTCCCGAGCTCTGGAAAATTCTGACACCCCGGAAGCTACTAACACTCCGTGTCCTACCCACATAAGGCTCCTGAAGCAGCGCTATAGCTACCTTGTCCCTTTCGGCTTCAATCAGGAGTTCGTTCGTAGCCAATTTGCTACGCTGTAGATTTGCTTGGATAATTTTATACTGGTGGGTTTCTCGTGGAACCACCTCAGCAGTAAGTTACGGAGGCCCTGGCCAATGCATCCCACCTTCTTCTGATTGGACACTCGCTGCTAAAGGCGTTATGACCCGACTGCTCTTTAATATCTGCTTTTTTGCAGTTTTTGCATGCTGGTACTGTCCCCGCCAATCTGTCTGGACATTCCGCTCTTAAGTGCAGGCCCCCGCAATGGCTACACAGATCAGCAGGTTCCTTACAGAACCGTTTACTGTGGCCATACCCCAGACAACGGGTGCACTGCACCAGCGGCGATTGGTCCTCTACATTAACCCTTTGGAGGTCAATTCGCAGTTTCCCTTCGTCAATTGCCCTCCTCCAAATTATGGGCGAAGCACTGAAAACTATGTGGCAGTTGTGAGGATTCCTCGCATTTCTTCTATATTTTATTTCTAAGGAATTATCCTCGCCGTCAAGGCCGTCAAAGACCCCACGGTTCTGATTTCTGAGGGCTCTGACAACTTCCGCATCGCTGTGCACCTTCAGTACATCCCTCAGAATCAGAAGCGGGTTTCTGTTTCTGACCTCCTCGACGACGAGGCCCTCCCCCGCGGCTTCCAGCCTGTCCTTCACTTTCTTCCTCTCCTGTTCCGTCTTGCAACTCATAACGATCTTCCTATCCTTGGCCTTTCTCACTCTCTCTACTTTTACCCACCCTTCTTTTGCATCTACTGCTCTTCTCACCTTTTCCAATACTTCCTCCCCAGTTTCCGTTTCACACCTCGAGGAGACTACCACAGAGTGCAGCGACGTCTGTACCGGGTTTTTGCCCCTATTTTGACTGTCTGCCACCACATCCGCGTATGTCGTCCTCTCGAGGGTAACTCCTTGTGCCTCCACTAATTTCGTCAATTCGTCCATCTTTCTTCCATTTTCTAAGAGCAGTCTTGCATTTTCTTCAAGCCTAGCCATTATTTGGCTTTGGTCTTCCACATTTTTTCCCCGCTCTGCGCTCTCTGAGGGCAAACTGACAAACGTAAGGTCTGCCGGTCTCTCCCCAGTTCCTTTTCCTTTCCCGTGTCTTGGGGTCGGGGGGTTCCCCGCATCGGCCTCTTTAAAAAGGGTATAAAGCCTGTCCACTGCCTTTCCAATTTCGGTTTTTATCTCGGTTTTAATGTTTCGAGACCTATTTAACTGGAGTTTGATATTAACCACGCAGGACTTTGCTTCTGCCACTCTCCCCTTATGTTTCGCTTCTGCCGGGGAGGTTCCTGTGGCCCCGGCCTGCGCCCCCAGGCGCTCAGAGCGAGCCGCCGCACCACTTTTCTGTGGTTGCAGCGGCTCACCCAGACCGTCCGGCGGCCCCGCCCGTGGCCCCAGGGTGGTGGGGGAGGTCGATTCTGGTCCTGCGCTACTTTCTGGCGGTGGGGTCCCGGTATGGCTGTTTTGACTCTTTGGTGCCTTTGCGGGTGTTCTGAGTCCAAACATTGCGGTATATAGAGTGACAATAAGTTGCGGACCAAGCGATTGGCTGCCTACCAACAGTAACTTTTATAAAAAGACTTTAGCTTGTTTGGAAGGTGTAGAAGGCCCCCAACAGTAAACAATTATTGTTAAGATTAACTAATAAAGACTTATGTGCTATAATTACGTATACGATCGTCTCAAAACTCTTCCTAGTTACCGGTCTTATCAATGTAACCCCGCTGCTACACCGGACCTGCCAACTTGTATCCGAGTGAATACACCTATTCTAATTCAATAGTCGTAACACTATGGATCTACGCTAGAGTCTCCAGCAGAGCAACAGTATTACTTGATATTCCCAGACAATAATTTATTAAGTATCACCCAACGTTGGTGACTAATCAAAGTTTAATTTTAATAGTATGCGGGAGGTGTAGAAAGCCTCCCACTAGTCAGGTACTAGTTAAATGGTCGTATACAACAAGTAATTGCAGTTAGTGGATATTTGGGAGGTGTAAAGGCCTCCCAAGTCGATATCTATAGTTGGGGGTGTAGATGGCCCCAAGTCAATAAATAAGTACAAGAAATACAAAGGAGGAACTTAACCTAATATTAGGGAGGTGTAGAGAGCCTCCCAAGTCTAACTATACGAGTAATTAACTTAAAGCTATTGGGCAGTGTAAAGCTGCCCAAAGCGTCTATCAATAAATAGTCAGATTTTGTGTGGGGGTGTAAATAGGCCCCAACAGTCAATTTATATATTTTTATAATGACTTATTATGTAAAGTCGCTCGCCACAGGCCGCGCAGCTCTCCCTACGGTATTGCTCAAGAAGGGGTCGCGCCCACATTCACCCAGGGCGGGTGGATGGGTCCTTTACAATTTTGAAAATTCAAAAATGAAAATTTTTGTTTCGGAACGCGGAGACGAGTGCCCGCGACGTCCCGCAGGAGAAACCAGCTGAAAATAAGTGAAAATTAGGGAATACAGCGACGGCGCGCGTGTTTTTGGTTCGATATCTATCGAATTTGTATAGGGAATTTGATTCACCAAGTAAGCTCGGTGCGCAGATGGAAAATGCGAAAAATGCGTTAATTCCCGGAAAAACCGCCCCGAAACGGGCGCGCACGCTCCCTCGAGCGCAGGCGCTGTGAATTCCCGTAAATTTTATCGGAGTTTAATGAAAATTTTGAATTTTATATATTGAAATTTTGCCGAAATTTTTCTAAGTTGAAGAAAATTTTGAAAATTCAAAAATGAAAATTTTTGTTTCGGAACGCGGAGACGAGTGCCCGCGACGTCCCGCAGGAGAAACCAGCTGAAAATAAGTGAAAATTAGGGAATACAGCGACGGCGCGCGTGTTTTTGGTTCGATATCTATCGAATCCGGTTAGGTTAGGTTAGGTTAGGTTAGGTTAGGTTAGGTTAGGTTAGGTTAGGTTAGGTTAGGTTAGGTTAGGTTAGGTTAGGTTAGGTTAGGTTAGGTTAGGTTAGGTTAGGTTAGGTTAGGTTAGGTTAGGTTAGGTTAGGTTAGGTTAGGTTAGGTTAGGTTAGGTTAGGTTAGGTTAGGTTAGGTTAGGTTAGGTTAGGTTAGGTTAGGTTAGGTTAGGTTAGGTTAGGTTAGGTTAGGTTAGGTTAGGTTAGGTTAGGTTAGGTTAGGTTAGGTTAGGTTAGGTTAGGTTAGGTTAGGTTAGGTTAGGTTAGGTTAGGTTAGGTTAGGTTAGGTTAGGTTAGGTTAGGTTAGGTTAGGTTAGGTTTTTTTTTTTTTTTTTTTTTTTTTTTTTTTTTTTTTTTCTTAATCTAAGTTAGCCACAAATGAGATTTTATTAATTAAATCACAATAGTTGACACATTAACACGAGGGGGTTGAAGGGCTGAGAGTTGCTCCCGCTATTTGATACGTTTTACTCCTCCCAGCCCCTCTACAAACACATAACATACAAAATACAATATTACCCTATATAATATTTCTAGCACAATATTACTGTATAATATAGTACATTATTACTTTTTTTTTTTTTTTTTTTTTTTTTTTTTTCCACAATATTATTATTATTATATTACCATACACAATTTAACCATATAATTTTTAACACAATACTACTTTATAATATAGTATACTTTTTTTTTTTTTTTTTTTTTTTTTTTTTTTTTCTCTACAATATTATTATTATTATTATATTACCATACACAATATAGCCATATAATTTTTAACACAATATTACTTTATAATATACTATGCATTTTTAAATTACTTACAAACGAAACATTACAATTGAGATAATTGAAATCTCAGTGCCGCAAGCAAATAATGCTCTCAACACCAACATGCAAACACAGAGTAATTAATTAGGTGTAACATAGCATAACACAAGTTCTTAAGCAATAATTAGTTCCTCAATAATTTCAAGTAGAGTCATTAGCTGTCAGTTTGATTGAGCCCTTTTACCGTTTTGAATATATGCTCAACAAATTTCGTCAGGGACTCGATGCAGCTGTGCTTTGACAGCATGTCTGTTATCGAATAAGGTGAACGCCGCAGCAGCTTACAGTGCATTTCGTGCCTGTATCTGTGTATCGAGAATTGCGGGCATTCTTTTACTAAATGTTCTACCGTTTGGACCGACGTATTATCGCACGGACAGAGATCGTCCTCTACGATCTTGAATCGTTTTAAGTACTGCTTATGGAATCCGTGTCCGGTGAGCCATTGCGTGGTGTAAAATGAGGTTCTGATATGTTGCGATAATGTCCTAATGTCCTGTAAATTGGGTAGCAGGGTTCGTGTATGGGCCCCTTGATCCGAACTAGTGTATCTGGCTTGCCAGATGCGACGAGTTTCACAGCGAACTCTGTGTTTGACAAAACTGATGGGGAACTCGGAGTAATCGGGCTGCTTATGTAGCGCTGTTCCATCCTTAGCTGCCTCGTCAGCTGCCTCGTTCCCAGCAACGCCGACATGCGCCCTGACCCACGCGAAGTGAAATTTTGCGGGGGTTAAGTGTACCGTTTTGTGTATGGATGCAACCAGGGGGTTTGTGTTACTCCTTTCATGCAGAGCCGCCAGAGCAGCTCTAGAATCAGAGAGTATGCTGTATGTGCGGTGTTCTTGTTTGTTGGCGTGTGAGTGTTTCGCTGCCCATAAGCATGCCCTATGTATTGCATACAGCTCAGCCTGGAAGACGGAGCAGCTGTCGTGCAGCTTGAACTTTTTGGTGTTGATGACATTGTTTCCGTCATAGCCCACAAAAGCCGCACCAACTGCTCCGCTTTCCTGCTTGCTGCCGTCCGTGTAGATGACTGTATTATGAGGTGTAGTGTGCAAGCTTGTTAGTTCGGCGTCGTTGTGTAGTTCATATAACACTGTGACCCGAGAGGCGGGATGCAACAGTTTGTGTGGAGGTGTAGGACATTCTAGGTGAATGTCCTCTGGCAGGAATTGTGTGGTTCGCGTGAGTTTTGTTTGTTCGATTGCATGTACCTCGCGAACTTTAAGGTCTAACGGAGTAAATTGAGCTAAGGCTATCGCCGCTGTTGTGGAAATGGTATGGAAGCCCCTGATTGCCCTGATAGCAAAGCCCCGCTGCATACTCAACAGCTTTCTTTTAACTCCTTTTTTGATGGCCACATGCCCCCATATGCCCGCCGCGTAAGTGATGATTGGCTCGATCACTTGACGATATATTGTCCGAACATTTTCTGGGTGCGCCCCCCAAGTGGGCCTGCAGAAGAGGCAAAGCTTGCTGAATATGCGCGTGGCCTTGCTTATCACGTGTTGTATGTGTTGGTTAAACAGTAATTTTTGATCTATTACAACCCCTAGATATTTAACTTCCCTCACAAAGGGGAGGACCTGTCCCTCCATAGTGATGTGAGCCGCCTCCGCCTTTCCGGTAAATGAGATGAGCTTTGTTTTATCCGGTCCGAAGCAGAGCTTGACGCTCCTGCCCCATTCCGCTATGATGTGTAAAGCCTTGTTTGTTTTGTCCTGTAGGGTGTATGCTGTGTTTGCTTGTGAGATCAGAAGCACATCATCGGCGTATGCCTGGATATGACACCCCTCCGGGAGCTGTGTTTCTAGTAGTTCGTCTAAAATCAGGTTCCACAGAACGGGGCCGCAGGCCGAGCCCTGTACACACCCCTTAGTTGTAGTTTTTGAGACCCGAGCTCCAGCATAGTCTAAGATTGCTGTGCGATCCGTGAGATAGCTTGTGATTAGTTCAAAGATGTTATTCGGACACCCTGCGTTGCGCAGCCTCTCTAAAAGCGCTGGCCACCAAGCGTTGTTGAACGCGGATTTGATGTCCAGTGACACCGCCACCACAAGGTCCCCGCCCGCCTTAGCGCGCCGGATCCTCGAGAGGGCCGCGTCAATGGCCATCACCGTGTTCTTTTGTTCTCTAAAGCCGAATTGCATTGGGTGGTTCATGCTCATTTGATCAAGCGCATAGGTTACACGCTTAATAAATAACTTCTCCAGCAGTTTGCCAAACACAGGAATGAGGCCAATTGGCCTATGCGCGTCCAACTTAGTGTAGTTTGATTTCCCGGGTTTAGGAATGATTTTTATGTAGGCAGTCTTCCACTCGCCAGGGAAGTAACGCAGATCGAGACACCTGTTCATCACATCCGTTATCAGCTGCGGGTATGCTGCCGCGAACTGATAACAGATGTCAGACGTGAGGTGATCCAAACCCGGCGCTCTTTTGTGACTCATCTGTCCCAAAAGTTCTAGCACCTCTTCCCTGGCGAATGGTAGATCATCGTTGGTGTTGGGTGAGGCTTGCGCTCTCTGGCGCAGCTCGCGGTGTCGCGGGTGCGTGTCTTGTGTGTGGGTGTCATCCGGGAAGAAATGGTCAAGTAAAGCCTGAGCCGTTTCCCTCCCATCCGACGTGTGGGTACCTTGAGCGTGCAGCGTAACCGGAGCCCTCCTCGGATTGGAGTCCTTAATGAGACGATTAGTTAAAGACCACACGTTCTCCCCGGTCTGCAAGTTGCAGAACTCTCTAAAATTATTCGAAGAGGCTTCCCTGAGTTCATCGGCATAAATTCTCTTTAAGGAAGAAAGTTCCGCAGCGAGCGCCTCCGGTGTGATGTCCTGATGAGGTGTGTGATGTGCCTGTGTGTTAGGGGTGCGATGTGTCTGTGTGTGTGCCCTGAGAACATTGTTGTGTTTGACTGCAGCGTGAAGTTTCCGGTGTAGGTCAATTACCTCCTTTCTACGGGTCTCCAAGGCTTCTGTCCACCATGGTGGTTTATGGCGTCCCCCAGGCTTCTTGACCGGCATCGAATCCTGACACGCTGTGTGTATTATGTCTGTGATGTGCGCTATGAAAGAGTCCAATTGCTTTGTGTCCATGTTGTGAATGTCTTGTTCAAGTGTGTCCGCAAGAGTCATTTGTGTGTGTAGCGATGTTTTGAATTTGGCCCACTGGGCTTTTTCACTGTTGTACATAAAGGTGGAAGTCCTGTCTGTCGGTTGATCAAGTTTATGGTCCAGGGTGAGTGTATATTCGATGGCATTGTGCTGAGAAATTGGACAGCCCTCTAGGTTCACCCGCCAGCCAGTGACCCAGTCAGCGACGTCCGCCGACGCGAGCGTGATGTCAACGATTGACTCCCTTATTCTCCCGTGTGTTACCGTCTCAAACGTGGGGACCTCCCCAACATTGCAAACGAAAAGATCCCTCCCGTGTACCATGTCCATCACAGCCCTGCCCCTTTCATTGGATGTTCTGCTGCCCCAGAGTGGGTGCCAGCCGTTAAAGTCCCCGCCAACTATGCAACCGGCGCCTCCAACCCGGCCCACAAAGTTCTCTACCGCCGCCAGCGTGCCCAGAGTGTCCTCGTTGGGCTCAATGTACACAGATGCAAGATGAATTTTCCTCGGTCCCGCTCTTGCCTGCACGACGCACAGATTGGCCGAGGAAAATTGCGACAATCCAATGACAGAGGTTGTTGTCTTTGCCAAAATGCAAGCCTTGACTTTGTGACTGCCCGGAAATTGAAAGATGTTGAGACCCTGTATTGGTTTAACCTCGCTTCCGGCGCCGATGTACGGCTCCGAAACGAGGGCAAAAGAATGTGCGCTCTCCATGAAGAAGCGGGTGAACTCCTGGAGGCAGCTCTTTGATCTGTCTAAGTTACACTGAATTATACCAAAAGAGCTACACCCCATAATCGACGTTCGACTCCACCCGGTTCCTCATGGCTCGCAGGACTGGACATGCGGGTGAATCGGCTCTATGAGCCTCATCCCCTTTTAAGTTGAACTTCGCATTTCTGTTAATACAATTATAGCACTTAGGTGGGGCTCTCCTTTCCCTCTCCGGGCAGTCGGCCTCCTTGTGCGCCGTGTTGGCGCAGTGGACGCAGGGGGACGGCGAGTCGCGGCCGCAGTTTTTCATTGTGTGGCCGAATTGGAAGCACCGGTGGCACTGAAGGAAGGGGGTGAAGCCGTGCACGCGGACCCTTTGATGGTCTATGTTCACGCGCTCCAGCTCCATCACCCTCCTCCAGACTCCGGTCTCCGCTGACAGCACAGCATTGTATAAGTTGGTGTTCTTGTTCTGCCTAAGGAAACGCAGCTGGATGTCGGTCTCGCTGGCTGGGTCCCCGACTCCCGGATTTTGTGTCTTAAGGACGTGTATGATTTCCTCTGCCGTGACATCCTTCGATATACCCTTGAGTATAAACATTGGCCTGGTTTTATTGGCCGCTACCGCGCTCACCTTATCCGAATCCTTTAGTCGGTTCAGCGTATCGTTACGCTGCTCTGCCGTAACGAATTCGACGCGGAGTTTGTTGTTCGACAGTGGTTTGACTTTGACAGGTGCATAGCTCGACTTCTTGTAGGTGATGGCCTGCCGGAACGCAGTCACCGCCTCCTGCCTGCTGCTGATAGGTCCCTTGGCCGTCACGATCGCCGCATAGCTGGTTGTAGGTGTAGGCACTGTGGTGGTGGGCGAGGTCCGCAGGGGGGGCGACGCAGAAACCGTCGCAGCCGTCTCCGATGTCACGCCCGCTGCCGTCGGCGGTGTCGGTTTTGATTTGCCGGCCAGCGACGCATACGTAGGTCGAGTCGCAGCGGCCGCGGCGGCGATCTTAGTTGTCGCAGCCGCGAGGTCTCTGCGTAGCCCGCGCACCTCGCCGACACAAACCTTAATCTCAGCGCGCAGTTGTTCATCGCCGATGGGGGAGCCCGCCGAGCCAGCCAGCCTGGCCTCTCCGGTGGGGGCGGGGGGATGCGCGACAGCGCCGCCGTCAGTGCCACTGCCGGGGGCCCCGTGTGAGGGTCCCGCTCCGTCTTGTGTGCGCCGGGAGACCGCAGCCAGGGCATGGGAAGCCCGGCGGATCTCCTCGGCCGCAGTGATGATCACCCGCTTGTTAACCGCGGTTACACTCTTGCCGTCTTGTACGGCCTTCACTATTTTAGCGGTCAAGGTAGTGACCACCGTCATGTAGGTCTCAAGGTCCTTAACCGTATCCGCAGTAACATGAAGGGGCGCAGGAGACTTATCCCCGCTAGGTTTTGGGATCCTAGTGGGAGTCATGGCCAATATTGTCTCTTATCAATACTAAATAGTCCGGGCGAGGCACAGAGTGTCCGAATCGCAATTTAAGTTGGGGGGGTTAAGGGGGGTAAGGGGGGGTAGGGGGGTTTTATGGGGGGATATGATAAAGATACATAAAATACATATTTATACGAAAACCGCGCCGAAAAATACAAATAAACAAGAGAGTTATGGATTTTAAGAAATTTTCTCAAATTCTAAAAATGGGAAAAACACGAAAAATTAAACTAATGAAAATTTTTAAAATGTTACTTCGGATTTAAGTAACAGACCAAAAATCATGAATAAGTAAAGAAACCGGGGTGAATTTAGTGGAAAAACGGGGGAGTTATTTAATTAAAACTATTCTCCAATTTTCAAAACTTGAAAAATCAAGAAAAATAGAAATACATAAAAAAGATAAATTTTGCCTTCGGAGTCGGAAGCACGACGGTAAATTAAGAATATATAAGAAGACCGGAAGAAGATAGGAGCAATATTGGCGGAGATATGGATTTTTGAAAATTTTTATTTATTTCGGTTACGTAATTTGAAACTGAAATTGACTTTTTTGTTTTAAGGAAATTAAGAATTTTGAAAAGTGGATATGAAAGCTATTGCCGAGAAACTAAAAATAGGCTAAACTTGGAGAAGATCCCCCCACGGGAACCCCTCCAAATCGACTCGTGAAGTTAGCACCGGATTCTACAAATATCTCCGCCCACAAAAAGTTAAATATCTAAGAAACTACAAGAGATAGGGGCCTGAGATTTTCAGGCAATATACTATGATAGATACTGAATATATATTAATAAACTATATAATTATATATATAAAGCGCTTGGAAATATGGACAATTGAAAAAAAAAATTGGGGAAAGCGGAAGGAAAAGTGGCCTCACCCCCTGGTTTTTAATGTCCCGTGAGTGCACCTAGTGTAGTTTTCTTAGTTAGGATATCCCACACCTGGGCCTCTAACAAGAAACTGTCCAGCTGCTGTACAACCAGGTTTTCGCATAACGGTCATTTTTATAAAAACACTTATAACTTTTAAACTATCTATCAGAGAAATCTGAGGTTTGGCACACAGGTAGAGCACTTATACACTAATACAACGAAATAATAATAATAACATGTCCTCGATCTATCTAAAAAGTTATTAACGAAAAACCAGTTTTTGTGTCCGAAAATCACAGTTATTGGGGCCTAACTCCCTGGCGCACTATGCTAAAAATGTCCAAAAGGTCTTAAAAGATGCGCCTCATCAAGGCGCACCTAAATGCACTCTCGAAACTGAGTCGCACCGCGGAAAATCGTAAGCCGCACGCGAAAAACACTTTTCACTTTTTTTAAAAACACAAAAATTGTCATATCTCCCACAAAACTTGTCCAATTTCAAAAATTTTTTCACATCCGCATAGCGCTCGACAGCGCGCAACTTTTAGTGTATTTCACTAGTTGATTTTCCATAACTGTCCCGCAACTTCGATTTTTCGAGCGCGGAGCGGCTCAAAAACGATCCGCTCGCTCCGGGGGGCCGCGCGTGACTGGTTAGGTTAGGTTAGGTTAGGTTAGGTTAGGTTAGGTTTTTTTTTTTTTTTTTTTTTTTTTTTTTTTTTTTCTTACAACTAATTTAGCCACAAATGTTTCTTTATTATTAACGCAAGCATATCGTAATAGAAGGAGAGCGTCCGCAATGTGATGCGTCCGCTCTTCCAAACTATCGTTTAAATCTAATTATATGTTGTTCTCATATTCTTAAATAATACGCATGGTGCAAACGGTATTACCGGTAACGATTTTACCACTAAGTGGGTACGCAGGTAGTTCCTGATTTCTGCGATTTGATACATTGATCAGGAGCTCCATACGCCCCGCGCTAGAGCGCATAATACTTCTTATTTTAGTTTTGTTACACAAACCAATAAAAATTTAAGTATACAATATGTACGTATACAAAATATACTAAAACTATAGAATGTACACAATTTCAAAGTATATATAAATGTTATAATCTAGTCACACACCTTACAGCTATTCTTAACACAGTAACGTATAGTGCTTCTAATATATATATTATATTGATAATAATATAATATGTACCTATATATATACTAAAACTAAACAATAGAATGCAAAACAAATTTAAACGTTTAAATTTATAATATAATATGAACCTATACACACAATATATACTAAAACTAATCAATATACAATACTTTACAAATTTCAAAATTTATATAAATCTTTAAATCTAGTTACACACATATAGTGTTTCAATGGAAACAACTTCCACTTAAATTAACAACACACATTAAGTTTAAGTATCAAATTAAAATCAACTACTAATAACTAATGTTTATGCTAAATGACAAGGTTAGCAGACCAAGTATATTTTAATTAGCATCTTCGTTAAACTGTTTAAGCTGCTTCAGTATATTTTCCAATAATAGAACAAAGGACTCCAGCGCAGCATGTTTCCCCATGAGTTCCCTGATATTGAAGGGTGGGACCCCAAGATGCTCGCAAAGCATCTTATGGTTCAACCTAGAGCGGCCAAACCTAGAGCATGTTTCTATAAGATGCTCCATGGTTTGGGATGATGCGTTATCGCAAGGGCAAGTGTCGTTATTTACAATGTGGAAGCGGAGAAGATACTGTCGGTGGAATCCATGTCCAGTCAAAAATTGTGTTAAAAAGAAAGTAGTTTTAGTCAAGTTGAAAAGTTCAACAATGTCGGTCAAATTGGGGAGGAGTGTCTTAGTCCGTCGTCCGTGCTGTTCACTGTCGTACCGGGCCTGCCATATCCGGCGGTTCTCCGTACGGATGGAATGCTTGACGTAGCTGATGGGGAAGAAGCAATAGTCGGGGGGTTTGTGCAACTCCGTGGCCCTTTTGGCCGCGGCGTCCGCCGCCTCGTTGCCTGGGATACCGACGTGGCTCCTAACCCAGGCGAAACGAAGTGTGTTTATGTCAATAATTTCATAGGTAAGTCTATGTATCTGTGCTACTATTGGATTTGTGTTACTGCGATTCCTGATTGCTAGTAATGAGGCCATGGAGTCGGTAAAAATGATGTAGTTGTAGTTCAGATTATTGTTTTTGTGCCTATGGTTTATTACCCATAGGCACGCCTTGAGAATTGCCAGCAGTTCTGCCTGAAAGACAGAACAGCTGTCATGTAGTTTGAGTTTACTAGCCGCGAGCCCAATCTCTCCTTGGAAACAAACATAGGCTGCCCCCACCCTGCCATCCTCCTGTTTGCTTCCATCGGTGTAAATTTGAATAGTTTTAGGTGTACAATGTTTTATAATCTGTGTGTGCTCAGTAAATTCGGAAGCCATGACTGTAACTCTTTGTGCCGGGTGGAGCAACTGATGCGGGGGAGTAGCTCGCTCCAGTGTTACATCGTGAGGGAGGAAATGAGTCGTGCCCGTCAATTTGACATTCTCAATCATGTGGACCTCCCGAATCTTGAGATCGAGAGGAGTGAAGCGAGCTAGAGCTATGGCCGCCGTAGTAGAGACCGTCCTAAAGGCCCTAATGGCCTTGATGGCGAAGCCTCTCTGCACGCTTAACAGTTTCCTCCTAATGCCCTTCTTAGCAGCCACGTGCCCCCATACCCCGGCAGCATAGGTGACAGTAGGTTCAATAACTTGCCTATATATGCTCTGAATATTCTCCGGGTGAGCTCCCCATGTTGGTCTACTATATAGGCAGAGTTTATTGAAAATACGTGTCGCCTTTGCCAGGACATGCCGCACGTGGCTGTTAAAAAGAAGCTTCTCGTCTATAATGACTCCCAAATATTTTATTTCTCTCTCGAATTGCAGACTCTTCCCTTCCATGCTAATTACGGCGGCCTTAGCTCTCTTAGTAAAGGCTATTGCCTTGGTCTTGTGCGACCCGAACTCGAGCTTCACTCCCCTCCCCCAGTCAACAATGGAGTCCAGTGCCCTATTGGTTCTATTCTGTAACTCCTCGATGTGTTTTGCTTGGACGACGATAAGAACATCGTCCGCGAATGCCTGGATATGGCAGCCCGCCGGCAACTCCAGTTTCAAAAGTTCGTCAAGGATCAGGTTCCACAACACAGGCCCGCACGCGGACCCCTGCACACAACCCCTGGACATACCCTTGGTGACCCGCACATTGGCATGATCCAGCACAACTTCTCTGTTTTGTAGGTAGCTACGAATAAGCCCAAAGATGTTCCGTGGGCACTCCACATTTCGAAGTTGGCTGAAAAGCGCCGGCCACCAAGCGCTGTCAAAAGCGGCTTTAATGTCCAGGGAGACAGCCACGACGAGCTCACCAGCACCCTTAGCTTGACGGATGATGCCGAGGGCCTTATCAATGGCCATCGTGGTGCTGGTTTGCTCTCTGAACCCGTACTGCGAAACACTGATCCTTCCCGCCCTTTCGGCCGCGTATGTGACTCTTTTAATGAAGAGTTTTTCCAGTAGTTTGCCAAAAACTGGAATTAGTCCTATTGGTCTGTAAGAGTCAAGAGAGGAGCGGTCACTTTTGTTGGGTTTGGGGATGATTTTAACATACGCCCTCTTCCACTGGGAGGGGAAGTGCTGGAGGTCCAAGCATCTATTCATGATGCCCGTGAGCAACTGGCCATACTCTGACGCGAACGCCAGGCATATGTCCGCCGTTAGCCCATCCATCCCTGGTGCCTTTTTGGGGCTCATGTACCGAAGTACCTCCAGCAACTCCCCAACCGTGAAAGGGGGATCATCTAGTGTGTCGGGTGTGTCATTAAGTTTCTGTCTGAGGCTGTAATGTCTTTGAACAGAGTCGGGTCTATCGTCCGGGTAAAAGTGATGCAGTAGAGCTCGGGCAGTCTCAAGAGAGTCAGTCGAGTAAATGTCACCTGTTTTAACTGTTATGGGGGGCCTGCGGGGGTTAATATCTTTTAATAATCTATTAGTGAGAGACCAGACATTCTCTTTGGTTTGCAACGCACAAAATTCCCTGAAGCTGTTGGTTGATGCAGCCTTCAGCTCCTCGGCATATTTGGCTCTTTTAGTCCCTAGTTCTTCAACTAGCGTCTCTAGTGGAAGTCCCCTATGTTTTGACGCATGTAGGCGCCGATGCAGCTCAACTACCTCTCTCTTGCAGGCTTCCAGCTGATCAGACCACCAGGGGGGCTTGTGGCCGTTCCCAGCTGATTTGAGCCGCATTGTGTCCTTGCAAGCGGAGTGAATAGTCTCTGTCACTAGGTCAATGAAGTCGTCAAGTTGGTTCTCATTCATGTCGGTGACGTCTCGGTCCAGTATATCGGATTCAGAAAAGTGCAGATGTAAAGCTCCTTTAAAGTCCGCCCAACGAGCTTTATCATTCTTATACCTAAATGTCGTGGTGCTGTGTTGTGATGGACCAGCAGGATCATCCAAGCAGATGGTGAATTCCACAGCATTGTGCTGGGATGATACGCAAGCCTCCAAGTTGACAGTCCAGTTCCTAATGTCGTCATAAAGGTCTGAGGAAGCCAATGTTAGGTCAATTATAGAGGACCTGTCCCGTCCGTGAGTCACAGTTTCAAATGTCGGTACATTTCCAGTATTACAGCAGAAAAGGTCGTTGCCGTACATTAGGTCCGCAACCGCCTTACCCCTACTGTTAGCCCTATCGCTACCCCACATGGGGTGCCACCCGTTAAAGTCCCCCCCAACGATACATCGCGTCCCCCCGACGTCCCTTACAAATTGTTCGACGCACCCGATTGTAGCCGCGTTGTCGTCGTCCTCGCTTCCAGGAGGGACGTACACTGACGCAAGATACAGCCGCCGCGCGCCTACACAAACTTGGACGACACAGAGGTTTGGCGTCGAGTATTGAGAGAGACCCAGACAAGGTGGAGAGCCGGTCTTTGCCAGTATGCAGGCCTTGACTCTACCTGCGTCAGTTCCCGGAAACTGAAAGATGTCAAGGCCACGAATTTGTCTCACTTCGTTAGATGTGCCGACGTATGGTTCCGAAACCAGCGCAAAGGAATGACTACTCGCCATGAAAAAGCGAATGAAGTCCTGTAGACAGTTCTTAGATCTATCTAAGTTGCACTGTACTATATTCAGTGATCTGTACTTATCCATAATTGATGTTGGACTCCACCCTCTTCCTCATGGCTCGCAGTACTGGGCACACATCGGATGTAGCTTTATGAGCCACGGACGCTTGTAGATTGAATTTGCTGTTTCGATCGACACAGTTCACGCATTTGGGCACCGCGGTAGGTTTAGACTTTTCCGGGCAATCCCCCTCCCGGTGGGCCGTCCCCGCACAGAAGGCGCAGAGAATGTGTGCCGCGTCCCTACAGTTCTTCCTCGTGTGGCCGAACTGCAGACACGCGTAACACTGCAGAAAAGGTGAAAAGTCCTGAACGTGGACCTTCTGATGGTCCACGCTCAGTCTTCCCATCTCTATTGCCCCACGCCAGGTGCCGGGGTCAGCCTCCAGGACGGCGTTGTATAGTTCGGCGTTACGGTTGTTGCGGAGGAAACGCAACTTAATCTCCCCCTGCGGAACGCATAAGCCCTGGTTTTGCTTGATGAGAAGCTCGACGAGGTCCTCCGAAGCAACATCTTTCGCGACACCTTTTAGTATCAGCATAGGGTTGCGCCTGCGAGCCGGCTCCACACTCACGAGCTCCGACTTACTGAGGCGCCCTATCGCGTCGTCCCTGTGTTGCACACTCTCAAACTCAACCCTAATTTTCTTATTAGAGATAGGGCGAATCGCCGCCGGACCGTAGGTAGAGTCTCTAAAGCTAATAGATCTGCGCCACACCTTTATCAATTCTTCCTTTGTTTCAACTGGCGCCTTCGCGGAGACAATTATTGCCGGCCGCGAAGGAGGAGAAGCGACCGTAGAGGGGGGGGTGGAGACGGCCGCAGCGGCCGGCGCCGGTCTCGCTCGCGCCACCTGCGCGTACGAGGGCCGCGCCGTTGCCGCCGCGGCGGGGGCAAGCTTGCTCATCTCCTCGCGAATACACTTTGTAATCTGCTTCTGTGCAGCAGCAATGGGTGGTTTCGCAGCGAGATCGCTGCGCAACCTCCTCACCTCCTCCGTGCAGGCGTTGAGTTCCATGCGGAGCTCCCCAACGACGCTCACTGGAGTCGCCACCGCCGCCGGCGACGCATCCCTAGAGTCAGCTGGGGCAGCCTGCCCTCCAGCAGGGGCGGGGGTGGAGGGAGCGGGGCTAGAGACCTCGCGCGAAGATTCCGCAGGTGTACGCCGAGAGACCGCAGCCAGGGCATGGGAAGCCCGGCGGATCTCCTCGGCCGCAGTGATGATCACCCGCTTGTTAACCGCGGTTACACTCTTGCCGTCTTGTACGGCCTTCACTATTTTAGCGGTCAAGGTAGTGACCACCGTCATGTAGGTCTCAAGGTCCTTAACCGTATCCGCAGTAACATGAAGGGGCGCAGGAGACTTATCCCCGCTAGGTTTTGGGATCCTAGTGGGAGTCATGGCCAATATTGTCTCTTATCAATACTAAATAGTCCGGGCGAGGCACAGAGTGTCCGAATCGCAATTTAAGTTGGGGGGGTTAAGGGGGGTAAGGGGGGGTAGGGGGGTTTTATGGGGGGATATGATAAAGATACATAAAATACATATTTATACGAAAACCGCGCCGAAAAATACAAATAAACAAGAGAGTTATGGATTTTAAGAAATTTTCTCAAATTCTAAAAATGGGAAAAACACGAAAAATTAAACTAATGAAAATTTTTAAAATGTTACTTCGGATTTAAGTAACAGACCAAAAATCATGAATAAGTAAAGAAACCGGGGTGAATTTAGTGGAAAAACGGGGGAGTTATTTAATTAAAACTATTCTCCAATTTTCAAAACTTGAAAAATCAAGAAAAATAGAAATACATAAAAAAGATAAATTTTGCCTTCGGAGTCGGAAGCACGACGGTAAATTAAGAATATATAAGAAGACCGGAAGAAGATAGGAGCAATATTGGCGGAGATATGGATTTTTGAAAATTTTTATTTATTTCGGTTACGTAATTTGAAACTGAAATTGACTTTTTTGTTTTAAGGAAATTAAGAATTTTGAAAAGTGGATATGAAAGCTATTGCCGAGAAACTAAAAATAGGCTAAACTTGGAGAAGATCCCCCCACGGGAACCCCTCCAAATCGACTCGTGAAGTTAGCACCGGATTCTACAAATATCTCCGCCCACAAAAAGTTAAATATCTAAGAAACTACAAGAGATAGGGGCCTGAGATTTTCAGGCAATATAATATGATAGATACTGAATATATATTAATAAACTATATAATTATATATATAAAGCGCTTGGAAATATGGACAATTGAAAAAAAAATTGGGGAAAGCGGAAGGAAAAGTGGCCTCACCCCCTGGTTTTTAATGTCCCGTGAGTGCACCTAGTGTCGTTTTCTTAGTTAGGATATCCCACACCTGGGCCTCTAACAAGAAACTGTCCAGCTGCTGTACAACCAGGTTTTCGCATAACGGTCATTTTTATAAAAACACTTATAACTTTTAAACTATCTATCAGAGAAATCTGAGGTTTGGCACACAGGTAGAGCACTTATACACTAATACAACGAAATAATAATAATAACATGTCCTCGATCTATCTAAAAAGTTATTAACGAAAAACCAGTTTTTGTGTCCGAAAATCACAGTTATTGGGGCCTAACTCCCTGGCGCACTATGCTAAAAATGTCCAAAAGGTCTTAAAAGATGCGCCTCATCAAGGCGCACCTAAATGCACTCTCGAAACTGAGTCGCACCGCGGAAAATCGTAAGCCGCACGCGAAAAACACTTTTCACTTTTTTTAAAAACACAAAAATTGTCATATCTCCCACAAAACTTGTCCAATTTCAAAAATTTTTTCACATCCGCATAGCGCTTGACAGCGCGCAACTTTTAGTGTATTTCACTAGTTGATTTTCCATAACTGACCCGCAACTTCGATTTTTCGAGCGCGGAGCGGCTCAAAAACGATCCGCTCGCTCCGGGGGGCCGCGCGTGACTGGTTAGGTTAGGTTAGGTTAGGTTAGGTTAGGTTAGGTTAGGTTAGGTTAGGTTAGGTTAGGTTAGGTTAGGTTAGGTTAGGTTAGGTTAGGTTAGGTTAGGTTAGGTTAGGTTAGGTTAGGTTAGGTTAGGTTAGGTTAGGTTAGGTTAGGTTAGGTTAGGTTAGGTTAGGTTAGGTTAGGTTAGGTTAGGTTAGGTTAGGTTAGGTTAGGTTAGGTTAGGTTAGGTTAGGTTAGGTTAGGTTAGGTTAGGTTAGGTTAGGTTAGGTTAGGTTAGGTTAGGTTAGGTTAGGTTAGGTTAGGTTAGGTTAGGTTAGGTTAGGTTAGGTTAGGTTAGGTTAGGTTAGGTTAGGTTAGGTTAGGTTAGGTTAGGTTAGGTTAGGTTAGGTTAGGTTAGGTTAGGTTAGGTTAGGTTAGGTTAGGTTAGGTTAGGTTAGGTTAGGTTAGGTTAGGTTAGGTTAGGTTAGGTTAGGTTAGGTTAGGTTAGGTTAGGTTAGGTTAGGTTAGGTTAGGTTAGGTTAGGTTAGGTTAGGTTAGGTTAGGTTAGGTTAGGTTAGGTTAGGTTAGGTTAGGTTAGGTTAGGTTAGGTTAGGTTAGGTTAGGTTAGGTTAGGTTAGGTTAGGTTAGGTTAGGTTAGGTTAGGTTAGGTTAGGTTAGGTTAGGTTAGGTTAGGTTAGGTTAGGTTAGGTTAGGTTAGGTTAGGTTAGGTTAGGTTAGGTTAGGTTAGGTTAGGTTAGGTTAGGTTAGGTTAGGTTAGGTTAGGTTAGGTTAGGTTAGGTTAGGTTAGGTTAGGTTAGGTTAGGTTAGGTTAGGTTAGGTTAGGTTAGGTTAGGTTAGGTTAGGTTAGGTTAGGTTAGGTTAGGTTAGGTTAGGTTAGGTTAGGTTAGGTTAGGTTAGGTTAGGTTAGGTTAGGTTAGGTTAGGTTAGGTTAGGTTAGGTTAGGTTAGGTTAGGTTAGGTTAGGTTAGGTTAGGTTAGGTTAGGTTAGGTTAGGTTAGGTTAGGTTAGGTTAGGTTAGGTTAGGTTAGGTTAGGTTAGGTTAGGTTAGGTTAGGTTAGGTTAGGTTAGGTTAGGTTAGGTTAGGTTAGGTTAGGTTAGGTTAGGTTAGGTTAGGTTAGGTTAGGTTAGGTTAGGTTAGGTTAGGTTAGGTTAGGTTAGGTTAGGTTAGGTTAGGTTAGGTTAGGTTAGGTTAGGTTAGGTTAGGTTAGGTTAGGTTAGGTTAGGTTAGGTTAGGTTAGGTTAGGTTAGGTTAGGTTAGGTTAGGTTAGGTTAGGTTAGGTTAGGTTAGGTTAGGTTAGGTTAGGTTAGGTTAGGTTAGGTTAGGTTAGGTTAGGTTAGGTTAGGTTAGGTTAGGTTAGGTTAGGTTAGGTTAGGTTAGGTTAGGTTAGGTTAGGTTAGGTTAGGTTAGGTTAGGTTAGGTTAGGTTAGGTTAGGTTAGGTTAGGTTAGGTTAGGTTAGGTTAGGTTAGGTTAGGTTAGGTTAGGTTAGGTTAGGTTAGGTTAGGTTAGGTTAGGTTAGGTTAGGTTAGGTTAGGTTAGGTTAGGTTAGGTTAGGTTAGGTTAGGTTAGGTTAGGTTAGGTTAGGTTAGGTTAGGTTAGGTTAGGTTAGGTTAGGTTAGGTTAGGTTAGGTTAGGTTAGGTTAGGTTAGGTTAGGTTAGGTTAGGTTAGGTTAGGTTAGGTTAGGTTAGGTTAGGTTAGGTTAGGTTAGGTTAGGTTAGGTTAGGTTAGGTTAGGTTAGGTTAGGTTAGGTTAGGTTAGGTTAGGTTAGGTTAGGTTAGGTTAGGTTAGGTTAGGTTAGGTTAGGTTAGGTTAGGTTAGGTTAGGTTAGGTTAGGTTAGGTTAGGTTAGGTTAGGTTAGGTTAGGTTAGGTTAGGTTAGGTTAGGTTAGGTTAGGTTAGGTTAGGTTAGGTTAGGTTAGGTTAGGTTAGGTTAGGTTAGGTTAGGTTAGGTTAGGTTAGGTTAGGTTAGGTTAGGTTAGGTTAGGTTAGGTTAGGTTAGGTTAGGTTAGGTTAGGTTAGGTTAGGTTAGGTTAGGTTAGGTTAGGTTAGGTTAGGTTAGGTTAGGTTAGGTTAGGTTAGGTTAGGTTAGGTTAGGTTAGGTTAGGTTAGGTTAGGTTAGGTTAGGTTAGGTTAGGTTAGGTTAGGTTAGGTTAGGTTAGGTTAGGTTAGGTTAGGTTAGGTTAGGTTAGGTTAGGTTAGGTTAGGTTAGGTTAGGTTAGGTTAGGTTAGGTTAGGTTAGGTTAGGTTAGGTTAGGTTAGGTTAGGTTAGGTTAGGTTAGGTTAGGTTAGGTTAGGTTAGGTTAGGTTAGGTTAGGTTAGGTTAGGTTAGGTTAGGTTAGGTTAGGTTAGGTTAGGTTAGGTTAGGTTAGGTTAGGTTAGGTTAGGTTAGGTTAGGTTAGGTTAGGTTAGGTTAGGTTAGGTTAGGTTAGGTTAGGTTAGGTTAGGTTAGGTTAGGTTAGGTTAGGTTAGGTTAGGTTAGGTTAGGTTAGGTTAGGTTAGGTTAGGTTAGGTTAGGTTAGGTTAGGTTAGGTTAGGTTAGGTTAGGTTAGGTTAGGTTAGGTTAGGTTAGTTAGGTTAGGTTAGGTTAGGTTAGGTTAGGTTAGGTTAGGTTAGGTTAGGTTAGGTTAGGTTAGGTTAGGTTAGGTTAGGTTAGGTTAGGTTAGGTTAGGTTAGGTTAGGTTAGGTTAGGTTAGGTTAGGTTAGGTTAGGTTAGGTTAGGTTAGGTTAGGTTAGGTTAGGTTAGGTTAGGTTAGGTTAGGTTAGGTTAGGTTAGGTTAGGTTAGGTTAGGTTAGGTTAGGTTAGGTTAGGTTAGGTTAGGTTAGGTTAGGTTAGGTTAGGTTAGGTTAGGTTAGGTTAGGTTAGGTTAGGTTAGGTTAGGTTAGGTTAGGTTAGGTTAGGTTAGGTTAGGTTAGGTTAGGTTAGGTTAG
>JARPMR010000120.1:0-24641 GCA_029955525.1 Oeneis ivallda
AAGCACCTGGAAGACCTGGAAGCAGTCTTTCAGCGCCTGCAAATGTTCAAGCTGCGCGGTCACCGAGGGAAAAGTTGCTTCGCCAGAGACTCCATAAGATTTTTGGGTCATGTGATAGTGCCGGGCGGATTGTCCGTGGACAGCCAGAAAGTTTCCGCCATCGCAGCCATGACCCCACCACAAAATCTCAAGCACCTCAAGAGCTTCATTCAAGCTGCTAGTTGGTTCCGGCGATTCATCCCCGAGTTTGCTGCTACGGCGAAACCGCTGACAGACCTGCTGAAGAAGACCAGCACCTGGAGATGGGGGCAACCCTAACAGGATGCATTCGACCAGCTAAAGGTAAAACTTACATCTGCACCTATATTACGCCAAGCTGATAGCACACAGCCCTACTCGCTATACACCGATAGTAGCGGTTACGCGCTCGGAGCAGCCTTGATGCAGGGGGAGGGGCCCGACGAGCGCCCCATCGAATACGCCAGCCGCTTGCTCAATAACGCCGAGAGGAACTATACAACGACCGAGAGAGAAGCGCTCGCGGTTGTATGGGCTGTGCAAAAGTTCAGAGGGTATATCGAAGGATCGACAGTACGCGTGATGACTGACCACCAGCCGCTGAAATGGCTCATGAATCTGAAGTCACCGAGTGGTCGTCTAGCGCGATGGGCGCTGTCACTACAGGAGTACAATCTCGAAATAAATTACACACCTGGGAAAAGGAACGTCATCGCCGATGCGCTGTCGCGTCCCTCGTGCGCTGACGATAACGCGTGCGACTTTTGCTACGCTGTTGTGGATATGCCCACGCGAAACCCAGCGGATATCAGGGAAAATCAAATGAAAGACCCTGAGGTCAAGAAGATCATAGACGATATGGAATCAGATGATCCCTTCAAAGCGCGAGTATGGTCCGACAAGGGCTATGTCATGTCAGACGGCATTCTGCACAGGTGCTCAGCCGACGACGAGGACGTCGAGCAGCAGGCCTGCCACGCCATGGGAGTTACACAGGCGCTCTCTCCGCTATATCACCCGGAGAGTAACCCGATTGAAAGAAAGAATCGAGACCTCAAGCCACAGCTTGCTATCCTAGTTGGCAGAGATCACGCTTCGTGGGACACTCACCTCGCTGCTATCCGCTTCGCGATGACTCCGCCGTTACTGCCAGTACTGGACTCTCACCCGCTTACCTCACCTTCGGGCGGGAACTCAGAGCGCCTAGCGACGCCACCACTGACGTCCGCGCTATTTTAGAGGAAGATAACTTCATTCCAAGCTTTACACCTTACCTGAAGAAAATGGCCAACGTGTTAGCACAAGCCAGGGATGTGCACGAACGTGCGCAAGCAGAGTCAAAGAAGTATGCAGATGAAGGTCGACGCCCGGCACCTCTGTATAAGGAGGGCGATTTGGTCCTGTTGAAGACCCACGGCTCCAACGACGCTGCCAAGGGGCAGACGCCGAAGCTACTGCCGCGACGCGACGGTCCGTACCGCGTGCGCCAGGCATGCGGTCCTTCTACATTCCAGTTGGAAAAGGTCAGCGATCAGAAGGACATTGGTAAGTACCATGCATCTGATCTTACTCCCTTTGTTGGCCACATCCAAGCCCAATTCAAGAGAAACGTAAGAGGGGTCGTCCCGCAAGTTAGGTGCTAGTCCTCGTGGCGACGTGGTCCCACCAGGACTATAGGGGGAGGATGTAAGGAGACGCCCCAGTATGCCGTTTATTATATTAAGTTTACTCAAATAGGTACCTAGACTACCCCACATCAGGAGCACGTCGACGAAAGATTTGCGTAGACTACCACACACATTGCCCGTGCGCGGGCGACCGACTCGATATTCACGCATTCCTAAGATCGGTGCGAAGAGTGCACATCGCGCGAGGATAGAGCCGGACACTGTCGTTTATACCGTGCTTGTATCGTATAATAATTTGTGAATGCTTTAGTGTAAGAATTGTTTGTGTACGAAATATACAAATATCACCTTATATTAGTAATTATTTTAATTAGATATTGGTACTAATTCGATTGTACAAAAACCTATAAACTATATTGACAAATGCCATCCTACTGAAAATCTAGACTCTGGATTTTTTAAGATTAGATTACAGATTTCTGTAGGTAAGTGCTTAGCTACAAGCGAGTTTGCACTAATAGTTAGGTAAAATGAAAATGAAATGAAAAACACTTTATTGCACACCACATTAAAAAGAAATAAAAACTAAAATAAACTTAAAAGTAAATAATAACACATGGTAGTACAAATGGCGGCCTTATCGCTGAAAAGCGATCTCTACCAGGCAACCACGTTGCAAAGGATATAATGATCAAAGATAAAGTGAGGGTGCACGCAAGTTTATGAGGAAAAAAAGAGAAAAAAAAAAAAACAACATTCAGATACCTAAATACACAAATAATGAATATAAAACACATCCTTAACATATGCATACATACCATACCTTTGAGTAATAAATTGCTGGTTTATTACTCAAAGTACCATACATAACTACCTACATATATACATAATATATAAATTATATATCTTCATAAATACATAAATAAACAAATATATATATATATATATATATATATATATATATATATATATATATATAAAATATATATATATATATATATATATATATATTATATATATATATATATATATATATATATATATATATATATATATATATATATATATATTTATTTATGTATTTATGAAGATATATAATTTATATATTATGTATATATGTAGGTAGTTATGTATGGTACTTTGAGTAATAAACCAGCAATTTATTACTCAAAGGTATGGTATGTATGCATATGTTAAGGATGTGTATTATATATATATATATATAATATATATATATATATATATATATATATATTTATTTATTTATGTATTTATGAAGATATATAATTTATATATTATGTATATATGTAGGTAGTTATGTATGGTACTTTGAGTAATAAACCAGCAATTTATTACTCAAAGGTATGGTATGTATGCATATGTTAAGGATGTGTATTATATATATATATATATATAATATATATATATATATATATATATATATATATATATATATATATATATTTGTTTATTTATGTATTTATGAAGATATATAATTTATATATTATGTATATATGTAGGTAGTTATGTATGGTACTTTGAGTAATAAACCAGCAATTTATTACTCAAAGGTATGGTATGTATGCATATGTTAAGGATGTGTTTATATTCATTATTTGTGTATTTAGGTATCTGAATGTTGTTTTTTTTTTTTTTCTCTTTTTTTCCTCATAAACTTGCGTGCACCCTCACTTTATCTTTGATCATTATATCCTTTGCAACGTGGTTGCCTGGTAGAGATCGCTTTTCAGCGATAAGGCCGCCATTTGTACTACCATGTGTTATTATTTACTTTTAAGTTTATTTTTAGTTTTTATTTCTTTTTAATGTGGTGTGCAATAAAGTGTTTTTCATTTTCATTTTCATTTTACCTAACTATTAGTGCAAACTCGCTTGTAGCTAAGCACTTACCTACAGAAATCTGTAATCTAATCTTAAAAAATCCAGAGTCTAGATTTTCAGTAGGATGGCATTTGTCAATATAGTTTATAGGTTTTTGTACAATCGAATTAGTACCAATATCTAATTAAAATAATTACTAATATAAGGTGATATTTGTATATTTCGTACACAAACAATTCTTACACTAAAGCATTCACAAATTATTATACGATACAAGCACGGTATAAACGACAGTGTCCGGCTCTATCCTCGCGCGATGTGCACTCTTTCGCACCGATCTTAGGAATGCGTGAATATCGAGTCGGTCGCCCGCGCACGGGCAATGTGTGGTAGTCTACGCAAATCTTTCGTCGACGTGCTCCCTGATGTGGGGTAGTCTAGGTACCTATTTGAGTAAACTTAATATAATAAACGGCATACTGGGGCGTCTCCTTACATCCTCCCCCTATAGTCCTGGTGGGACCACGTCGCCACGAGGACTAGCACCTAACTTGCGGGGACGACCCCTCTTACGTTTCTCTTGAATTGGGGCTTGGATGTGGCCAACAAAGGGAGTAAGATCAGATGCATGGTACTTACCAATGTCCTTCTGATCGCTGACCTTTTCCAACTGGAATGTAGAAGGACCGCATGCCTGGCGCACGCGGTACGGACCGTCGCGTCGCGGCAGTAGCTTCGGCGTCTGCCCCTTGGCAGCGTCGTTGGAGCCGTGGGTCTTCAACAGGACCAAATCGCCCTCCTTATACAGAGGTGCCGGGCGTCGACCTTCATCTGCATACTTCTTTGACTCTGCTTGCGCACGTTCGTGCACATCCCTGGCTTGTGCTAACACGTTGGCCATTTTCTTCAGGTAAGGTGTAAAGCTTGGAATGAAGTTATCTTCCTCTAAAATAGCGCGGACGTCAGTGGTGGCGTCGCTAGGCGCTCTGAGTTCCCGCCCGAAGGTGAGGTAAGCGGGTGAGAGTCCAGTACTGGCAGTAACGGCGGAGTTCATCGCGAAGCGGATAGCAGCGAGGTGAGTGTCCCACGAAGCGTGATCTCTGCCAACTAGGATAGCAAGCTGTGGCTTGAGGTCTCGATTCTTTCTTTCAATCGGGTTACTCTCCGGGTGATATAGCGGAGAGAGCGCCTGTGTAACTCCCATGGCGTGGCAGGCCTGCTGCTCGACGTCCTCGTCGTCGGCTGAGCACCTGTGCAGAATGCCGTCTGACATGACATAGCCCTTGTCGGACCATACTCGCGCTTTGAAGGGATCATCTGATTCCATATCGTCTATGATCTTCTTGACCTCAGGGTCTTTCATTTGATTTTCCCTGATATCCGCTGGGTTTCGCGTGGGCATATCCACAACAGCGTAGCAAAAGTCGCACGCGTTATCGTCAGCGCACGAGGGACGCGACAGCGCATCGGCGATGACGTTCCTTTTCCCAGGTGTGTAATTTATTTCGAGATTGTACTCCTGTAGTGACAGCGCCCATCGCGCTAGACGACCACTCGGTGACTTCAGATTCATGAGCCATTTCAGCGGCTGGTGGTCAGTCATCACGCGTACTGTCGATCCTTCGATATACCCTCTGAACTTTTGCACAGCCCATACAACCGCGAGCGCTTCTCTCTCGGTCGTTGTATAGTTCCTCTCGGCGTTATTGAGCAAGCGGCTGGCGTATTCGATGGGGCGCTCGTCGGGCCCCTCCCCCTGCATCAAGGCTGCTCCGAGCGCGTAACCGCTACTATCGGTGTATAGCGAGTAGGGCTGTGTGCTATCAGCTTGGCGTAATATAGGTGCAGATGTAAGTTTTACCTTTAGCTGGTCGAATGCATCCTGTTAGGGTTGCCCCCATCTCCAGGTGCTGGTCTTCTTCAGCAGGTCTGTCAGCGGTTTCGCCGTAGCAGCAAACTCGGGGATGAATCGCCGGAACCAACTAGCAGCTTGAATGAAGCTCTTGAGGTGCTTGAGATTTTGTGGTGGGGTCATGGCTGCGATGGCGGAAACTTTCTGGCTGTCCACGGACAATCCGCCCGGCACTATCACATGACCCAAAAATCTTATGGAGTCTCTGGCGAAGCAACTTTTCCCTCGGTGACCGCGCAGCTTGAACATTTGCAGGCGCTGAAAGACTGCTTCCAGGTCTTCCAGGTGCTTCTCATACGAGTCTGCAGACATTCTATAGGGCGGCGACGCAATAGGCTGTTGACCCTCCTTCACTTTGATGCAGTGCATAGCATACTCGGTAGGCGGGCCGTCAGCGGCAAACACATCAGCATACTTGGACAGCAGCTGATCCAGCTGTGACCTCTGGTCGCTAGTAAGCTTAGTACCCTCGTCATCTCTGAGGCAGATAGGTGGATCGTTACTCAAAGCGAGGAGCTCATCGCCTTGCGATGGTAAGTGGTCATCGTTTTTAGATGGTAAGTGGTAATCGACAAAATCGTACTTCGTGTGCGGAGAGTCAATAAAGTGTCAAACTTGTTGAGGTGCATCAACTACTATGCCCGCCTGAGTAATAAAATCAAGGCCGAGTAACGTCCTAGCATCGGCGGCATCAGGTAGCACCATAAAGGTGATAGGCAAGTAGCGGCTTTCTAATTCAAGTTCTGTATCACAAGTAAGAATCGTACTCACACGGCAAGTCCCGTCAGCAAGTCTAATCGGACGCAGAGACTCTGTAAACTGCACTCCAGAGTCCAGCAGGATCTGGTGCAATGCTGGGCTGGCGATGGAGTGTGTTGCCCCGGTGTCCAGCACGGCAACGCCCGTGCGACCGGCAGCGCGCACCCGCACCGTAGGACGTTTCGCAGTAGGAAAATCTTCCCCTGAAACGCTGTGAAAATCAACGCGTCTATCGTCGGCCTTACTAGTGCTGGGAGTGCTTCTACATACACTACATTTAGATCTAACTACCCCTAACTGGCCACATCCATAGCAACGTAGTTCGCTTTTCGCGTTACTTTCACTCTTGGTGCTTAAACTGGGTTCAGACCTAGGATTACCCTTATCTCTTTCTGCAAGTCGACGGCAGACCGAAATATCGTGCCCGAAAAGATGGCAAAACCCGCACCTGGGGCGCGCCTGGCGCGATTTGGCAGGTGTCTTGTCCGAACCGTTATCTTTGTCACAAGAACTACTTTTGTCAGAAGAATTATTTTTGTCAGAAGAATTATTTTTGTCAGAAGAACTACTTACATTTAATTCTTCGATGTTCTCCTCTACTTCCCGCGCCCTACGCAAAAACCCTTCGATACTCGCACATTCCTCACGTTGAAGACGCTTACGAACACGCTTATGTAAGAGTCCATAGCACATATCGATTTGTACGCAGTCTTCGAGGCAGTACGGGAGCTTAGACAGCGCCGCTCGAACTCGCGCGATGAACACGTGGCGCGCTCACTCTCGCGTTGCTCGGCGGCGAAAATGTCCTTGAAGATCTTGTACGGGGGACGCGGAGTACCGAACATGCCGCGTAGACGTTCTATAGCGACGCTCCACGTCGCCGTCGTAGATTTCACGCCCTGCCACCACGGCCGCCTCACCAGTGAGGAGCATGGGCAGGCCGCGCAGAGCGTGCTCGTCGGACACGTGGGCGCAGTCCTTGTAGACCTCGACTGCGTCGATGAATGCTTCCAGCGCGTCGGGGTCGCGGGGCAAAGCCCCCGCGAACCGCGCCGTACATTTGGAAAATGTTCCCTGACGGGACGGCAGCGGCGCCGTCGCGCTGGTGTCTGTGTTGATTCCTCGGTGCGTTGCCAAAATGTTCTCGATCAGAAGCCGGCTGGTTTCCGCCTGACTCCTGGCGATGTTAGCCATGATGGCCTCTAATTGCTGCTCCGTCATCATCATACCGGCTCTCCCTCCGTCTGACTCGTCGGCACTCTCGTCGTCACTTCTCTTCGCTCTATCTCTTCGCGGAGGCATCACGCTAATCGATAGGTATTAAGAAGCGGTAGAGTACATCACGATGGTCAGGTAGGTATATTATCCGGGTATACGATGGTAAACCGCGCGCGAATAATTGTCCACTATAGTTTTTCTTCTCACAAGCCCACAGTTGGGACGCCACTATAAGGTGATATTTTGTATATTTCGTACACAAACAATCCTTACACTAAAGCATTCACAAATTATTATACGATACAAGCACGGTATAAACGACAGTGTTCGGCTCTATCCTCGCGCGATGTGCACTCTTTCGCACCGATCTTAGGAATGCGTGAATATCGATCGAGTCGGTCGCCCGCGCACGGGCAATGTGTGGTAGTCTACGCAAATCTTTCGTCGACGTGCTCCCTGATGTGGGGTAGTCTAGGCACCTATTTGAGTAAACTTAATATAATAAACGGCATACTGGGGCGTCTCCTTACACTAATTAAATTGCTCCTACATTTATTCTGAAAATTGATATAATTTCTAATTCTAATTCTAAAAAACTTAAAATTTTACAAAAGCGATAATGATTTAAGTATAATAATAAATAGGTACCCATTTGGATAAATTTTCCTCAAGCAAGTTATAATAAAAATCAAAACTACCTACCTACCTACTTATTAAAATAGTTGAACATTATGTGCGCGAACGGATTAATAAAATTACGTTAATAAATAACGAAAATATAATTATTATGTATATATTGTATTTCATTGAATTCCATTGATGTATTTTTAAATGTTCGAAGTTCATAGTTCGAAGAACCGATGGTCGTTGGGGTCCCAAGGTGTTGGAGTGGCGACCCCGCACCGGGAAACGCAGTGTTGGCAGACCCCCCACCAGGTGGACCGACGACATCAAACGAGTCGCAGGGAGCCGCTGGATTCAAGCGGCGCAAGACCGAAGCCTGTGGAAGTCCATGCAGGAGACCTTTGTCCAGCAGTGGACGTCTATAGGTTGATAAAGAAGAAGAAGAAAGATTTTTAAATAGAGGGTGGGCCACTGTTATTTTGCCGCTGTTATAATTTACCTATCACGAACTGGATTTTTTATCACAGGAAGTAGGTACGTCTATTTCAAAATTCTTTAGACTATCGCACACATTCGATTTAAACAAGCATCAGCAGAAATTGAGTAGGTACCTTTTCAGTTTTCTTAGCAACTTTTTATTACTGCGACTTAAAAATCGAACTAACGTTTTCCTTTTCCAACTTTTAAGGGACAAGAACAACGCCTACTTATGCCATTTTATCATCAATAAGTAAATTGTATCGAATTGAGATTTATAGGTATGTTGTATAGTCGTATTTAAAAGTTATCCAGCATATTTAGTTAGCTAGCTAGAGTAGGAGTAGTGTCAACTGTCTATGCCTTACGGCTATTACCGAGACAATAATACCTAATACCGCGTCATCTGAAGTTGAAGTAATTGAACTGCACTTCAGACCATTGAAGTATTATGTACTAAAGCACTGACTGCTTGCTTGAAATGCTTCAGACGCAGCCAGGCTAACTTGTCATCGAGTAGGTACATAATCAATCAAATAACATAACATCACATCAATTCAGCGACCGAATTGTAGTGCAAGAACCATGTCAATTCTGACTTTTGTGTACGGAATTTCTATAGTTCGGTACCGGTTTGGCGTGTGCTGTGGCAGCGGCTGACGCCGGAAATACTTTGGACGCGGTTGTTGTTGTTATTGTTATAGCATTCAAAAACACTAGAAATAGCATTTAATCAAAATTGGAAGAAGTATCCTGTGTAACTGATTACGTTGTGAGAAAATTAAGTTTTTTACCGCACTACGGAAAAGCCAAAAGGAAGCGTTATGATTTTTAACCGACTTCAAAAAAGGAAGATTAAATTAGATTTTTTTTTATATATATGTTCACCGATTACGCAAAGACGCCTGAACCGATTTGAAAAATTCTTTTTTTGTTTGAAAGGGTTATACTTCCCAAGTGGTCCCATGAAATTTTATCGAAATCGGTTGAACGGTTTTTAAAATATCAACAATAAATTACATACTTTGTAGTGGCACGAGCGTTTGTAGTCGGTTTTTATACGCTTTTTATTAGCTTCACTTGTATGTTTGTAACAATGTTTGTAACCGACTTCTTTGGGCGCGATTTTGACCCACTTTAAACGGCCAGTTTTCTTTCAAACTTTGTAGATTTATCGAGGACCGATGACAATACACTAATTTGATAAAAGAACAAAAAAAAAACTTGTATGTTTGTAACCGACTTCTTTGGGCGCGATTTCACTTGTATGTTTGTAACTTGTAACCGACTTCTTTAGGCGCGATTTTGACCCACTTTAAACGGCCAGATTTCGTTCAAACTTTGTAGATTTATCGAGGACCGATGACAATACACTAATTTGAAAAAAAAAAAAACAAAAGTCATTCAAAATTAGTTGCCGAAAAAACAGCTATTATATACTAGGAAAAGGTACTGCACTAGCGCCCCTGGTAAAATAAATGTACATAATATTTATAGATATAGATATATCACCATCTATGTTAATTTTACATGGATATATATAGATATATTAAAATTAAAAAAACAAGCTATCCTACTTCCTACTAATATTATAAAGGCGAAAGTTTGTGTGTATGTTTGTTCCTCTTTAACGCAAAAACTACTGGATGGATTTGGCTGAAATTTGGAATGGAGATAGATTATACCCTGGAATAACACATAGGCTACAAATTATCCCGGAAAAATCCAAGGTTCACGCGGGATTTTGAAAAACAACTGATAGATGGCGCTGATTGTGCTTAAATCACGCTTACATTATCCGCAGTATCGAGAATAAGTAAAAAATTCCAATTCAACAATCAAGTAGGATAAATACAATTATTGAAGTTTTTCATTAGCAATAGAAAATTTCTTAGGGATTAGGGATGGATTACGAAATAAATAATACAATTAGTACAAGGTATCGATTTGTCCAGTCATAGTGAGTACATTGCTAGATATTATAATGACTGGTCATGTGTAGATCCTATCCTATTATTATATAATATTATAAATGCGAAAGTTTGTGAGGATGGATGGATGGATGGATGGATGGATGGATGGATGGATGGATGTTTGTTACACTTTAACGCGACAACGAATGAACCGATTTTGCTGAAATTTGGCACAGACATAGAATATAGTCTGGAATAGCACATAGGCTACTTTTTATCCCGGAAAAGCAAACAGTTCCTGCGGGATAGCATCGCTATTTTTTACGCATTTGTCCTTGAAAATACGCGCAATGGAGTTTTAGATTAACGTGATTTTTTTGCACACGTAAAGTTAAGAGCCTGAAAAATGACAAAGGCTACTTTTTATCTCGGGAAAACAAACGGTTCCTGCGGGATATTACTTAGTATACTACTTTTCACACATTTATCTTTCAATTATGCGCCAACGGAGTTACAGATTGACGTGGTTTTTTGGATAGGCATAGTTGATCACTTGAAAAGTGACAAAGGCTACTTTTTACCCTGGGAAAGCAAACAGTTCCCGCGGGATATTAGTGTTCTACTCTTCACATATTTATCCCTAAATTAGGCGCCAACGGAGTTACAGATTGACGTGGTTTATTGGGTAGGCATAGTTGAGGACCTGAAAAGTGAAAAGGCTACTTTTTATCCCGGGAAAACAAACAGTTCCCGCGGGATATTCGTATGTTACTTTTCACATGCTTATCCTTCAATTATGCGCCAACGGAGTTTTAGATTGAAGTTTTAGATTATTTATTAGCACAGGTAAAGTTAAGGGCCTGAAAAGTGACAAAGACTACTTTTTATCCCTGGAAAACAAACGGTTCTTGCGGGATATTAATATTAGTATGCTTCTTTTCACATAATATTTATCCTTCTATTATGCACCAATATGCATGCATGCATGCATGCATAATGTATGTATGTATGTATGTATGTATGTATGTATGTATGTATGTATGTATGTATGTATGTATGTATGTATGCATGTATGTATGTATGTATGTATGCATGTATGCATACATGCATACATGCATGTATGTATATATGTATGTGTGTATGCATGTATTTATGTATGTTTGTATCCTCCTCCTACTAACAATAAATACATTAACTATATCCTATCCTACTAATTATTACTCATTATCCCACTAATATTAATGTGAAAGTTTGTGAGGATGGATGTATACGGATGTATGTTTGTATAGATGTCGTATACGGATGGATGGATGTATGTTCTCTGAGATAGGGGTTGAACTATTTTGACTGTTATACTCAATAACTTCGTTAAATTTGAACTAATTTTTATTATTACTTTAACCGACTTCAAAAAAGGAGGAGGATCTCAATTCAACGGAATCTTTTTTTATGTATGTTCACCGATTACTCGAAGACGCCTGAACCGATTTGGAAAATTCCTTTTTGTTTCAAAGGGTATACTTCCCAGGTGGTCCCATTTAAATTTTATAGAAATCAGTCGAGCATTTTTTTAAAAATCTACAATAAATTATATACTTTGTAGTGGCGCGGGCGTTTAATTATATGCTCCCGGGACAAAAAGTAGCCTGTGTTATTTTCCAGGTCCTCAACTTTACCTGTGTAAAAAAAATCAGCCAAGTGCGAGTCGGTCCTCGCTCTTTTAGGTTTCCGTTAAAAAAAAATTAAAATATTTCCATGGGTACATGGAAATATTTTAATTTTTTTTATTTTTTATTTTTAATTTAATTTAATTTTTATTATTTGTTGTTATAGCGGCAATAGAAATACAAAATACGTGAAAATTTCAACAGTCTATCTATTATGGTTTACGAGATACAGGCCGCTGACAGACGGACGGACGGACAGCGGAGGCTTAGTAATAGGGTCCCGTTGGCACCCTTTGGGTACGGAACCCTAAAAATCACGTTGACTATATGCACTTACATTTTATATGGTGAAATATTATAACTGTGAAAGTGCATTGGTTTGTCCTTCAATCACGCCCCAACAGAGCTACGGATCGACGTGATTTTTGGCAGTGTACCTGTAGTTGAGGACCTGGAGAGTGACAGGCTACTTTTTATCCCGCAAAGTCAGAGTTCCCAAGGCATTTTAAAGGCTAAGTTCACGCAGACGAAGTCGCGGGCATCAGCTAGTTAAAAATAAACCAAACTAAAAAGTAGAAAATAAAATATAATACATAGTTTAAAAAAACTAAAAACACGCTTTTTATAGAAAACCAAACTAAAAAATAGAAAATAAATTTTAATAAATTTAAATTAAGAATGGGGTCCAAAAATTTCAATAAATATAAATTAATAATAGTGTACTTAAATAAAAAAAATGTATTTTATTTAAAAAAAAGCGTGGGGTGCTTTTTAAGATATTATCAAAATGATAATCACTCTACTCATATCTGTCAATAAAATATTTATAACTATTGACACCATGCACCCCACGCTTTTTTTAAAATAAAATACATTTTTTTAATTTACACTATTATTAATTTATATTTATTGAAATTTTTGGACCCTATTCTTAATTTAAATTTATTAAAATTTATTTTCTATTTTTTAGTTTGGTTTTCTATAAAAAGCGTGTTTTTAGTTTTTTTAAACTATTATTTTTTTAAAAGAATTTTTTAGTGTATGTAGGTAGTTACGTATGTAGGTATCTGACTATACGAATATTCCACTGCACTGTAGCGAATTAACTAGGTACTAAACCGATTTTGATGAGTTAGGTGCCAATCGATTCTTCATGATGATCCGGGTGCAGTGGCATTAGGCTAAATTTTATACAAACAGAATCAGTATGTCTGATGTTGTTATTACGGAATTTGTTATTCCGTAATAACAACATCAGCCATATCATATTGATTCTGTTCGTTACGGAGTGATAGATTAGGTTTTCCGAAACGTTGGTTATTATTATTGAGGAAAAGGGCTAAATAATGAACAATAAGTTTTAAAGGAAAATTAATTAATAAAGCCTAACGTTTAAAATAAATTAATTGAGGTTATAACGGTCATTTAAAGGAGACTGGTGTTTTATTTTTATCCTTACAGCTTAGATTTAATACCTACTCATAGATCGGAAGTTTCTAACAAAATTCCGCTCCAAACGTAGGCTCAAAACAAGCAATGTACCTATGTGAGAATGCCATGTAATGATTTTCTGTACTGGTACTGTTAATTACGTTTTTGATGGTTATCGTGATGAATTATGACATCCTTTCACAGCACAGTAAGTTATTTTTTTTAATAAATCTGCATGCTCATCGTACCTACTAACGCGACGATAGTGCGTAGTTGGCCTTTAAAGGCTTACTAAAAATGACTTATCACCGCGTCGACTATTGCGTTTCTAGGAGTATTTATTCTAAGTCTTACAGGCTGGTTAGTGAAATATGTTTCACAGCTGTAGACAGGATACAGTTTAAAACTTTTATTCTTCCCAGCGCACTTCCGAGAAGGAGGTCTTACAACTGGGAGATCTCGGGTCAGAAGGTTCGCCTTCACCGTTAAATAAAGTAATATTTAGTTGCTTAAAACGCACAGTAATTCTCCAAAATCTGATGTGTGTCTGGGATTGAACTCCGGACCGTTCGAAAAGGGGACCGAAGTCAGTTTATCACCCATCAGTGATTTATTTGTAATTAAATCATTGATTTTACCAGCAATATAGAAACGTAAAAAAATGATACCGCATACCGGCTGAATTGAGAACCTCCTCCCTTTTGGAAATCGGTTAACAAATAAGTACTTATAATACTTACTGTTTTGATACAATATAATACTCATGTAATTTGTCGATACCTAAAAATAGCTTCTGAAAACAAATGCGAAGGTAAGTAGGTAATAATTAGGTATATTCACCTAATTGGCTATTATTAAAATAAATATGAAGTAGGCTTAGCACTGACCTTGGAATCGATTGCTTCTGTTTTTAGAATCGATTTCAGAATAACAACAGCCCTTGAGAAGGGAATTAGGAAGTACGCTGAGATAAATAAATGCTTATTAAATTATAGATATTTATTAATATTAATTAACTAATTTGTATTCGTTACGCAAACATCATTGTTCATCTGTCATCACCATCATACACGGTTAGTTATTCCACAGTCACAGATTCACAGTACTTATTATGAATTCAAAACCCAAAATCTACCATAGGTTTTAGGTTTTATTTTTAACTAGATCTCTTAAGGTGGAAGACAAGGGTCTGCCCGCGAAATTCAAATTTAATTTGGTTTTTCGCAATTTGTAAACTAATACGACAAAGTAGGCTTATGGTCTTCTAATTGCGTCAGTGGAATTATCATCTTCACAGGTTAACATAAAAATCTTTACTTGAAAGTGACCAGTTTAAGAAATTAATCAAAATACTGAGTTGGACGTGCGAGTTACTCACAAATTAGTCGATATTTTGATTAATTTCTGAAACTGAACAATTTCAAGTAAAGATTTTTATATAAACCTGTGAAGATGATACTGCCATTGTGGCAATTAGAATGCCATAAGCCTACTTTGTCGTATTAGTTTACAAATTGCGAAAAACCAAATTAAATTTGAATTTCGCGGGCAGAACCATGTCTTCAACCTTAACTTCGTCCCGTGGATTGAGGTTTTCTAATTCCCGCGGCGCGGGAACTCTTTAACTTACCGGGATAAAATGTAGCCCATGTTCTAATCCTGGGTATGAGCCATCCCCATTCCAAACAGCTAAGTCGGTTCATTCGTTGTGGTGTTGATTTTCAGATCGTGGTTCAGAGTTCATAGTCGTTCTGCGTTCAGAGTAACAAACATCCATTCACCCTCACAAACTTTCGCTTAATATTATAGTAGGAAGGATTAGGTACCTACTGTGAATCTATTTATCAAAGGCATTCAAAGGTAAGGTAGGTAGGTAGGTATGTCATAAAAAGATATTTAATATTTTGACTTTTTGCTCACCTTAAAGGTCAACATGCAAGCATCACCTCTTTCGCGGTACACGTGACAAACAGGATTAGGTATATCCACAATCGTCTCACATTTTTCTATTAAAATCAGAATACTTTGTAGATCTAAATAGTTTAGGGGAGACCGGGGATGGTTGACTAGTTTTTTACTTAACAGTACATATATTTTTTGTTTTGATATATATAGACAAGAAAACCATGTTAATTGATAGAACATCTATTAACGCAATAAAAATATGTAATATCTAGTTCTAGTTTAGCATAATGTTGATGATTTAATGCATTTAGCAAAACACTAAATCTTAGTCAATCTACCCCTGTTCCGGGGCAGGTCGACCATATACCAGGGGTAGGTTGACTTATGTACCAACAAGGGTTTTATCAAGAGAAGGAGCAAATAATTAAACATTTTTTAATATAATTGGGCCTTTTATTAAAAAAAAAACTTAACTCAGCTATTAAGTCATTTTTCTAAATGTCTAATATGTATGTAACAATGTCTGTATCTAACTATGTCTGTAACAAAATTATCAACTCTTATTTTTAACATTTTTTAATTTAATTCTTCTTATGTTCTTATCTTCTTCTTTTAATCACAGGCAGTTACAACTTCTTTAATAAAAAAAATATTAATCTCTGAACTTACAGGTTTTTGTATAACGAAACTTAATAACTTTTCTTTTTCTTTCCCTTTGGCCTTTGCTTTTCCTTTGCCCTTACCTTTTCCTTTGCCCTCGCCTTTTTCTTTTCCATTGTTTTTGTCTTTACCTGAATTTTTCAGTTTCTTGTTTACTAATTGTCTAATTTTTACCTATTCCTACGAAAAAAACTTATCGACTTTTAAAGATTTATTTCATTTCGACGAGTAATGGTCATTTTCTGCTATGCTCTGCTGGAAGTTTTAAGAGAGTTCCAGTTTAGGTTTGGTGTGAATACTATTGACCTATTACACGTCTAAATAGTTCCGAAGAGTGATGGCTTCTAGAGCGAGAGTTCTGGTGTCAGCGAAATTTTTAAATTGTAGTTATTATTTCATTTCGACGATTCATGGTCATCTTCTGCTATGCTCTGCTGGAAGTTTTAAGAGAGTTCTAGTTTAGATTTGTGATGGAAACTATAGACCTGTCACTCGTCTAAATAGTTCCAAAGAGTTCTAGTCTCTAGGGTGAGAGTTCTGGTGTCAGCGAAATTTTTAAATTGTAGTTATTATTTCATTTCGACGATTCATGGTCATCTTCTGCTATGCTCTGCTGGAAGTCTTAAGAGAGTTCTAGTTTAGATTTGTGATGAAAACTATAGACCTGTTACTCGTCTAAATAGTTCCAAAGATTTCTAGTCTCTAGGGTGAGAGTTCTGTTGTAAGTGAATTTTTTAATTATAGTTATTATTTCATTTCGACGATTCATGGTCATCTTCTGCTATGCTCTGCTGGAAGTTTTAGGAGAGTTCTAGTTAAGATTTGTGATGGAAACTATAGACCTATCACTCGTCTAAATAGTTCCAAAGAGTTCTAGTCTCTAGGGTGAGAGTTCTGGTGTCAGCGAAATTTTTAAATTGTAGTTATTATTTCATTTCGACGATTCATGGTCATCTTCTGCTATGCTCTGCTGGAAGTTTTAAGAGAGTTCTAGTTTAGATTTGTGATGGAAACTATAGACCTGTCACTCGTCTAAATAGTTCCAAAGAGTTCTAGTCTCTAGGGTGAGAGTTCTGGTGTCAGCGAAATTTTTAAATTGTAGTTATTATTTCATTTCGACGATTCATGGTCATCTTCTGCTATGCTCTGCTGGAAGTTTTAAGAGAGTTCTAGTTTAGATTTGTGATGGAAACTATAGACCTGTCACTCGTCTAAATAGTTCCAAAGAGTTCTAGTCTCTAGGGTGAGAGTTCTGGTGTCAGCGAAATTTTTAAATTGTAGTTATTATTTCATTTCGACGATTCATGGTCATCTTCTGCTATGCTCTGCTAGAAGTTTTAAGAGAGTTCTAGTTTAGATTTGTGATGGAAAGTATAGATCTGTCACTCGTCTAAATAGTTCCAAAGAGTTCTAGTCTCTAGGGTGAGAGTTCTGTTGTAAGTGAATTTTTTAATTATAGTTATTATTTCATTTCGACGATTCATGGTCATCTTTGCTATGCTCTGCTGGAAGTTTTAAGAGAGTTCTAGTTTAGATTTGTGATGGAAACTTTAGACCTGTCACTCCTCTAAATAGTTCCAAAGAGTTGGAGTCTTTAGGGTAAGAGTTCTGGTGTCAGCGAAATTTTTAAATTGTAGTTATTATTTCATTTCGACGATTCATGGTCATCTTCTGCTATGCTCTGCTGGAAGTTTTAAGAGAGTTCTAGTTTAGATTTGTGATGGAAACTACAGACCTGTCACGCGTCTAAATAGTTCCAAAGAGTTCTAGTCTCTAGGGTGAGAGTTCTGGTGTCAGCGAAATTTTTAAATTGTAGTTATTATTTCATTTCGACGATTCATGGTCATCTTTGCTATGCTCTGCTGGAAGTTTTAAGAGAGTTCTAGTTTAGATTTGTGATGGAAACTTTAGACCTGTCACTCCTCTAAATAGTTCCAAAGAGTTGGAGTCTTTAGGGTAAGAGTTCTGGTGTCAGCGAAATTTTTAAATTGTAGTTATTATTTCATTTCGACGATTCATGGTCATCTTCTGCTATGCTCTGCTGGAAGTTTTAAGAGAGTTCTAGTTTAGATTTGTGATGGAAACTATAGACCTGTCACTCGTCTAAATAGTTCCAAAGAGTTCTAGTCTCTAGGGTGAGAGTTCTGTTGTAAGTGAATTTTTTAATTATAGTTATTATTTCATTTCGACGATTCATGGTCATCTTCTGCTATGCTCTGCTGGAAGTTTTAAGAGAGTTCTAGTTTAGATTTGTGATGGAAAGTATAGACCTGTCACTCGTCTAAATAGTTCCAAAGAGTTCTAGTCTCTAGGGTGAGAGTTCTGGTGTCAGCGAAATTTTTAAATTGTAGTTATTATTTCATTTCGACGATTCATGGTCATCTTCTGCTATGCTCTGCTGGAAGTTTTAAGAGAGTTCTAGTTTAGATTTGTGATGGAAACTATAGACCTGTCACTCGTCTAAATAGTTCCAAAGAGTTCTAGTCTCTAGGGTGAGAGTTCTGGTGTCAGCGAAATTTTTAAATTGTAGTTATTATTTCATTTCGACGATTCATGGTCATCTTCTGCTATGCTCTGCTGGAAGTTTTAAGAGAGTTCTAGTTTAGATTTGTGATGGAAACTATAGACCTGTCACTCGTCTAAATAGTTCCAAAGAGTTCTAGTCTCTAGGGTGAGAGTTCTGGTGTCAGCGAAATTTTTAAATTGTAGTTATTATTTCATTTCGACGATTCATGGTCATCTTCTGCTATGCTCTGCTGGAAGTTTTAAGAGAGTTCTAGTTTAGATTTGTGATGGAAACTATAGACCTGTCACTCGTCTAAATAGTTCCAAAGAGTTCTAGTCTCTAGGGTGAGAGTTCTGGTGTCAGCGAAATTTTTAAATTGTAGTTATTATTTCATTTCGACGATTCATGGTCATCTTCTGCTATGCTCTGCTGGAAGTTTTAAGAGAGTTCTAGTTTAGATTTGTGATGGAAACTATAGACCTGTCACTCGTCTAAATAGTTCCAAAGAGTTCTAGTCTCTAGGGTGAGAGTTCTGTTGTAAGTGAATTTTTTAATTATAGTTATTATTTCATTTCGACGATTCATGGGCATCTTCTGCTATGCTCTGCTGGAAGTTTTAAGAGAGTCCTAGTTTAGATTTGTGATGGAAATTATAGACTTGTCACTCGTCTAAATAGTTCCAAAGAGTTCTAGTCTCTAAGGTGAGAGTTCTGTTGTAAGTGAATTTTTTAATTATAGTTATTATTTCATTTCGACGATTCATGGTCGTCTTCTGCTATGCTCTGCTGGAAGTTTTAAGAGAGTTCTAGTTTAGATTTGTGATGGAAACTATAGACCTGTCACTCGTCTAAATAGTTCCAAAGAGTTCTAGTCTCTAGGGTGAGAGTTCTGTTGTAAGTGAATTTTTTAATTATAGTTATTATTTCATTTCGACGATTCATGGTCATCTTCTGCTATGCTCTGCTGGAAGTTTTAAGAGAGTTCTAGTTTAGATTTGTGATGGAAAGTATAGACCTGTCACTCGTCTAAATAGTTCCAAGGAGTTCTAGTCTCTAGGGTGAGAGTTCTGGTGTCAGCGAAATTTTTAAATTGTAGTTATTATTTCATTTCGACGATTCATGGTCATCTTCTGCTATGCTCTGCTGGAAGTTTTAAGAGAGTTCTAGTTTAGATTTGTGATGGAAACTATAGACCTGTCACTCGTCTAAATAGTTCCAAAGAGTTCTAGTCTCTAGGGTGAGAGTTCTGGTGTCAGCGAAATTTTTAAATTGTAGTTATTATTTCATTTCGACGATTCATGGTCATCTTCTGCTATGCTCTGCTGGAAGTTTTAAGAGAGTTCTAGTTTAGATTTGTGATGGAAACTATAGACCTGTCACTCGTCTAAATAGTTCCAAAGAGTTCTAGTCTCTAGGGTGAGAGTTCTGTTGTAAGTGAATTTTTTAATTATAGTTTTTATTTCATTTCGACGATTCATGGTCATCTTCTGCTATGCTCTGCTGGAAGTTTTAAGAGAGTCCTAGTTTAGATTTGTGATGGAAACTATAGACTTGTCACTCGTCTAAATAGTTCCAAAGAGTTCTAGTCTCTAAGGTGAGAGTTCTGTTGTAAGTGAATTTTTTAATTATAGTTATTATTTCATTTCGACGATTCATGGTCATCTTCTGCTATGCTCTGCTGGAAGTTTTAAGAGAGTTCTAGTTTAGATTTGTGATGGAAACTATAGACCTGTCACTCGTCTAAATAGTTCCAAAGAGTTCTAGTCTCTAGGGTGAGAGTTCTGTTGTAAGTGAATTTTTTAATTATAGTTATTATTTCATTTCGACGATTCATGGTCATCTTCTGCTATGCTCTGCTGGAAGTTTTAAGAGAGTTCTAGTTTAGATTTGTGATGGAAAGTATAGACCTGTCACTCGTCTAAATAGTTCCAAAGAGTTCTAGTCTCTAGGGTGAGAGTTCTGGTGTCAGCGAAATTTTTAAATTGTAGTTATTATTTCATTTCGACGATTCATGGTCATCTTCTGCTATGCTCTGCTGGAAGTTTTAAGAGAGTTCTAGTTTAGATTTGTGATGGAAAGTATAGACCTGTCACTCGTCTAAATAGTTCCAAAGAGTTCTAGTCTCTAGGGTGAGAGTTCTGGTGTCAGCGAAATTTTTAAATTGTAGTTATTATTTCATTTCGACGATTCATGGTCATCTTCTGCTATGCTCTGCTGGAAGTTTTAAGAGAGTTCTAGTTTAGATTTGTGATGGAAAGTATAGACCTGTCACTCGTCTAAATAGTTCCAAAGAGTTCTAGTCTCTAGGGTGAGAGTTCTGTTGTAAGTGAATTTTTTAATTATAGTTATTATTTCATTTCGACGATTCATGGTCATCTTCTGCTATGCTCTGCTGGAAGTTTTAAGAGAGTTCTGGTTTAGATTTGAGACGGATACTATAGACCTGTCACTCGTCTAAATAGTTCCAAAGAGTTCTAGTCTCTAGTTTGAGAGTTCTGTTGTAAGTGAATTTTTTAATTATAGTTATTATTTCATTTCGACGATTCATGGTCATCTTCTGCTATGCTCTGCTGGAAGTTTTAAGAGAGTTCTAGTTTAGATTTGTGATGGAAACTATAGACCTGTCACTCGTCTAAATAGTTCCAAAGAGTTCTAGTCTCTAGGGTGAGAGTTCTGTTGTAAGTGATTTTTTTAATTATAGTTATTATTTCATTTCGACGATTCATAGTCATCTTCTGCTATGCTCTGCTGGAAGTTTTAAGAGAGTTCTAGTTTAGATTTGCGATGGAAACTATAGACCTGTCACTCGTCTAAATAGTTCCAAAGAGTTCTAGTCTCTAGGGTGAGAGTTCTGTTGTAAGTGAATTTTTTAATTATAGTTATTATTTCATTTCGACGATTCATGGTCATCTTCTGCTATGCTCTGCTGGAAGTTTTAAGAGAGTTTCAGATCAATTATTTGCTAGATGTGATAGTTTTATTACTGTTCTATCTTAAGACGCAGAGTTTTAGCCTCGTTAGAGAAAGTACTCGTTTCTGTGAATTTTATTTTATTTTCTGCCAGATGCTCTGCTAACTTCCCGTAGCAGATCATTTTTTTTAACCGACTTTTTTTTAGGTAAAAATGCTAGAACTATCTCTGAAAAGTATAGGGAACTCTAGAACTCAGCCCGATGCGTACAGAACACACTTTAATTTTTGATTTTCTGGAAAATGATCTGCTACCGGAAGTTAGCAGATCATTTTTTCAACAGACGTTTTTTCGGTTATCTCGCCAGAACTATCTCTAAAATTTATCAGGAACTATAGAACTCATCTGCATGCGAACAGAACTCCATTTTATTTTTGATCTGCTGGCACTTGCTCTGCTAAGTTCACGGACACGTATTGTATGGGATGTCGATGGAACAGCAACTGCACCCTCATCAGCTGTGGAAGTATATATAATATCATGGGAGCTAGGCCTATCTGTCACGTAAGATCCACTGAACTCGGAGTCAGGAAATATATTCTCATTAAGTGGTGAAATCCCGGTTACTCTGAATCCGGATTGAATATTGTCAATTGTTGCCGCCAATGGTAGTGATGTTTTAAGTAATCCCGGTATATCATAAATAGTTATTGTTTTCCCCGGATTACTAGCCAGCCAGTTGTCGCTTGCTCTATTGAAATATTTTTTCAAAGGTCCGTAAACTGATCTATCAAGTGGCTGTGACTTGGCTGCAATGTGGAGGGAAGGACAAAACTGTCACTCCATTAGCTTTGAAGTAATCCAGCACTTCGATTGATAGGTGAGAGTCGTGATTATCCAAAAGTAGAAGAATAGGTTTTTCCTTACTGGGTTTAACATGTTGCACGAAATGTTTGGCGTACTTTATGAAGTTTTGCTCTTTCATCCAGCCAGACGGATTAGCATCACCTTCTGATCCTAGGGGGCCACCTCTAATAAAATGGGACTTATAATGTACCTACTCGTGGATATACAAAAAATGGTGGTACCATGTTTCCAAGAGCTGAGATGGCTACAGCAACTGTCACCAGTGTACCTCTCTCAGCAGATGTCATTTTACCCAGATTTTTAATACCACGACGAGCTATGACTCTATTAGGTACATGTACGGTTGTAAGACCTGTCTCATCAACATTCCAGATATCAGCAGGGCTTAGATTCAAACGTTGGTAAACGGTGGTCAAGTTTGCAAAGAATAAACTAAGTAACGTTGTTTTTGTTAAATGATGTAGCCCTTGATAGGCTTGTTGCTTGAGGTGTTCGGATTGAAAGGGAAGGATGACGTTTGAGAAAGGAGCCCAACCAATCTTCACCGGCTAACAATTTCGTCTTCCAAGAATCGGGCATGGCTTTGTTATTTTTTTTTGCGAACTCATACGCTAATTTTCTAGTCTCATTTGGTGTCAATCCGTAATAAATGACGGCTGCCTTCTTTATATAATTGACTAAAGCTTCCTCTTCTATATTAGTAAAAATTTGCCTATTTTTTATATATCCCACTGTATCCAGGGTTAGTTCTGCTCTCGTCAAGTTTGGGTGATGTTCAAATTTTTCTTTTAATTTGGTTACGTAACGATGTAATGTTTATAAGGAATTTTGTACTGTTTTGATGTCGCATTAATGGTTTTTTTGTCAAAAATTATAGTGTGACAAGCTTTTTCTAAGACATCTTTTGGTGTATCCGCTCGTTCAGTAATTCTTTTATAAGTCCTCATTGTTCTGTAACAACAAAGTTGGTATATATATTTAAAAGTCCAATAAAAGGTCATTAAAAACCCTATAAAAATGGATTTAAAAACAACAGGTAGTTAGTTGTGCTCAACTCATTTATTGGGGTTGGTTGACTAATTATTCAACCAGCCCCGGAAAAAATTGGTCTACCAGCCCCAGACGCTATTTTTTAGTTTGATGGCATGGCTAGCCTAAACATTAACACTGATTTGAAAAATAAGATACGAAATATGATAAATATGCACTCATCAAACGCTGGGACTAACATAAAAATAATTCACATAAAACTTGTAGACACCAGCTCAAAAAATGTAATAAATCAAAATATTACTTACGTGATTAAAAAATTAAAAACGTGTCACTGCTCCAAAACGGCGTGCGACCGCGATGCAGCGCTCCAGACGACTGAGGGGGACGCGGAGTGTAATACTCGGCTGTATTCGGATGACGCAATTCGTACACTGTCGAGGAGTTTTTGGCAGTTAGTCTACCTACCCCTATAGTCAACCATCCCCGGTCTCCCCTACTCTTCACAGATCTAGCAGTTTTGTTCGAGGGAGGCTCCTGCATCTACCGGCAGAGGGTTTGCCAAACGTTTTAATGCCACGTAGAAACCGATTATGATTGTCATCATTATCATCAGCCAAAACGCATCCACTGCTGGACATCCTCTTCTAAATAGCGCCAACGCCTTTCGCATCCAATATTTCTGCCACTTTTCGGATGTCATCACTCCATCTAGCCGGGGGGCGCCCTACACACTATGGATTTAGGTATAATTAAAATGGCCACACCCCATGTCAAGTTAGTCCGCTTCCATCTTAGATTGCATCACTGTGAGACCGCTGTCAAGTGCTATCTTGCCATCGAATAAAAAAAAATTAAGTGGCACTCGGGGACTGCCGCGGTAAAGCTATTGCATAGCATTTTTTATCAACTTATGCAATTATAATATTTTTTTTGCATAATAAAAATTATGCAATAAAAAGATTAAAAAACAAACAAACAAGAAAAGCGAACTGTCACTACTTCGCGAGTGAGATTCGAACCTGCGACATCATACAAAGAAAGTGGTCGCTCGCCCACTGCGCCAAATAGAGCTACATGAGAACCTCTAAAATGTTGAACGCTTACTGAACGACGGTGTTAGGTTTTTTTCGTTACGGAATTTCTTGATTCGGTCGCCGCGCTCAAACTGTTTGTCCCAGTTCAGAGCCTGCGATAAAAGCTATGCAACATGTTATGGTAGGTATGTAGATTTTAAAGCCGCGCCCGTGCGCTAGGTGTGCTGTGGACACAGATATTCATGAGATTTCGTTTATCCGCGCCAAATGTTACTGC